>LPNX010968000.1:545287-612801 GCA_001517045.1 Pseudotsuga menziesii | reverse complement strand
CCCCTCTCATTGACCCCTATGGGGACGGTTCCCCCCCCCCCCCCCACCCCCAAAGTCCTTATTACAAACCTTTGGAGGTGGTTACAAACCCCCCTCATAGGTACCTACGGGGGCGGTTTCAAACCCCCCTCATAGATACCTATGAGGGAGGTTCAACATCCCCCCTAAAAGTATTTATTACAAAAAATTGTGGGTGGCTATAAAACCCCCTCATAGGTACCTATGGAGGCGGTTCAAAGCCCCCCGTAAAACTCTTTACAAACCTTTGGGGGTGGTTATAAACCCCCCTCATAGGCACCTACTGTGCCAGTTGAAAACCCCCCTTAAAAGTATTTATTACAAAACTTTGGGGGAAGTTATAAACCCCCCTCATACGTACCTATGGAGGCATTTCAGAACCCCCCTTAAAACTCTTTACAAACCTTTGGGGAGGGGGTTCGAAAACCCCCTCATAGGTACCTACATAGGCGATTTGAAACTCCCCCTAAAAGTATTTACAAACCTTTGGGGGTGGCTATAACCCCCCCCTAAAACTCTTTAAAAACCTCTGGGGGAGGTTATAAGGACCCCTTGTAGGTACCTACGGAGGCGGTTTGAAATCCCCCCTAAAACTCTTTACAAACCTTTGGGAGTGGTTATGAACCCCCCTCATATAAAATTACAAGGGGGGTTTTTAACCCCCCTCGTTGTAACATACACGGGCGGTTTTGAACCCCCTCGTAGTGACATATGAAGTTAGTTTAGAACCCCCCTCGTAGCCATAATAAATCATAATAAAATATATTTTATTTAAAATATCAATATTGCAATATCATTAGGGCACAAAGGAATCAAACCTTCAACCTCCTCGTAAAGTAGGTGCTCTTCCATTGAGCTAGAACCCTTTAAGAATTGGGGAAAGGGGTAATATAATTAACACCAAGATTGCATCATTTGTAATTCTAAGAAAAGACTAATAATCCCAACATTGTTTCCAACTCAAGAGACCTAAGAAAGTAGTCTAAATGGATCTGGCCTTATTTAGATATTTGGATATTAACAGATATTTAAAACATTAAAAATATAAAGTTCTTAGGCTAGAATAAATAACATAAATAGAAATAACCATTTGATTATGGCATTTCTTAATTTTTCCAACTGCATATTCCTAATGCTACTATACCCTTGTGTATAATTTTTTCTACTGCATATTGCTACTATCCCTACCACTTAAAGCAAGGGAAAACCATGTTTTCATAACACAAGGCTTCCTCTTTCTTCTAATTCTTTGTATTTTTTGTGCCCCAACTCTAAACATGTCAGCATAAAAATGTGTTCACACAGTTAAACCAAAATTCATGGAAAAAATATGTGACACTGGATTTATGATATTAATACATATTTAGAATTTACTTGCTAGATGTGGAGAGATGGAAAAAGAAAGTGCAAAGATCAAGTTTTAACGTCTACAAGATCAGTAAAGGAACCATAGTAAATAAAAGCTAATTACAAAAAATTCTCATGGATAATTTTTCATAAACATTTTACGAGTGTGCAGATGTTGGAATGTTTCAGATATGGTATGGTGCATGTGATGTGTATTATGCATAAGCTACATGCAACAACAAACCATGGATGTAAAGTTGCAAATACTATATTGTTGCTCTTCTATCAACTGCAATATACCTACTCTAATATAATGTTTATGTGTCTCCTACATGTAGCAAGAATTCATCAATTTAAAGTTGTAAAAACAATATTGTTGGTCTTCTTACAATTATAATATACCTACTTTAATCTTTTTCCCAAGCCTTTCCCATCAAAATTCAAAAAGTAAAAGATACCCTTAAAAGAAATGGAGAGTAAATGCCTTGGGAAATCATAACTAGCATCTCCTACATATTGTGACTTGTCTATTTCCATATGACACACAATATTAAAATGCAAAAAGGTATGAGAGAAAACTTTAAAGAATCCATTCGTTAGTCCACAAAGATAGCAATTCAGAAGAATACATACCACTAATTACACCATCGCCTGCTGATAAACACCTAGCAAAGTGGACATGATTCATTTTCATGCAGTTGAAACCATTCTTCTTTATTGACTCTAGATGCTTCAAATAAGTTCCATGTACACACATTGCATTTAGTTGAAAAAAAAGTGTTATTCTAGGTATGAAGCAGAACAAGTAAAATAAAAATTAAAGATACAATTAGTTCTATCTTGGTTGGAAGGACTACTAGCTGCATCCCACCATGTCACAAAATCCATTTATGTTGTCCCATATAGGGTGGGGCAGGAAGGGGAATCATCCTAATTCTTACTAATTAAAAGGTATGGAAGCTTTGTTTATATACAAATAAATATGAATAAGTTCACAATACTAGTTTTTAACAGAAAACACGTAGACACGTGTTCAGTTTAAACTTTATATAGTTGAATCATCCACAATTTTAGCTAAAATAGTGCCAGGAAGTTTGAAGAAGCCCAATAGATTAATCATGTGAACAAAGAAGATGCCTCAATGCATCTATTCTTAACAAGTACTCTTTTATGTGTGATGAACAACAAGATTGAAATTCATGTGGGCCCTTGGTATAGCATAACAATAACATTGCATAAGCTAAAACCATTTTCAAAATACTGAATTTAGCATTAAGGAATGGGACTAAAGAAATAATTACATGGGAGATTCTGGATTAATGATCAACAACATGAGAGGGGGGATCCTACCAGCATGCATTAAGTTATTAACTCGATGATAATTACCAGGGTTACTCCTCATTTTGCAAGGAGTGACAAAGAATTGATTGACTTGGTAAGGTCTTGTTTTTTATGGAGTTGCTCTATGCCATGTTTCCATTGATTTAGGAGTTTTGTTTCATATTGAATATGGTAAATGAACAATTATTTCTATTGAAAATAGTTATGACGTGTAAAGTATGGATCTGCCCACCTTTTAACATGGTCTTGCTACATTTTTTGGGTCTGTTGAACATCCTTGGATTAAAATAACATTTCACCAACTATGACAGCAATAAGAGTACATGTTGGGAACATAAAGACATTTAAATATGAGTGTTGGCATAAACCTATGGTTCTAGGCTATAGTTCTGGGCATATTTTAGTGGCAAAAAAGAGGCATCATCATCAAATCTAGGTTAGAACTTAGCAGCATATTGTGCCAAGCAACAAATATTATGTGAATATTTCTAGTAGCTCACAAGAAGTAAGCATTAGATATGAGCAGCATATTGTGCCAAGCAGCAAATATTCTGTGAATATTGCTAGTAGCTCACAAGAAGTAACCATCATATATGTGGGTCATCAAATAGAAACAAAGCATTTCTGAACATCCTTTGGTTATTAACATCTTGTTTTAAAACCTATGTTATTCAAGAACCTTGGGTTAGTGCATCTGAGCTTTTCAATATTAAGGAAGCTCTAGGAAAGGTGACATAGAAGCCAAAGCTCACAAGAATCCATGCAACAATTGAGTGAGGATGTAAGGAATATTTCATCTAATGCAGCCAGTTTGATTTATTGTCAGTTGGGTAGGTGGATATGGATAAAAAAAATGGAGGCAAAAATATTATTCATGGTCTTGTTGGGGCCTGGTAACTTCACACATCAAATAATTGAAAAAACAACTCAACAAATTGTAAATCGGAATTGGAATCCCTTTCTATTGTTGCATCTATAAGTGGGATTGATCGAGGGATCATCACCGAGTTGTGATTTGAATGGGATTTAATAACCCACATATTTATAAATGTTCCAATGGAAACCTTTAGCAACATCCTTGATATCAAACTCATTCTTGTTCAAAGGCTAGATCTGAGTGTTGTTTATGTTGAATTTTTAGGCTTTGACATAAGAAAAGTAAAATTTATACTTTGATGCAGAAATAGATCAGAAAATAGAGATAAATATTGAAAGGTACAACTGTAATAAACTTCAAACATAACTTTCATCTCTTTCAACTTCAACACTCGATTGTTCACTGTGTTAAAGTTGGTCCTTGATATGATTCACCAGTAGAACATAAATAGTAACAATAACAATGTACATGAAACAACATATCAACAGTAGTAACAATGCACATGAACTAATATATAAACAACAATAACAATGTACAACAATCAACATAAACAACAAATGCAGTGACTGAGTAAATTAATAAACTTGTCTTGGACCAACCTCATACTCAGATACTTTAGGGTTTAGTCCAATACAATAGAAGTCAACATAAGTCAAACTACAAGGATGTAAAACCCAAATATTAGCAGCTCAGAGATAATAGTCAAAATATCTTGTTCAAATAAAAACAAGGTCAAAGAAAGTCACGAACTTGATTTGTGGCATCCAACTAGGTCACGGTCCACCCTAGGGAACCCATGCATGTCATGGTATGAGTTTGGGGCATACCAACAACCTATAGATCAAGTCTGTAGTCACCAAAGAGTTCACTAGCAAGACTAGGGCATACTAACAACCCCAACAGATCACTTTCAACCTATAGTAGACTAAGATAACGTCATGACTTGCTCAAGAGGGTAACGCTTAGAGTAAGTACTGATAAGAGATCACAACCCAGCACAAGTAAAGATATGACTCATGGCCCATCTCAGGAAGCCATAAATAATAAACCTCAAGATCAAGTTCTGCTAAAGAATACAACAAGGTCATGAACTTGGTTACAAGGTCACGATCTTGGTTACAAGGTCAAATATCAATCCAACAGTTCAAGGGTCAGCCCTAAGAACTCAACTCACAACCTAGCACAAGTGAAGAGATGAACCATGGCCCAACTCAGGTAGCCACAAATAATCAACCACAAGCTCATGGTCTGCTCAAGAATACAACAAGGTCATGACCTTGGTTACAAGGTCAAATATCAATACAACAATTTAAGGGTCAGCCCTAAGAACTTACTCAACTCACAACCTATCCCTTAGGAGAATCAAATTGACATATAGCACTCACGGTCGGCTCAAGGAGAAGCCACACAGTCACAGCCTATCCAAGGACATGCTTCAGCCCTGTAAGAAGGGAAGAGTATGAGCATGACCTGTACATAAAGGGATCATACAACCGGCAAGGTGGATTAACACAAGGTCATGACCTACATAGAGAAAGAACTCAAAGCTAGAAGGAGAACAATAAAAAAGGTTACAATCCAATCAAGAGGGAGATCAAACAATCCACCAAGTTGTTACCACTTTCAAGAAGCCCTAGGAAGTCACAGTCTCAGTACATATGTGACAAAATAGAATATGTTTCAACAGAGAGACCCTAACGCAGTCATGGCCTCAACCCTAGGGATTACACTAGCTCACGGCTCACTCAGGGAGAAGACAAAATAGTCATAGTTATATCCCTAAGGCATACACCAATACACATCCCAGCAAGAAGGAAAAAAACTAGTCATGACCTAGCAGCAAACTAGCTCATCGATCAACAAGGAGAACAAAAAAAGTTGCATCCCTAGAATACAGTGAAAACTGTCATGACTGACACTAGATGGTCACGACCCTAGCAGGGACAAACCCACAGCTCAATAAAAGTGGCATTTAGCTGAAGAGAGGAAGAAAATAGTCACAGCTGGGAACTCATGACTGAAAAAAGTAATGGCCAGCTATAGAAAGAGTGACCCAGTTAGGATAGAAACCATATCCATTAAGACGTCAACTCAAAAACAAGACATCAAGCACATAACAATAGTGAGCTAGACAAAGGATTGATCCAAGACTTCATTCACACCAAGATACCTTTTTAAGTGTAGTTGACGACTTTAATTTATATTCTTGAAGATGCCTTCTTAGAGGAATCACTTAGGTGGATATTAGGGTTACAAAAGTTAGGTTAGCTTGGACTAAGGTACCAAAGGTCCAATGGTCACAGTAAATAACCACCAAAGGTACACATACAAGGGAGCTAGGACCAAATAAGGTAAAGGACCATAAGACAACCAAAAGTGGTGATAATAATAAGGTAATATAATACTCAAAATACCAAGGTGTATCATGATGGTGGGAAACCAACCCCTTTTACCTAAAGGACCAAGGACTTAA
This sequence comes from Pseudotsuga menziesii, assembly GCA_001517045.1. Lineage (NCBI taxonomy): Eukaryota > Viridiplantae > Streptophyta > Pinopsida > Pinales > Pinaceae > Pseudotsuga > Pseudotsuga menziesii. The sequence goes on along the minus strand of LPNX010968000.1, from coordinate 606,745 downwards.
AACATTTCTCTCTAAAGGTATATTGTCACATGTCTTATATAATTTTATCATCATTATATAAGGAGAAGATCAAAAACTTCTCCTAAGGGTTAGGTTCTAGTGACATCATCAAGGGGTGGCCACTCCCTTGAGAAGCAACCTAGAAATAACTGGTTAGGAGCGAAGTACATCACTTGCCTAGACCTGGTCTAGGGCTTCTAGTGTTGACCTTGTAATTGGCCAGGTGCCTTAGCCCTATGCTGCACAAATTGAATCAATGTCAACTACTTGGTAACTGACCAAGTGCCTTAGTCCTAGAATGCAATAGATTCTTGGTTACTGACCAGGTGCCTCCCTTCTCCCAGAAAATGGCTCTCAGCACCCGACTGAGCTTCCAGTCCCACACTGGATCAATTTCCTAGTAATTGACTAGGTGCCTCCATTCTCTCAGAGAATGGCCCTCAACCCCAGGTTGAGCTTTCAGTCCCATATTGAAAGTTAACCAAACTCTTGCGGGACTTACTTGGGCCTACACCAAGAGTCTTCCTAGTCCTAGACCAGGAATGTATCTGCCTCTACCCTCATAATCTACTTGGACATCATGTCCCTGGTCCTAGAAAAAAATACCCTAGAGGCACATAGGGGTTCTAGCCACATGCTAGGTGCTTTTCTATGACATCAAATTGCTTAGTCCTAGACCAAGAACCCCAGGAGACTACTAGGGGCCCTAGGGTACCTTCTAGGGTCTTACTCTGCCCTAGTCAATTGACTAGGGTACCATCCTCCTTGAGAATGGGTCTCACAGCTGCACTAACTTTAACAGTTTAAGGGTATTCCAAGCCACTGGATTATTTCATGCATGTTCAAAGGCTATATCCCAGTGTTGTTTAAGGGTGATCCTAGCCACTGGATTATTGCATAGTGAATAGCTAGTGATAAAGGGAATATATCAGTTGAGTCTCCGTGCTAGTGGAAACCAACTTCAAAGTGAATTTCTCCAGGGTCTTTGAACATTCATAAAGGCAGTCATGAAGGCTTCTTCAAAGTCCACCCAGGCACAACCTAGAGAAATGAGGGACAACTTTTAGGTTCCAATTCCACATAGGTACCTCTAGCAGGATCATTATGATATGTATTACAAAAGAGCACCATGTTGAATATCAAAAGTATTTGAAACAAAATTTAAAGAACATGTTCAAGACAAAATCCATGAGGTTTTCCAGCCATTCAGGCATGCTTGAATTGCATATCTGAAGCAACATGAAGAGATTTTTAATATAGATATGGAGCAACATGTTCTGCTCTCTCCTAGGATATATTTGGGGAATAATTTTCATTCTCTTCCTTCATCGTTTGATGCAGATTTGGGACAGCATGAAGAAGACTTGATTGTAGGTCCAAAACATCAACGTTTTTCATTTTCAAGGACAACTTATGAGTAGTTTTAAGATGGAGTTTATTTTCAGTATTCGTCCCTATCCAAATTTGGATAGAAGGGTCTTGTGAAAGGTACTTCCATCATTGGAAATATTTTCAAGATATCATGCATGTCTTCAACTTGATTTTTATGAAGATGATTGTATATATTCAGTTTGTAATTAATATTGTGTTGTCTTTGTTCGTCACCAAGGACAAAGGGCTCTAAGGTGTCATAGCATGGATCAAATGCTAAGGTGTGTTCATTGGTTGTATGAATTCACTTATCATGTTCATTTTTCATGCTTAGAATAGGTGGGTAGGGATTGAATAAGCTCTTTCATGAGTAGTTGGTTGATGTTTTGTTACTCCCAATTTTGCATAGAGGTGACAAAGGAAATTTATTGACTTATGATAGAGTGGTTGTGTTTTTGATGGTGACGCTCTATGCCCTATTTTCATCGATGTAGAATTTTTTATTGATGTTGTGAAATGAACAGCTCTTCCTATTCACAACATTTCTGATATGTAAAGCTTGGATCTATCCACCTTTTAGTAGGGTTCTTGCTGCATTGTTGGGAATGTTGAATACCTTTGGGTTAAAATGGAAATTTTCCACCTGTGACAACAGTAAGAATACATGTTGCACACACAAACATATATAAATATGAGTGCTAAGCTAGTCATGTGGATCTAGGCCATAGTTTTGGGTATATTTTAACAACAAAATAGAGGCATTATCGTCAAATCTATGTTATAGAACTGAGCAGCATATTGTGCCAAGCAACAAAGGTTCTGTGAATATTGCTAGTAGCTCACTAAAGGTAACCATCATATATGTTTTTCATCAAATAGAAATAAAGAATTTATGAGCATCCTTTGGTTATTGACATCTGGTTTGAAAACTTATGTTATTCGTGAACCTGTAGCATCACCCATGAAATCAAACTCATGCCTATTCGAAGACCAAATCTGAGTGTCGTTTAAAGGTATTCTTAGCTGCCGGATTATTGCATAGTGATAAAGGTCAGCAAATATGAACAAATATTAAACATAGAAATATGCACAAATCATACACATAAAAAGTGCCAGACAAGTTTACTGGTGGTAGATGCCAAGGAAAGGACACATACTTTTTCACACTCCATAAGTTTCAGCTAAGCCCCTTCAAAATCATAGTTTACATACAAACATTCCAAAATTTCTGTGATGTGATCTCTATAAGTATATTGCTCTTGATGGATAACTTTAATCAACCCCTTCAGGATATTTCTCCTCCTCTTATTAACAACCACTACAGTAGTAAGATAACGAAGAAGATGGTGTTTATTTTTTTGGATCGCATTCAAATACGTAAACACGAGAAACATCTGAAATTAAAAAATAGTAAAGAAATAATAACATTGCAAACACTATTCAGACACTAAAAAAATACAAACAAAAAAGTAGTTTTTTTATTTTCTTCCTCCAAAATTAATAAATATTATTTTATTATTTTAATTATTATTTTATTAATTTTCCTTAGGAGGCCCATTTTGAGTTGAAATTTCCTCGAATTTTAGCTCTTCATATCCAAGTCTTATGGTCAAATATAGCTCACCCACTATGCTTTTTTGTTCCAAAGAAAAATACTTACTCTTCTAGAAGTTCACCATAAGGCTATAACACATCCTTGGACTATGGAAATTAAACCCAAGTGATAGAACAATTACACTCACAAAATTGCTAATCAACCATGCAAAATTCACAGAAAAGAAGACTGAAATCAGAGCACAACAAAATCTTGTATTGAATAAGTGTAAATAAGCCAAACTCATCAATTAATAGTATTCCAAAATATATATTTACATCAAATATTCAAAATCATAAGGATGCTATTCGAATTGGTCAAAAAGCAGGCTTACTAAAACTAGTCAAATCCCCCATAGGTGCATAAACCACTTTCCAAATCTATGAAGATGCTCACAAATTGGATAAATAATATAGGACAAATAATAAGTGATGGAAAGAGATCAGATCCATGTTATTTTTTGGATAAAAGGAAGGAGTATGATGTGGGCAAAAAACAAGGCAAATACTCCTAGACTAGCTTTTTCCTTTTCCCTTAAAACTGATGTGAAGAAAGGTAGCTTTTAGAAAAAGAAGAACTATGCTTTTCCAAGTATATTTGCTAAAAAAATTTCTAGGATGATTCCAAAGCACTCCATGACCCAATTTTATCATGTGTTGACTTCTAGCTGCAAGTGGAAGCGGACTAGCATAATGAGGAATCTAGGAATAAGACAAAAATATTTAATTAATGTCAAATAAGGGAAACAATGGGTTGATTATTATAACACCCCCCCTTAATCCTGAATTTATGAGTAAATATCAGAAAATTATAGGGCCTAGCAACAACGCTTATTCACCCTTTACATACTGCATGTCCATACAACCAAAGAAAGAGGCAAAAACCCAGTGGGAAAGTCCTCCCTTAAACATGGAAAGGAAACAAAATTTTGGAAATCTTGTTATCAATCATACTTCACCACATGATCATAAATCCCCAGCAGTGATTTCAAATTACTAAAGGTCTTCTCACAGAATACTTTGGTGAATATATCTGATACTTGTTCTAAAGATGCACAGTAGAGTAGAGCAATGGTACCATCATGCATAAGCTCCCTGATATAGTGCATATGGATCTCGTTGTGCTTGGTTCGCTGTCTTTTCCCTGGATCAGTGGGGATTCAAATACGACTTTGATTGTCACAATATATGATAGTGAAAATTTCTGATTCAAGTCCACATTCTCCAAGTATCCCCTGCAACCACAAACATTGAGTAGTTGCATTCACAACTCCTCTATACTCTTCCTCTGTAGATGAGAGTGCTATGGCACTCTACTTCTTACTTGACCAGATAATTGGTCCATCTGCAAGCATGAACACATATCTTGAAGTAGACTTTTGATCTGTGTTTTCACCTGCCTAATCAGTGTTAGTAAATCCAACTAGCTCTAAGTCATATTTTGCTTTATAGAAAATCCAATGAGTCCTTGTTACTTGAAGAAAGTTTATGATCTTTTTGGATGGTATCCAATGGATCTCATGAGGCCGATATATGTATCTTGAAGCCAAACTAACTACATCATATAATTCATCTTGAGAATGTTTAAGATAAAGCAAACACCCAATCAATTGCATATACAGTGTGTTATTTACCAAAGGATAAGAACCTGCTTCCTCAAGCTTAACTTCTGAGAGGAATGGAGTATTTCTTGTATTGCAATATTTCATGCTGAAATTGTTGAGAATATCTGAAGCATACTTGGACTGATGAACTTTTATTCCATGTTTGAATTGAGCGATTTCGAAACCCAAGAATTGGCTCAACAATCCCAAATCTGTCATGGAAAATGCATGGTTCATTTCATCCTTCAAAGAGGAAATCTCTTTCTTTGAACTTACTATAATCAGTAGGTCATCAACATATAAAAAAAATCATTATAGAACCATGAATCGGCTTCAAATAGACATTTATATCAGACTTGCATCGAACAAAACTCAGTGACAACAGAAAGCCAGCAATCTTGGCATACCAAGCCCCCAGGGCTTGCTTGAGCCTATACAATGATTTCTTTAACATGCACAATAAATATGGATTAGAAAAAAAACCTTCTAGTTGCTGCATACAAATCTATTCATTCATATCTCCATTTAGAAAGGCACACTTCACATCCATGTGATGTACCTCCCATTGCCTTGAAGCTGCAATGGGTGGAGCTAGCCTTATGGAGTCCATCTTTTCCACTGGTGCAAAGGTCTCATTGTAATATATACCATGTATTTGAGAGTATACCTTGGCTACCAATATTTCCTTATATTTCAAATCTGAACCATCGGCAGCAAACTTAGTTTTAAAGACCCACTTACACTTTACTAGTTTTCTCCCTTGGGGGAGATCAACTAGTTCCCATGTGTTGTTCTTCTAGAGCGAGCCAAATTATTCTTTCATGGTTGTTTTCCATCTTGGATCATGTGCTGCATATTCATATTTTTGAGGATCATATTCAACCATCAAATAAAAATTCTCAGAAAAGAGTGGATCTTTCACACAAAGGGCACTCTCAAATTGAGATCTAGTCCTCCTAGTGTCACTAGGATTCCTAGCTAGTTCCCTAGCTGTATGAATGGTCCTTGCTACCCATTTTGGTATTGTAGGACTGTCAGGATCTGCAATTAAATCATCATTATCAGACATATCATAATAAGCAAACTCATTAGTCTCTTCACTTACAATTAGTGGTTGTGGTGATGAAGAGGACTCTCAAACTTCAACTGCTGCTAAAGGCTCTTCTTCAAACTGAACACTTATTTCAATGAAATATTTGTTAGTGCTCAATTTTATCAGCTTGTACCCTTTTGAATCTTCAGAATACCCAAAAAATAGGCACTCTTGGCTTTTGGGTTGCAAAGCTTTCCTCTTTTCAGTTGGAATTCTAGCCCAAGCCTTTGAGCCAAAAATCCTAAAATGGATCACATCTGGCTTGTGCCCACTCCAAGCTCCGAAAGGAGTAATACCATAAATATGCTTATGTGACACCCTGTTCTGGATATAAGATGAATATTTTATAGCCTTGGCCCAAAAATTTGGTGGAAAATGCTTATCCTCCATCATGCAAGTTTCCATCTCCTTGAGTGATCTGTTCTTTCTCTTAGCAACACCATTTTGCTGTGGTGTGTAAGGAATAGAATGATGCATCTATATACCTGCATATTTACAATAATGGATGAACTCAGACTCAAAATACTCACCACCATTGTCATATTTGAATATCTTCTGTCTCCTCCCAGACTGGTTCTCAACCAAGGCTCGAAAGACCCTGAAGAGGTCAAAAACTTCACACTTGTGTTTTAGTAAATAAACTCAACAATACCTAGAAAATTAATCTATGAAAGTGAGTGCATATTTGGCTTAACTCATGGACATATGAGGGAATGGACCAGCAATGTCACTATGGATTAACTCAATGGGTGCAGAGGTTCTCTCATGACTAGTTCTCTCATATTTGTGCTTTGGGTGTTTTCCAAGGATGTAACCTTGGCAAATTCCCTTAGAAAACTTAATCTTTGGTAACCATATGACCATATCTTTGTCACTAAAATAAGAAATATACTTATAGTTAAGATGGCCAAATCTCTCATGCCAAAGCTAAGCATCCTCATTAGCATGGGTGAGAAGAGAAGAGGGGTTTGAGTATGGTAGAAAATGGGAAAACTTGTATACCTTCGAAGTGTGATCCAAAACACCTTTTGTTATGACTTTACCATTCAAAATATCTGATATTTCAACTTCATTGGGGGAGAATATGACTTTATTTGGAGAACCAATGTGAGCCATATGATACATTGACAAGAGATTAGAGGCAAGACCTAGAACATACAACACTTCTTTGAAAGAACCATGGTCAAAATCAATCCTACCCTTCCCCATACTATCAGTTACAAAGTCATCTCTCAAGACAATTTTTGGATCTTTCAAAATGTCAAGAAAGGAGATGGCCTCCCTTGTAGAAACCATATGTCTAGAAGCTCTAGAATTAATGATGAAGCTAGGTGATCTTGAGGTGCTAGAAACCAAAGCATGTGCTCTCTCCTTGTATTCTAAATTTGATCCTCCTTCCCTCTTCTTTGAGAAATTAGGAAGGGAGATGTTGTTCTTCTCCAGGAGTTGGGTCAACATATCAATTTTCCTTTTCATACAATATCTCTCAGGATGATAACCCTTACTACAGTATGCATACTTGTTCATTTTTCCTTTGTTCTTCTTCTTTTGGAAGTTCTTCTTAGAGCCCGAGGGATTCTCTTGAGACTTTGACTTATCTCTCTTTTGCTCAAGTGGAGTTTTAGCTTTTTTCTTTCTTTTTGAATCCACCTTCGAGTCTCCAGAAACCAAATCTTGGTCTTTGGAAGGCTTGATGGTGCCCATCATTACCAATTTATCTTGCTCCTCGATGAGGGATTCCATGAACTCAACAAGATTAGGAATATTCCAGGTCCGAGCTGTCAATTTGGTGGCATGGAAGGTCGAAACAAACACTGAATAGTTAAGACCAAGCTTAGAGAGAATGGTCAATACTAGTTTCTCTTCCTTATTTTTGATCCCACACTATTTTAGCTGCAAAACAAGGGCCTTAAACTTGGAAAAGTAGAGTTGCAATGATTCAAAGCTACTGGGACTCAAGGATATCAATTCATTCTTGAGTTGATGTCCTCTCATCTCATATGTATTTCCAAAAATATCTTCAAGCTTCTCCCAAACCTCATTAGGTGATCTCAATGCATCAAGGTGGAATAGGAGGTCTCTTGAAATTCTCAAACCCAAAAGACCATAGGCCTTATCCCTCCTATTGTGCCATTTAATTTTCTCTATAGCTACATTGGGCTCTACCTCAGTTTCCATGGTAACCATGCAGAGACCTTTCTATCTCAAAAATATCTCCATCTCAGCTTTCCATTTGAAGAAATTGAATGGAGTTAAGATGATCCTTTAAGATTGGTCCATATCTCAGCAACTGTGTCCTCTAGTCAACAGAATGCGCTCCCATTCAATGATGTCGAACCTGAAATAAAAATTTGGAAGGAGAGAAATCGATCTACAAAGGATCTGATACCATGTGGATATTGAACCCAAGTGATATAAAAATTACACTCACAAAATTGCTAATCAACCATGCAAAATTCACACAAAATGGTAACCATGCAGAGACCTTTCTATCTCAAAAATATCTCCATCTCATCTTTCCATTTGAATAAATTGAATGGAGTTAAGATGATCCTTTGAGATTGGTCCATATCTCAGCAACTGTGTCCTCCAGTTAACAGAATGTGCTCCCAGTCAGTGATGCCAAACCTGAAATAAAAATTTGGAAGGAGATAAATTGATCTACAAAGGATTTGATACCATGTGGAGATTGAACCCAAGTGATATAAAAATTACACTCACAAAATTCCTAATCAACCATGCAAAATTCACACAAAATGAGATTGAAATTGGAGCATAACACAATCCTGTATTGAATAAGTGTACATCGGCTAGCCTCATCAAGTAATAGTCTATCCAATATATAATTACATTGGATATTTAAAAGAATAAGGATGCTATTCGAATTGGTCAAAAAGAAGGCTTACTAAAAGTAGTCAAATCCCCCATAGGTGCATAAAACACTTTCGAATTATATGAAGATGATCACAAATTGGCTAAATCAGATAGGTCAGCTAATAAGAGATGGAAAGATATCAGATCCATTCTTTTTTTTGGAGAAAATTAAGGAGGATGATGTGGGAAAAAAACAAGGCAGTTACTCCTAGACTAGCTTTTCCCTTTTCCTTAAAACTGTTGTGAAGAAAGGCATCTTTCAAAAAAGTAGAAATTCACTTTTACAAAACACGAATAAAACCAGAGTTGCTAAAAATGTTTCCAGGATGATTCCAAATCACTCAATGACCCAGTTTTAGCATGTGTTGACTTCTAGATGCAAGTGGAAGCCAACTAGCTAACATGGACCAGATCCAAATCCAAAAAAAGAGGACCAACCTAGAGTGCTAAGGCCCCCATCAAGAAAGGAGGGCATGAACCAATGTAGATTCAATGGAGTATTTAAGGATAACCCTAAGAAAACCAGAGCCAAGAGTTGGGTACAACTATGGGACACTTCTAAGATATTCTTCAATCTTTGGTGGGTGTTTTCTTTGTTAGCACACTTTTATCAACTGCCCAATATCACAGTATCATAATGAGAGATCTTTGGAAATTCCATGGTTGATAGGTTCAATGAAAGTAAGAAACATACATCCTCAGGTGAGCATGAGAAAGACTTCCAATTTCATCTATGATACCATGTATGAAATGAAATCACCACTATATGACTAGTAATATAAGTACTGAGAAATAAATTAACCATAAACAATCAAATAATTAAGGAATTACTAACCTCTCCTGGAAAAAGAGATCTATGATCCCGCTCCTTCCATTCTCGTGATTGAATAATATAAAGAGACTCCAATGCATCGACCATGTGTGATTTTGCAATTGATTGACGGGAGATGCAAAATTTGTTTATCCATAAGCAGGCATTAGTAAGAAAAGAAAGGCAATATATAAAACAAGCATACATAACTAGACAATGGATCTAAAGAAAACCTTGAGATCAGAAATTTATTTACCTTAGAATCAATAATTTATTTCAACCAATTAATCTCTTCAAGAGAAATATCCCAATTTTGCATCAGAATTGCTGCTGCAAGATTTCCCTACAAGGCACTCAAACTCTTGCCACTGTTTGTAGAAAAAGTGTGATATTGGTATAAGAAGTATGCTGCTTCAAAGTAGTGTCCACATGTTTCTTACTACCTCTTGTTTCTGTTGCTTCTTTTTGGATCAATGTGTCTACTTTGACACATTCCTCATTTTCCTTAACTGAATTCTTGTCATTATCAAAGAATTTAGTATAAGATTTTTCATCTGCTTAAATATTGTTTGCATCATCCTGTCCAGTCACACCAGTTGCGACTGTCTCCATTAAAATAGTTGCAACTTGCATCCTCTGCAACACATGCAGACATAGCTTCCTAAGCCTAGTGATGTCATTTATAGGGAGGTAGGGAAGCTTCATCACTCGTTAGGCTACTTCTCAAATGATATTTATCAGCCTTTGGTGGAAAACAGATAGGCATTTTCATGAGAATTAAAGACATATTCCCATGTGGCAAATCACCTTTAGCTTCAAGGCTGTTAGAACTTAAGATATTAGTAGTTCTCAAATGGAATTCATTTAACAAACAAGCATTATCCAATGCCATATTTTGTCCATTATTGTCATTGGCACTTGTTATGCCTCATTTATTCGATCCTTCTACAACTTTTTGGTTTCATCTTCAACTTCAATTCTTTCCCTTTTTACCGAATGCAAATTGTAATCAAAGTTAAGTTTATGTTCTTCTTGCCTTGATATTTGTCCTTTTCTTTCGATGGCCTTATCTAGATAATACTTCAAGAACATTTTCTTCTTCCGTGAAAATATTTATCTTTATTTGATTATCTGATCTCCCTTGTAGAGTTGATAACCCTGAATTATGTTTCTTCAAGAGCTTTCTTTTCTTCTTCAGAATGAAATTCTGATGCAAAGAAGTGTTTGGAACCACCCTAACTTAATTGTCTTTAGTTACAAATGTAGAAATCACACGATCTTTGACATTAGGAACAAAATTTTCATTAATATTTTCAAAATCTTTTTAACCCTTCAAATTTTCTTTCCAATTTGAAACCTGAATTCTCTCTTCAATGTTTTCATGTTTAAAAGATTCAAAATTGTTGACAATGTTATCTGTCACTGTTTTTCTACAATTTAGGAACTTACTTTCAGGCACTAATCGAGAACCTTTAATTTATTTTTCCATGCTTTTCCTTTTCTGACCAAACTGCTTTTCACTCAAAGTCTACTATGAAATAATGCATGTATCTGGTGATTGTATCCTAATTTCTTCAAGATAAGAAGAAAAATTCAAAATATTTTCTCCATCATTATGAATATTGCTTTCAATATTTGATGACCTTTTAAATATCTCTTTGTTTTCTTCAAATATAGCTTAGTTATTAAGGATACTGCACTAGAAACATCAAACCTCAAATGGTTCTCAAAATGGCTTGTAGGCACTACACTAGCATCATCAAACCTCAAATGGTCCTCAAAATGGCTTGTAGTCTTCTTTATCTTTAGTATTGACCTCATATTGTCATATTTAGATTTTGATAATGAACTATTCTTTTTAATCCCAACCTGAACTGAATTGAGTATCTTCCTGTCTTTTGTATCAGACGATATTAGGGATGTAGCAGGATTTTTCTTATTCTCACCTACCCCATGTGTCTTTTTCCAATTTTCCTTCCTATGTACTTCCATTTAAATATCATGTTTCTTGGAATAAGTCTCATAATGAATTTGAATAGAGGTATTTTTTTTCATTTTCAACATTTCCTCTGACTCTTTAGTTGCTTCTTGGATTTTATCATTTTTTGTAAACTGTACATTCTCTGCAGAATCCTTTAAGATTTCATCAATACATGATATGGATTTCCCATCATCAATATCTGGCATAAAGTCCTCTTTCTATGTACCTTTATCATCATACTCCTCACATATCTCTTTCACTTCCCATGTAAATTTAGTTTCAGCCTTTCCTCGACTGACAACTTATTTTCAACTCACGAGTGAATGCCTGAACGTCAATAGCAGCACATAAACCAATTCAAAAGAAGCAATAAAAACAATGAAATCAATAAACCAAAACCTACATCTAATTGTAAAAAAAAAAAAAAATCCTAAGTTTTGAATAACAAGGTGACCAACTTGACATGTTAGAGACCACATATAAGCTTATCTGACCAGAGTATAACCAAAGGCATTTATCCAACAAGTTTGGATAATTTTCTTCTAATGAATGAACTGCTATGTTCACATTGCCCTCTTATAGCAATGACTATTTAAGTGGTCTCGAAGGGTTTCAGGATTCTTGAAATCACTCTTAACTCTATGGATATATCTCTGTTGTAGAGTACACCCTCTCTAGAAGTCTGATTTCTTCTGTGTTCACTGTAGAGATCGAGTATATGTTTTTACAAACACTTTGCATACACTGGGCTATAATGGAATGTAAGTAATTTGGTCTGTGACTTTGAAAAATAGTTGTAGTGCATATTATTGAATGTAGTAGTAGTTGTTCAATCCTTATGATGATTTTCCTTGGATGGTTTAGAAGGAAGTTCATATAGCATATGTAACATTTACCATCCACAACATTTAATCTTGCAAAATAAAATACTACAGTAATAATATAAAGCATAAATGTTACATATGCCAATTTAATGCATAAATGTTAAATAATAATGTTATATACTTTTAATGCCAAATTTCCAGATCAAGATTTTACTCAAAAATATGGTGAATACATGCCTGGAAAATTCGATGCACTAACAACAATGGAAAAATGTGTCCTCCATGACTTCAACTTTTTCCTTGGTATTGTACAAACTGGGCATACTTCATTGAACAAACATAAACTGTTGTATATACCTTTCAGTAGATAATATTGAGTGGATTTGGTAGATATCAGACCTCAGTACACAAGAAAAAGAGGCAACAAAATGAAGATTTAATTCCAATAAATATCGATAACATAAGAGATAGCTCCATAAAACGCCCAACAAAAATAACTACTTCCCACATCCACTGTAACACAAGTTTCTCCTTCTGCGACTTCTACAACATAAATATCATATTTCTCTTGGCCACACCCTTCAAAAAATGTGGGAATCTCTACCATTGAACACTATATTGTACTAGGGCAGCTTCTTCATTCAGTGATAGCGAGTGTAAATATGGAAGGGAGATACAGTTGATTAGTTCCATCAAATCGTTAGTTAGTAAACCACTATATCTCATCTGACTAGTTGTATTCCCTATCTGTATAACCTATTTGGGATGAGTATCCGAGGTAGATAGTTGGGGGACTCCAATGACTTAACTAAAATAACGCTAAATCCCAACCCTTAGCTTCAACCAGTTTTAACTTGTTTCTCCTAAATTCAAACTTTCAATTAAACTAGTGACTGGATAATAACTTAGGGGCAGATAGACCGTCCACCCAGTGTCACTACCCATTGATACCGAAGCTGGTCAACCATAAGAGAAGGTGGAGATAATCAGAATATTATTCGATCTTGGACTAAATCTTATTCTTCATATTATGGTTGTAGCTTCTTGGCGGGCTACTATAGCGTCATAGCTGCCATAGTAGAGCTAGTTGTTCGTCGTTTAATTTAGTGGCTAAATACAATGATATTGTGTCACTAGGAGATAAACAGGATACACTGGATTCCTTGAGTTTGATTCCACAATTTTACAAGAGGAATAGTCTTCTCCTCTAGCAAAAGATCCCTATACTGTGCATTGTAGATTCAAATTACAAACCACAATCTAGTAGAGTGACATGGTTCCATTTAGAATAAGACCTTGCGTTCCAATTGTTTTTGTACCCATATTAGAGATACAAACCATATTTCTGCAATTACAACCGTATTTTTTTAGGTAAGTCAAGTTTCAAACCCCGTGTCCGTCAATAAGGTTATTTAATTAAAATAGCAAGAAACCATACTAGGTTCATATAATGAAATGAAGCTAAATATACTGTGAGGAAAATGCAAAAAAAACGATCAGAATCATAGAATTAGAATGTAAATGGCACAAAACTTACCTCGGGAGCGCCATTGCTATCGTTGCCATATTCAAACAGGAATGTCCGCAGATAGAGATGGAGTTTACCAATTTTTTTCAAGATATGTGTGAAGTGCCTGACAAGCTGAAATTTTGCATAAGCATTAATTCGGACATATTTTATATAAAAACTAGAAAATTCATTTCATTCAAAAACATCAAAAACATTAAAAGAGCGGGAGACACAACATATTATATTTAAGTTCAATAAAGAGGGTGTTGGAATTTCATTTAAATATTTTTAATGTTTTGAATTTTTTATATTGTCTATCATACAAATTTGGTTAAAAAATAACCCTTTAATGATGAAAATTTATTTTAAGAAATGCTCTTTAATAATAATGTTTTTATGAAAGAATTTAATTTTCATTTAAAATATATATTTTATTGAGTTTAATTTCTAATTAAAAGATAACAACATACTCAATAATCATTTTTTTATTAGGGGTGGTAGGAGGGGGAGGGATTATTATTAACCTCGATGAAATCCTTGAACTAAGCTATTGTTGGGGAATAGGAGAAGACACCATCAACATAGTGGAAGAATTAGTGCTTTGGCAAGGAATCTATCAAGCTAGGTCTAGGAATATTACTGAAATCAATCTTTTTAAGAATCAAGCTCTCATTACCAATAAACACCACAACAATATGAGACTCAATAAAATCCACAAGAAAATAAAGTTCCTTATGAAATCCTTTCACAACATTAAAATCTTCCACATCCTCCGTTATCTTAACGGAGAATCTAACAAGCCATCCAATGAAGAAGTCCCTCTGGACAAAGGAACATTTAATTTGAATGGTAATAATCATCCCTTTTCCCTACCATAATAACTCTATCTCATCGCCTAAAGACCATGATAATCTAAATGGGTTATGTTGGGGCACGTAGACAGGACAGGTGGGAAGAATATCTCATGCAAGTGGGCCCAATGTAAACACCAAAACATAAGGTTGTAACTACGTCTATATGCCAGAATCACTCTGTCTTTATTTCAAATCTACAAATATCTCTTATCTACAGGATGGCGCATGTGGGAAGTTCTCTCAAGCTCTTGGATGGGCGTTCGACTAAGGTCACAAGGAAGACAGAGGTGTTCACTTGCTTGGGTATCCATTACCACAAGCAAGTCAAGAGGATGGAATTTATTGTCACTCTATTGGAGTTCTTGTTGCTCATCCTTGAGGCTTCCCTATGTTTCAAAACTGCAAGAAAAGAGGGGCATCAGGTAAACTGTTTGGGATTCCTTCTATCACAACTGGGAGATATGGATCCTGTCCCAAAAATTGATAGCCAAACCCATGTTAGCAGATTAGAGAAATAACTAAAGGTTCTACGCATATAGTTAAGCGAGCAGAACAAAGTGTTGGCACGGTTGGATGAGTAAGGGGGGCGACGCTTCAAAACAGTTGATGAAGAATTAATTCACCTTCAATATGTTCTAGTAGAAACCCTACATTAGGCTCTACAACCTCAAATGAACAGTCTCTCAGAAGCTGGAAAATCGCATCCTCAAGATCGAAAATCATCTTGATTGTCTCACTCTTGACAACCAGATGGGAAAAAAAGAAAAGAACTCCCTTAAATCACATCTTCAAGGACACATGATATGTCGATAAGGACACAATAATAATGTGACCTATCGGTAAGGGCACAATAATAATTTCATTGTAAAACTAATCTCAATGGAGGAGTTCCTCATAAACCAACATTTTGAGTGAAAATATTCTTTCCCGAGTTGACATAGAAAATCATAAGGTCTATTATGCCTCCTTTATTTACACTATTAATGCCTACCTCTGCTTTCGGTACCAGTCTCTCTGTTCTTTCCAACATCTAGGGACTCATATTCCAGGTGGGATTTGCTATACTCCATGTTCCTGTCCAATGGGTTTGCTATACTCCTTGTTCACAAGAGGGGACTTTGCAGGGAAGAGGATCAAAATATTTCCCAATAGAAGGTTGTTTGCGGTGAAGAGGATCTAGTGGCTTCTTGTGATATTCACCATTTTGGCACTTATTGTGGGTCAAGTTGTTTGCATTCTTCTTAGCAATTTTTACTTTAATAATGGTGGTTCTAGTAGATGGATTTCAACTCTTATACAATTGGTAGGATTTTCATAATCCTTCTATTGGGACCTCCAGAAAGTTTCCATTCTGCTCTTTGTTGGAAATCTTATTGCTTCAATAAAATGACTATACTGTTAAAATTCAAGAGTACTACCATCTTGTTTTCTATTATTCCCATTCTTTATTCTTTTTACATATATCAACATTTTTACACCATACTTTTGATATGAGGGAGGATAATAAATTTGTAGCATTCAATTTTTCATGCTATTCATCTCAAGGTAACTTTCCTCCAACAAATTATTTGTCAATTTGAAATAGTAGGGTTGTTATGGCCTATTATTCAGAGAGGCACTCTTGAGTTTTGAAGAAAATTGAAGTTTGTATAACAACAGAGTTGTTTCCCTTAGGAAGGAGAACTAAGTATTACCATGGATGATGCGTTATTTTCCTAAATTGGTGATGTATTGTATATTTATCCTTTGTGTTACAGGGAGTAGGTTGTGGAATTTATATGCAATCTAAATTCATATGAGGAATTATATTTTACTTTCATATTCTCTATTTTTATTTGAAATTGTAACAGTTATAGTTTACTTAGATTTGGTAGCTTTGGTATGAGAATAAACCAGGTGATAGAGATAGGAAACTAATGGACATATGGAACCGGACAAAAGGGACCTATTACTTTATATGCTTGACCCACCTGTGCCTTTCCTTTTGCTGGTAAGACTTATATTCCCTCCTTTTCCTTTTCCCCTGCCTATGATATTGATGGATACATAGGTTCGAATTTTTGTACTGAGCAGGTACCAGGAAAACTCAAACTATTTGATGGTAGCTCTCCATGTAAAATAGGCTATGGAATCTATTAGTTATTCTCGATAGGAAATAGAGGTAAACCATTTTTCCTTTGATTTCCCTTACCCCACTAGAGTTGGTTCATGGGTTGAATTCCACCATCTATCCCCCATGTAATTTCTTATTAGCTTAATTTGTTCTTTGATATTGATTGACACTATCACCCTAACACCTTACAACATAAGGGTGACTAGACAACTAAGGTCACTTATTTAGGCCATCTCGAAGAGGGATAGGTGCATAACCAACTCTATGGTAGTGATCTTGATAGTCCCTCATGGTCTGATTCTAAAATCCTAAAACTATTACAATATGGAGAAAGGAGTCGAGGAAGTAACTAGAGGGAATAACATCACTAGCTTTAACCACCAACGCTAGCCTATGTAAATGGAAGTAATGTCTATTCAAACTCATTGGAACATAAAAAGAAATGCTACATACATCAATATTTGCATTTCAAAACGTTTAACACTAGTGGTTTAACGAAGCCTTTTTGCTTAGACTTACCTAGGATTTCTGGGGATTTATGGATGCAGTCATAGAGTAGCTATTGAGGGGGATAGATTTCAAATATAGATGAATTTAAGTAATTAGTTGATGCAATTCCGGTGTAGCCATATAAGGATATGACTTGGCGCAATCAGCCCGAATTTTGCTATTTCAATGGTGCATATCTAGAGGATTGGGGGTATTTTATATGAAGTATGTTTTCTTTGTCTGTTGACATGGTGCACTCTCATCACCACTGATTGAATATATTGAAGTTCCTAGATTTAAATTAAGGGGAAAATCTGAAGCAGTATAAGCGCTAACTAAAACGACCCCAACCCACCAGAATCCAACAAACTAGATCTTGCTAAAATTCCAATTTCTAGTGCTTAAATCGAAATTTGGGTGATCCGGGGCATTATAAAATGGGGATTTAGACTAGAAATGGAAATCATAGTTATTGAAATTGCAAAAATGCTGAAATAGCAATTTCCAGGAACAATTTTGATAGTTTTTTTTATTAAAAATTCATCGAGAAAAGCAGGGCATTTTAGTTGTCTTTTTTCCTAAATATTCCACATGATGGGGCACAGAGTAAAGCACATAAATCTCCAATTCCTAGTGATAATGAAAGTGGAAATCCTGTACTAACTACTGTCTAGATGTTCCTTAAATGACAAGCATGATTAAAATAAAGGCACTAAAGCATACTACAGTCACATCGAATGGTCTAAATGATGAATTATGGAACATTATTAGTATCATAACCTTACATTCTCCTGCCTATGAATCTTTATTTATTCTATGTAAAGGACATAATTTTACCCTTTCCCCTTTATTAGCACACAAAGCAACATATAGATTTATAACTGTAAGGATATGGGGAACAAAGAAATCAAATACATAGGCTCATATATAATGCCTTGATACGTTTTTTACTAAGCTACACCATTTTGAGTAGGCACACATTGGTTTGATACATATTTGACAACACATTAAAAATTAAAATTATGTTTAAGATAAATCCTCTTTTCAGGGGGTCCATGACTTAGTAGTGAGTCATCATGGATTCTAAAATTATTTTTTTACTCAGTTTTGGCATTTCAGGTGCAAAGCCACCCTTCCCTTTGGTCATGGGATTCAATGAAAACTATCGGAGGAAGTATGAGAATCAGGAGCTATGACTTGTGTTATATTTGTATCATTTAAGCAATATGATCTTAGGGTCTTATCTGAGAAAATAACATGCATAGCAATAATCACAAGAGACACAAAAAAATTTCCTCGGGGAAACCATAAAGGAGAAAACCCTACAACTTCCTCAGAGATAGAATGAGCACCAAAAGCAGCAGTAAAACCCATAGATAGAAAAGATGATCTCCAATAGTTGTTCTCTTTTTCTCACTTGAGAGAGCTTCTCCTCTCTCACTCATGCACCCCAATGAGTGAGTGTGTGTGATCAATAGAGAGGATCACTCTCTATTTATATTCTTTTGTCCACCTAATGTCCACTCCAATAATTCAACCTCACTTAACAATTACTTACCATGGCTGACTTCTATAGGAGAGTCTAATAACCCTAGTGCCACACAAATGTGGGGTATTTTCCCTCCGATTAACAAGGAGGGTTAACCTTAACTCAATTGTGGGGACTATTTCCCCGACTTACAATGGAGGGTTAACCTCAATGACTTTACATGACTTGTTTATATTAGAGATACTTCCTGATAGGAACATTGGGGTACAATACATAATATATACAAGTGAATACATTTCGAAGTTACAAATACATCAACACTACCTCTTAACTAGGAAGGTATTCTCTCGACACAATTTATCAGCACAAGTATTCTTCTCTATATCATCTAGATCATCATCAAGTCATCTTCATATTCAAGTCATCTTCATCATCAATTTATCTTCATAAAGTCTGGATCATCACTGGATCATCATTGAGTCTAAATCATCACTTGATTTGGAGCATCACTAGATCATCACTTGATCTAGAGCATCACTGGATCATCATCAAGTTTGGATCATCACTTGATCATCATCAAGTCTGGATCATCACTTGATCTGAAGCATCACTGGATCATCATCAAGTCTGGATCATCACTTGATCTAGATTGTCACTGGATCATCATCAAGTTTGGATCATCACTGGATCATCATCAAGTTTGTATCATCACTTGATCTAGAGCATCACTGGATCATCATCAAGTCTAGATCATCACTTTTTCTAGAGCATCACTGGATCATCACTTGATCTAGAGTATCATTGGATCATCATCAATGGTGCTATCTCAATTCTACTTGTCACAGGAAGTTCTACAGAGCCAACCCTTTTCATGCTGGTTGTAGGCCTAGCCTTCATGTAGGTCTTCATCATCTTCAGCACTTATATCTGATCATGGAATGAACCATGTCAGAAAGTCCCACCCAACACTTACATCTGACCATGGGAGGAATACATCCATGAACCATGTCAGAAAGGCATGACCAACACTCACATCTGACCATGGGAGGAACACATCCAAAACCCATGTCAGAAAGGCCTAGCACTCTCATCTTGTCAGAAAGGCTCTACACTTACATCCGACCTCATCATGTTAGAAAGGAACTGCACTTACATCTGACCTCATCATGTCAGAAAGGATCTACACTTACATTCAACCTCATCATGTTAGAAAGGCACTGCAGTCACATATGACCTCATCATGTTAGAAAGGCTCTACACTTACATATGACCTCATCATGTCAAAAAGGCACTGCACTTACATTCAACCGCATCATGTCAGAAAGGTGCTACACTTACATCTGACCTCATCATGTCAGAAAGGCTCTGGACTTACATCCAACCCCATCATGTCAGAAAGGCACTACACTTACATCCAACCTCATCATGTCAGAAAGGCTCTGCACTCACGTCCGACCTCATCATGTTAGAAAGGCATTGCACTTACATTCGACCTCATCATGTCAGAAAGGATCTGCACTTACATCTGACCTCATCATGTCAGAAAGGTGTTACACTTACATCCGACCTCATCATGTCAGAAAGGCTCTGCACTTACATTGGATCATGTGGGAACACATCCCTCAATCACATCAAAATGGCTCTGCACTGATCATGTGAGAGCACATCCCATAATCACATTAGAATATCTCTACACTGATCATGTGGTAAAACAACCCACAATCACATCAGAGCATCTATGCACTTATATCTGATCATGTGGGAACATATACCTCAATTACATCATAATGGATCTGCACTGATCATGTGGGAACACATCCCAAAATCACATCAGAATATCTCTACACTGATCATGTGGTAACACAACCCACAATCACATCAGAGCATCTCTACACTTACATCTAACCATGTGAAGCTCAACCTTCTAGCATGTTAGAAAGGCCAACGGACATATCAATTCTGGAGAACACCAAGCTTCTCCCTGAAGTACTCAAACTTTACTCTGGCTAATGGTGTCAGTACATCATCTATTTTCTCGTCCATCACAATGTATTGGATCTTCACCGCGCCTCTCTGCACCATATCCCTAATATAGTGATACTTTATCTCAATATGCTTTGAATTTTCATGGAACACTATGTTCTCTGATAGCTTCACACAGCTCTGGTTGTCGCAATATATACAAGTAGCATCCATCTAGAGATCAAATAAATTACATAGTAGCTTTCTCAGCCACACTACCTCACAACTAGCCGAACAAGCTGCAACATACTTTGCTTCAGCTGTACTCAGTGCCACATAGGACTGCTTCCTACTAAACCAGGAGATCACACCTGATCCCATACTAAAGCAACACCCTAAAGTGCTCTTTCTATCAATGGAACTTCCTACCCAATATGAATCCACATACCCTTTCAGGTTAATCTTTTGATTTGCCTCACACTTGAGCCCATAATCAACTGTAACCTTCAAGTACCTCAAAATATGCTTTGCAACAATAAAGTGAACATGTCTCAGATCTATCAAGAACTGGCTCAGTTTGTTCACAACAAAGCAAATATCTCGTCTTATATTCATCAAGTACATCAAGGAACAAATAATTTGACGATACATCGTGGCATCAATCGACTCTGATGAAGCAACACATAATAGCTTCAGGTTCGATGCCATAGGTGTGGTCATGGCCTTGCAGTCCATCATCCTGAACCTATTTAGGGTCTCTACTACATACTTCCCTTGTCCTAGGGAGATTCCATCTTCATTCTGCCACACCTCCATGCCCAAAAAGTAGTGCATCATATCCAAGTCGTTCATCTTGAACTCGGAAGCAAGTCTCCTCTTGCAACTTTAATGAGTTCCTCTTTTCTTTCAGGAACAAGTCATCAACATATAATAGGAGAATTACTAGTCTTCCACATTCAACCTTGAAGTAAAGTTGGATTCCAATTTTCTCTCAATAAAGCCTAGAGCCATCAGTAATCTATCCATTCTATTGTACCATGTCGAACCTCATGATCTTTTACAGTCGCTCCCTCTGAAGCGAAGCATCATACTCGCTCTGTCTTTTGTACTCTATGTATTGAAACATTCTGTATTGGAGTAACAAGTAGCTTCCTCTGCTACTAATATTCTATGTATCCATCTAGGGTCACGAGATACCAAGATCCTCTATCTTGAAAGTGTTCTTCTCGCACCCATCAGTGAGCTTGACATCCTCTATAGGATTTCATCTTCAACCTTGTACAAAAGGTTAACATAGTCATCACTCTAGATGATTTTCAATATCCTCATGTATGTGTTATCCATGGGTATCTTCTGAGCTCGTACAAGGCCTTCTTTAATTTGTACACATGAGTCTTCCTATCATGTGTCTTAACTTCCAATGGCTGAAAATGCCTCTTCGTAGTTTATGCCTTCTTTCCATGAGAAGAATCATGCTATGAATCTTGCCTTGTATCCCATAATGTTTCATCTACTACATGCTGGATCTTGTAGATCCATATGGAAGATACTAGGGACTTCCCTTCAGGTATCGATGCTGCATTCTAGACATCATTCTTATTGAACTGGTACTCTCTCCTTCCCTTTCTTCTTTGTTTCTTCTTCATATCTGGAAGGTTATTCATCAATAATGTCGCTCAATAGTGTTACATAAGTGCACTGTGTCTGAGATATATTCTTTGAAAGTATCGTCATATTATTATTCATCTTGAATTCTTTCTTGAACTTTCGTCACTTGTTCTTCGAAACAAGTCTCATCCTTGTTTTCTTGTAGGTGATTGTATGCGATATTTACTACAACTCAAATGCACTAGTTGTATGATCAGAAACATTTCATAATGCATATTCATTAAATTCTTATGCATAAATATATAATCATGCAACTATTTTAGCCAATACAACATTCATCCATATCTCACGGAAACTTTCTAGATGCCTTCCATCTCTACCAAGACAACATTGAGATTGTGCACTAATCCAATATGTCAGCAAAGAGGTTTCATTCTATATAAGTAGCAATGGAGATTTGTATAGCACCATGAGCTACTTACCCATCACATGCACATTAGTAGTATACTGGCATTAATGAAAACATTCTATCATGCATAAAACATCAACTAAATTTAAACAAGTGCATAAAAAAACAATATCATGAAATGACAATTGAATACATATCTTTATTTGTTTCATGGGTAGACTCCTTCTTGAGCCATCAGCTTCATCATCTTCTTCATTCATCATTTCTTATCCAAATGATAAGATGGATAAAAGGTTCTTCAAGAGTTGAGTCCTTCGTATTCCTCATCACTTGAGGGATCTTCTTTGGATGGTGAGAGCTTGATCTTCAGTTGCTCCCATCTTATTTTCTCTTATTATGAGTCGAGCTTCTTCTTGTGTGTGCTCTTCCCAGAGTTTGCTAAAAGTAATCATTTCCTTCTGGCACACATTCCTTGAATGAATGAATCCCATGATCATGGGAGGCCATTCAAGGTGGTTATCACAACTTCTACGTTCTCCACTTCTTCTTCTACTACTTCATGTTGTTATTTGATTTGAGAGACCCTTGTATGGTTTTTGCATTCTGGACCTTCACATTCTTCAACTGGTTTCTTGAATTCATATTTCGATTTATATTCTTCCCTTCAAGTAGCTTGGTCAAGGAATCAAACATCTCTTTCGGTGTCTTTAGGGAAGAAACTTGTGGTATAAGGTGATTCGTGATTGAATCAGCAATGTTCTTGGCCTTGACCAAGTTCTTCTTATGTAAGTCTTTTAGCCTCATCTCCCTCTGGAACTAGAACCTCTCTACTTATGTAGGTGTCCAAATCATTTCCTTCAAGAACTAGTGAGATTCTATACTTCCATGCTTGGAATTTGTCAGCCTCACCAAGCTTGTCATCAAGTTGGTGTGATTAGTCATCTTGAAATGAGAACCTCAACTGTAAATAGCAAAAGATTAGATCTTACCGATTTGAGGTGTCCATCCTGGTTCTGGAGCTGGCTGATCTAGGGTTTGTCATAGAAACCCTAATTTTAAAAACTTGGAATATTTTAGATCTGATTGGATGTAAATATGTACCTCTTCAAGGCGAGCTGTCCAATTTACTCCTTTTCTAAAAATAGTGGAGGGGAGCTCCTAGAACAAGAACCCCTAGGTTTTCAATTTCTTCTCTAGAAATGTCTAATACTCTTCCCATGGTATCTCCGAAACTACTACTCCTATGTGTCTGAAATTTTGTATTGAGGTAAACTAGTATGTCCTCTCTCCAACACCATGGTTTGGCCAGAATTGGTTTCACCAATTGGGACTTATAAGAGCTTTCCCAAGGTGACTTGTTTCAGGATTGTTCAGCATAGCGAAGTTGTATGAACTTCCACTTGTCACTATTTCACCTTCAGGGTATGAACATTTTACCATAGAAATTAAATTCTATGCCCTATATGAAACATCTTGTGAAATTTCATTTGGATATTTGTATCCCTCGATATTGAAATTCTCCCTAGGTGTCTTGTTTAGGGATGAATCCTGGAAGAGGATGGAACCCTGAATTGGAGGAATCATATCTCACAAAATATAGTGAATCTGAGGCTGAAACATTTACACAGTGTACATAAGGAATCTATCTTTGGACTATGAAAGTTTTGGCTCTTGATCCTTCTCCAATATCTATATATAGTGAATCTACCAAAACTACCTGTTTTAGTATTTTAGGGTTTTTTCAGGCCTGGGGTCAAATTAGGGTTTGACTTTCCCAGAGTTTCACCCAACCAAAAATCTCGACCCAGGTTTCTACACTTAGATTTTGATGAGGAGATTAATCCTATGCTAATATAACTCAAAAATTTGTCTCTGTAAGAAGCCCTAATTTCCTGCAGCAAAAAATGAAAATGCCCAGAATCAAATTCTGCTTCAACAGAAAGATGCGCCCTTCACTGGAGAGTCATCCTAGCCTCCTTTTTCTGATGGATTGTGGAGAGAGACCCAAAAATTAAGAATCCCTAGCTTCTGTAGCTGCACAATGCCTTCTTTTCAGGTTAGCTTTGATACCATGTTAGATTTTTATCATTTAAGAAATATGATCTTAGGATCTTATCTGAGAGAATAACATGCACATCAATAATCACAAGAGATAAGAGACACAAATAATTTTCCTCAGGGAAACCATAAAGGAGAAAACCCCACAACTTCCTCAGAGATAGAATGAGCACCAATAGCAGCAGTAAAACCCAAAGACAGAAAAGATGATCTCCAACAGTTTTTCTCTCTTTCTCACTTGAGAGAGCTTCTCCTCTCTCACTCATGCGTCCCAGTGAGTGAGTGTGTGTGATAAATAGAGAGGCTGACTCTCTATTTATATTCTTTCATCCATTTAATGTCCACTTCAACAAGTCATCCTCACTTAACAATTACTTACCAGGGCCAACTTCTCTAGGAGAGTTTAATAACCCTAGTGCCCCACAACTGTGGGGTCTTTGTCATCCAATCAACAAGGAGGGTTAACCTTAACTCAATTGTGGGGACTATTTCCCCAACTTACAATGGAGGGTTAACCTCAATGAATTTACATGACTTGTTTACATTAGAGATACTTCTCGATAGAAACATCAGGGTACAATACATAAGATATACAAGTGAAGACATTCTGGAGTTACAAATACATAAACAATTTGTCCCACCTACCATTTACAGATCATATAATCACATCTATCTACCTAATTATTTGCACAATACGACCTTTTTCCAATAATTGAAGACCCAATCATAACAAAAATCCTAATTGAAATAATAGTTATCTTACCCTGGGTAGGATCTTACTATTTATATGAACCTATTTTATCATGGTCAATGTAGAATATTCCATCATATCTAGGGCACGCTCAGTAGGTCAAACCTCTCCTTCCATTCCAGATCATGCTAACTCAACCAATGACTAGCATTAACTCCCTTGACCAGGCACTTCCCCGAAAGCATATGCTTGAAAGGAAGGGTCGGTGCA
The DNA here is from genome assembly GCA_001517045.1 of Pseudotsuga menziesii. Classification (NCBI taxonomy): domain Eukaryota; kingdom Viridiplantae; phylum Streptophyta; class Pinopsida; order Pinales; family Pinaceae; genus Pseudotsuga; species Pseudotsuga menziesii. The sequence goes on along the minus strand of LPNX010968000.1, from coordinate 581,141 downwards.
ATAAAGAGATTCGGTTGTACAAGGGGGTTAAAAGGGTTGATCATGCATGCATGCTAGGGATAACTCTTTCATTTAAGCTACAAAAGTCATAAGTAGTGGAAGCCTAAAAATAAATCAAGAGGGAAAACCCTAGCAGCTCATTCAATAACACAAAGGAGGGGGGAGATGCACATACTTGTCATCAAGATTATGTAGTTCTTCCTATATATTGGCACGCATAATCTACAAAATACCTCGATCCATATCCCACCCTAATTATCCATATAGTGATTCGTACAATATTTCCATATTTTCAGGCTTCACTAGTTTTCAACATAAAACCAATTGACATAAATCCATGCTCTGCTTCGTTAAGTTTTGTTGATTCTGCTCACGGGAGGTTAGGAGGAATGGATAATTTTTGCAGGAAGTACGCATTGGAGGTGGGGAAGTTGGGAGGTAAGGATACTTCCAGTGGGAATTAGATTTTGTTTTGGTAATGTTTGTTTGATTTAATGTTCTGTATTTATTTTTCTTAATATTATATATATTGTTTTTTTTGTTTATTTATTTATATAATTATATAATATAAATTTTTTTATATTTATTTGTTATTTATTTATACAATAAAAGATATAAAATTTAATATTCAAAATAAACTTTAAATTTAAAAAATGATAAAAATAAAATTGTTATTTCATAAGTTAAGACCAAAAATAATATTTTCAAGGTTTTTATGCTTAACCATAATCTCCTTAAACAAAAATGTTTTCTAAGAGTAAAAGAATATGGAGCCTAAGCCCAAATTTGATCAATCAATTGATTAATAATAAGAGGGGCCTCCACCTCCCAATCCTTCTAATAAGTATGCACATATTGATCCCTCTTCTCGCTACCTTAATGTTGTGAAGAAAATCCATGTATTTGACAATTCTTTTATGACTCATTAGGTCATTATATATGCATAGATAAGTGCAAGGTTCATCCACCACAAAGAGAACTATATGTTTCAGGAAGTTGAGGAATGCCTCAAGAATGAAAAAGAGGTTCTCCAACTATTGAATGACAACTTGGATTTAGCACAAAACAAGGTGAAACAATAAGCAAAGTTCCCATTTATAATTTCTACGTAGTGGCTAAGGACCCCATAAATTATGGCTCATGAAACCTTTACTTTGGTATCATTTGTAACCTTTTATGTTGTTCTAAACCTGAAAATGGACATGACCATATCCAACTTAAATGCTAAATATTCCCTGTGGAGGGCTTATGGTGCTAATTTGGGGCCCCACGTATGGAGCATGAGCTTTAGAGGAAAATGTTAAAGAATAAGACCATAGTTTTCACTGTATTTTAATTCAGGCATCAAGAACCATCCCCTACGCGCAAGTTTTCAAAATGATTACCATGCCTCACATGTAGATTAGATATTTTCTATGCAGATTCATCATATGTGATGGTCAAGGGAATCATGATGGTACATGACCTAGTAAACAAATGGTGTGAACTTAGGCCATTAATGTGTATGTACCTGTACAATTCATTGTAATAAAACATAATTATTTTTCTCTTGAACTCTGTTTTGAACTTGGTATTAGAGCCAAGAAGCTTAAATTGTTAGTACTCTCCATTGAACCATGGCCAACTTAGATTCTAAAACATCTGGGAACAAATCTGCTCCCATTATTATTCAATCTGAAGGTTCATCGTTCAATGCAGGGACTGTACTCGATGAAACAAACTATGATTTGTGGTGTCAAATCATGGAGATGCATATTGCTGAGAAGGAGAAACTCTCTTTCATTCGTGGTAATTCACAACCACCTACCGAGAAGGATGATGGATATGAGAAGTGATATGCAGACAATTAAAAGGTCAAGAGATCGATGTTGATGTCTATGTTGCCAGAAATTACGAAGCGATATATTCCCTTACCCACCGCTCGAGATATTTGGAAAGCTCTTTCAAAAGCTTTTTATGATGGAGCAAATGAATTGCAGCTGTTTGTCTTGAATCATGGGGCCTTCTCTACAAAACAGAATGCCAGAACACTCTGAGTGTATTATGGAGAATTAACCGAGATATTTTGTGAGTTGGATCATCGTGATAAGGTGATTATGGAAAGTGAGAATGATGTTGAATCTTACTGAAAATGGGTTCAACGACAAAGGGTGCATATTTTTCTTGCTGGATTAGATGGCGAATTCGAACAAATCCGTGGTGAAATTTTGAGAAAGGATCCTATCGCCGAATTGGAAGCATGTTATCCTTTGGTCCGCCGTGAATCTATTCGACTCGCAATGATGAATGGAGAACCAGAAAAATCTGAAGCTTCAGCCATGGTGACTCAAAATCAGTATAATCAGAACCAATCTTCCTAAAGCTAGCCTAAGAACATTGATGTTGCCGATAAATCCACCTACAAATGCACTCATTGCAATCAAACTGGTCATACCAAGATCCACTGCTTTGAACTTGTGGGGTATCCAGAATGGTGGGATCATAGCCACGATTCATGAAATAAGAATTCCAAGAGGACCTCCAATGCTGCAGTTGTCAAAAAAATGACAGCAGATGGTGCTGCTGGTCAGATCTCAGCATTAGCAGCAGTGGCAAGTAATGGTGGTAAGGTTTTAAATATTTCTACATTTGTTTCTAGTAGTGCATGGATAATTGATTCCGGTGCTACAGATCATATGACGTTTGATTCTAGACAGGTCTCACCTCTTAAACCATCCGTACAAAAATTTGTTTCTGCTGCCAATGGCTCTTCGACCCAAATTATTGGAGAAGGGTCTTTACCTCTCACTGATACTTTAAATCTAGATTATGTTTTAGTTGTTCCGTCTTTGGATTATAATCTGTTGTCAGTTTCTCAAATCACCACTACCTTACTTTGTATTGTAATTTTTTGGCCTAATTTTTGTGTGTTTAAGGACATTCGAACAAGGCAAACGATTGTTTGTGGTGTTAGGAAAGGAAAGCTATATTACTTGGACTTAGTGTCAAAGAGTTCAGACAAGTTGTGTCAAGCTTTAACGGTGGATAGCTCTAAGGGGGGAGAAGAAGAAATCTAAAATCCGGTTATGGCATCGACGTTTGGGGCATGCTTCCTTTGGTTACCTGAAGAAATTATTTCCTAGTTTATTTGTAAAATTTGATGTTTCTAGTTTTCGCTGTGATGTTTGTGAAGTTTCAAAAATCCATCATGCTTCGTTTCCATTAAGTTTGAATAAAAGTCTAGTTCCTTTTATGGTCATACATTCCGATGTTTGGGGTCCGTCCAAAGTCACTACCTTTGCTGGATCACATTGGTTTGTTACTTTTATTAACGATTGTAACAGGATGACTTGGGTGTGCTTGATGAAGTCTAAAAGTGAAGTGAATTTGTTATTTCAAATTTTTTATAAAATGGTTCATACTCAGTACAATGCATAGGTTCAGGTTCTTCGCAGTGACAATGGAGGCGAATATTTGAGTTTTGAACTTCAACAGTATCTGGAAGCACACAGAACTATTCATCAAACTACTTGTCCCAATACACCTCAGCAGAATGGGGTGGCTGAGAGAAAAAATTGCCACTTGTTGGAGGTTATACGTGCTTCATTGATAGAAGCTCATATGTCATTATCGTATTGGGGAGAAGCACTTACCTCTATAGTATATTTGATCAACCGGGTACCCTCCAGCACTATTAATTTCTAGACACCATCTCAAGCCCTCGCTGAAGTGGTTGTTGCTCCAGCCGTCCAAAATTTATCTCCTCACATCTTTGGTTGTGTAGCTTTTGTACACCTCCATAAGCATCAACACAACAAGTTGTCTCCTAGAGCGTTGCGATGTGTCTTTCTTGGATATGCTGCTTATCAAAAGGGGTACCAATGCTATCAATATCCAACCCAACGAATGTTTATTATATTAGATGTAACTTTTCATGAACACTCGATGTAATTTTCCTCTGAGCCTGAACTTCAAGGGGAGTAATAGAAGGAAATTCAGACTCTAGACTGTGATGATAACACCTCTAAAGATGTGGTTTTTCATAGCCCGAAAGTAGGGGAACTCTCTGATGTGCTGAATCAAGAAGTGGGCGAATTGGATGTGGGTGGTTTGACTTTGGATGCAAGTAGTGATGAACACCCAGAAACTAAAGTTGTGGATCCACCTCTATCTGAGTCTCTCATACCACAGGCAGATGATACACCAAACCAATCACTTGTTGAGGATGCTCCTGAATCATCTAGAAGACAGCTACCACAACGTCACACCAAAGGTATTCTTAAACCCACATATGAACCCGAGCTTTCCAATAACGTTAAATACCCCATGAGTCATTATGTGTTTAACCATCATTTGTAAGAATCAAATCAGTCATTTGTAAATCGGTTATCTACTGTATCTATTCCTAACAACGTGCAGGAAGCCTTAGCTGACCCAAGGTGGAAAGCTGGTATGAATGAGGAATTGAAATCCTTGCATGAAAATAAAACTAGGGAACTTGTTGACAGTTCACCAGGAAAGAAACCAGTTGGATGTCGGTGGTTTTACACTGTGAAGTACAAAGCAGATGGTGCAATTGAACACTTTAAGGCAAGACTGGTGGCAAAAGGATAAACCCAAACCTTTGGGATTGATTATACAAAGACATTTGCACCTGTAGCTAAAATCGATACAATACGAGTCTTGTTGTCTCTCGCGGTGGACTTGGGTTGGCCATTACAATAGTTTGATGTGAAGAACGTCTTTCTACATGGCGAGTTGTCCGAATAAGTTTACATGAAACTCCCGCTCAGATGCATGATACCAAAAACGCATAGTCGGAAGGTGTGCAAATTAAAGAAGTCATTGTATGGGTTGAAACAGTTTTTGAGAGCATGGTTTGGAAGGTTCACAAAATTTATGAAAACATTTGGTTACTGTGAGACCAACTCAGACCACACTTTATTCTTGAATAAACAACAGGGTAAGATAACTGCACTTATTGTATATGTGGATGACATGGTAGTTACAGAAAATGATCCCGAAGAAAGGGAGGTTCTATAGGATTACTTGTTGAGAGAATTTGAAATGAAAGACCTCGGCCCCTTGAAATATTTCTTTAGGATCGAAGTGTCTCGATCTGATAAAGGGATTTTTCTATCTCAAAGGAAATATGCCTTAGACTTGTTATAGGAAACTAGTATGTCAGCATGTCAACCCATTGAAACACTAGTGGAAGAAGGATTCAAGTTATGTGTTGAGTCTGATCAGGTACCAGTTAATAAGGGGAGATACCAGAGACTTGTAGGAAGATTGATGTACTTAGCTCACACAATGCCGGACCTTGCCTATGCCTTGAGTATTGTTAGCCAGTTTATGCATAATCCTGGCAAGCAACAGATGAATGCAGTTATGCGCATTTTGAGATATCTGAAATCTGCTCTTGGAAAATGAATTTTATTCACTAAAAATGAAGATTGTCAAAGCGTGGATGCATACACTGATGCTGACTGGGATGGAGCATTCGATGACAGGTGTTCTACTTCAGGTTATTTCACGTTTGTAGGAGGTAACCTTGTTACGTGGAGAAGCAAAAAATAGAATGTTGTTGCCCAATCAAGTGCAGAGGATGAATTTAGAGGTATGGCACTTGGAGTATGTGAAGCATTGTGGCTAAGACTTCTCCTCAGAGATTTGGGCTATCCGCCTAGGCATCCAATTCTTGTATTGTGATAATAAAGCAGCATGTGATATTACTCATAATCCGGTTCAACATGATCGAACAAAACATGTGGAGGTAGATAGATTCTTCATTAAGGAGAATTTGGATCAGGAGATCGTGGAATTGCCTAATATTCAATCAGAGGATCAGTGGGCCAATATTCTCACCAAAGTAGTTTTAAGTCAAGTGTTCTCAAATGTTTTGGGCAAGTTGGGCATGTGTGACATCTATGCACCAACTTGAGGGGGAGTGTTGTGATATGGACTGATTATTTTTTATTCTTACCCATTCTTTCCTATTCTCTCTATGATTCTTTCATATTCTGTAGATGGCTGTTTCCTATCCTTTTTTAGAACTGCAGCTTGATTATAGGATCTACAGCTTGACTGTAGGATCCGCAGCTCGATTGTAGGATCTGGAAATTGATCCATTGATGTATATGTACCTGTACAATTCATTGTAATGAAACATAATTATTTTTCTCTTGAACTTTGTTTTGAACTCGGAATACCTATTTAATCCATACAAATCTATTCAACTCGATCATTACAACAACATCAAAATCAGCAAGTGTTGAACACTACTGCATGGGCTGTCACGTAACAAAATTAATTTAGGCATGTTGTATATAGATATATTTTCTTACAACCATGCCAAGATATAGATTTTTAATGGATTACAATAAATATCAACACGAGTAGCTATTTAATTCGAGTCTTAAATTTACATAAAACTATCATCAGCACTATTGGTTAATTATGACGCTTAGTTCACAATATTCACTTACTGATATAATCAACACCAACATTATATCTCCATAATGAGACGGTATGAATTATATATCCATTTAGTTCAAAATATCATTAATTATGACGATATGCAATTTGTAGTGGATTAAATTTAATTTGTGTACTGGCTAGGCGTTGCCCATACCAAGCGACAAGCTACGGCCTTTTTTTATACAATGCAGTTCATCATAATGAAATGAATTTCTATTTATTTTTTCTTTGGAAGAAAAAAGATATGTTAAAAAAATAGCCAAATATGCCAAATAAGTGGATATTGTATTTCATCGTTTTAAACAATTTACTCGATGGAAAAAGTGGATGAAAACCTTGATTGAAAAAAGGCACGTTAAGATGAAAACTGACCAGCATCATGTTCCAATAATGCAAGTATTCCTACAGCAAAAGTTATGTCAGGACGAGTAGAAGTAAGATAAATTAAACTTCCAACAAGCTGTGTGTACTTTATTGGATCTTCAAATGTGCTACCTTCATTTGAAGTAAGCTTTAGATTCTGCTCCATTGGTGTTGAAACAAGATTACAATCCTGCATACCAAATTTGTTTAATAACTCTCCAACATATTTTTTCTGAAAAATGAAAATGTACTTTGGTTTTTTATCTACTTCAATTCCTAAATAATAATGTAATAATCCCAAATCTATCATATCAAAACCCTTTTTCAACTCTCTTTTGATAGATACACGGGGGCTTCACTTGTTGACCAATATCCTATCATGTTAGTTCATATTGCGAATTTTAAAATGATCAAAAATTGAACCAATATATTGCAGGTATTGGGGGGATGAGGGGTTTAAGTTGGGGGTGGGTAGGGTGGTTTATAAGGATTGAGGTGGGAGGATGTTTTAAGTATTGGGAGGGGGTTTCAACAAAAAGAGTTTGGGTCAATATCTCTGGAAATTAAGGGTATTCTTTAATATCCCACGATCACATGTGCTATGTGAGAGGTTCACTAAGTGAAGTCCCTGTGGATAGATACTATATAATCGTCATTATTTCCTATGATAAGCAAATCCACAGGGGATTCACCTTATTGAGCAATATCGTATCACATTCATTCATATTGGGTGGTTTTTAATTGTGAAAAATAAGATCAATATATTGTAAGTATTGGGGCGGAGGGAATAGGGTATAGGGGGTTTATATGTATTGGGGGATATAAAAAGGGGTTTTTAGTAAAAATAACGAATATATTGTAAATATAGGGGCTTTTTAATTGGAAATATGTATTGGGAGGGGGGCTTAACAAAATGATTTTTGTAAGTAATTTTCAATATCTAGTGAAATTAGGGGTATTCTTTAATATCCCATGAACGAAGGCGCTATGACACAGTTTCACTAAGTGAAGATCCCGTGGCAAATTCACATAGACAACTAGATATACAAACGATATTCCAAATTTCTTGACAAATACAGTTGCATCATCTAGATTGAAGTGCTTATAATTCAATTTGAGAAGATGCTCAATTAACTTTTCATACCAAGCTCGAGGTGCTTGCTTTAAACCATATAAAGATTTGACTAATTTTCATAGCTTATGTTCTTGACCTATGATAGCAAATCCTTCAGGATGATCCATATACCCATCTTCTTTTAATTCTCCATTCAAAAATGTGATTTTAACATCCATATGATGTATCTTCCATCCTTTTTGTGCCGCTAATGAAAACAATGTTCGAATGGTGCCCCATTTAGCTGTAGGAGGAAATGTTTCTGTGTAATCAACACCTTCTTTTTGTGCATACCCTTTTGCTACATGTATCGCTTTTTGTTTGTCAAGTGACCCATCTGCTTTATACTTATTTTTATATATCCACTTGCATCCAATTGGTTTGGTTCCAATTGGAGGGTTCACCAACCTCTAAGTTCCATTTTTTATGAGAGCATCATACTCTCTTTGCATTGCACTTTTCCATACATCACTATTTACTGCTTCTTGAAAAGATGTAGGTTCATCAAATGCATGAAAGTTTAATCCACAATCTAATGTTACAAAATCATCATACCTTTTCGAAAATGTCTTAGTCCGTATTGATCTACGAACTTCTTCTTGTTGTGGTGTTTGCTCTGTTTCTTCTTTAAGAGCAGGTTCTACATTATCCATGATACTTAGCTTATCCATTCCATTAACAATATCATCAACTGTCTCATCTTCTGTTTCATCAACTTGTGCATTAGAATCATCAACTTGTGTATTAGAAGGAAATTCCAAAGCTTGACTTAGAACAAGAATCCCCCCTTCAATATTTGGAAGTTCATTATCTATTTCATGATAGATTTTTTTAGAATGAAATCTATCAAGTTGAACAAGTTGTTTATCAATAGTGAGTGCATATTTCTCAAACTCAAGAAATATAACATCTCTAGAAACAATAAACTTTGTGTTATCTTCATCATACAACCTATAAGCTTTAGAAGTATTAGAATAACCCAAAAAAATACACTTCCGACTTCTTGCTCCCAATTTATGTCTTTACTGCTCATGAATCAAAGAATAACATGTGGAGCCAAAAATTCTAAAATGCTTGACAGCTGGAAGATGATCATGCCACATTTCATAAGGTGTTTTGTTTTGTAGTGCAGCAGGAGGACATCTATTCTTAATGTAGATAGCACAAAGAACTGCTTCTCCCCAAAACATTAACTTGACATTTTTAAAAAACATCATTGATCTTACCATATTCAAGAGTGTCCTATTCATACGTTCCACCACACCATTTTGTTGTGGATTATAAGGAACAGTTTTTTGATGTTTAATACCATTCTCCTGCAAATATTTTTCAAAATCTTGAGATGTATATTCACCATCGTTATCAGTTCGAAGGGTTCCAATATTGAGTTGAGCTTCATTTTTAATCCATAAATGAAAATTTATGAATGTATCAAAAGCTTGAGATTTTGCTTTTAATAAATAAACCTAACACATCCTCGTAAAGTCATCAATGAAATTCATGATATATTTGTTACCATTTGCTGATGGAACAGGCATGGGCCCACATAAATCTGAGTGAACAAAACCAAGCTTTCTTGAAGCTCGAAACATAGAATCATTAAAAGGTTGTTTACTATGCTTTCCTAAGATACAAGCATCACATGGGGAAAGTTGTCTTGGAATAGTAGGAAGCCCTTAAACTCCTTTCTATTTCATAATCCTGAGACTGTCATAACTAATATGACCAAATCAAGCATGCCACAATAAGATGGAAGATAAATTACTATTATGCTGAACCAAATTTGTAGAATTCTGTGAATTGGATGATGTACCATTCAAATTTAAAAGTTTGTTATCTCCCACTCCATTCATTACAACCACGTTATCATAATCTCTTCTAATTTCAATGATACCATCAAACATATGTATCGAGTGATTTTGTTGTCTAATTTGCACAAGAGATATTAGATTTCTCTTCAATTGTGGAACATAAAGAACATCAGAAAGTATATAATCAGCAAGTCCTGATAATTTCAATCTAACAGAACCATTTCCTAAAGGTTTTAACTGGGACTTATCTGCCAAATGTACTACCCCATAAATTTGATCACTAAAAGTTTCAAATAAGTATTTTCTAAATGTCATATGGCATGTGGCTCCCGTATCCAATAACCAAATGTCATTCCATGAAAATGAAGTACTGAAAGCTTCTTCAATTCCTAGATTACAATGTGCAACAACACAATATGCAGATTGAGGAGGGTTACCTTTATCATTTCCTTTATCTTGTACTTGCTCTTTCTTGTTAACAATTTTATCCCAAGAAGTTCTACAATAATTGGTAGTATGACTAGTTTTTCCACATATATAACATTGTTTCTCTCCTTGATTAAATATTCCCTCCCTTCCTCTGTACTATCCTCTTTGTCCTCTACCTCGACATCTGCTTCTATTTTCATCCTTTGAAAATTCTTCTTTTGATTTGTGTCCTTTCTATGCAAGACACAAAGTTTCTTCATTGGGTTTAGACTCCTTCCCAAATGCTTTGTCTCTTTTTGCAATTTTCTCAACAAGTGTTTCAAAGGTCATAGCTTTCATTTAGCCAATAGATTGAAGTGATTGTAAATAATGAGTATAGGCAGTATATAGAGCTTTAATAAATGCAGTAAGTTGAATGTCAACTTTTACACTAGTTGCATCAATATCATGGATAATGGCTCTAATTTCAGAAGCAAGTTTCATTGGATCAGTATCTTTTAATTCTAAGTTAAATAATTTCATCAACAGTTGTATGAATTCAAGCTCAGAATGTGAATCATACAAATCTTTTAGTTTATTTAATGCCTCCCAAGCACTTTTACTAGAAACTAAATGTCTACTTACTTCTTCACTTATAGAGGCAATAATCAAGGCATAATCCTTCTTGTCCTTGCTTTTCCATAATGCTAACTCTTTGGCATTAGTAGGTGGTACTGGTGCACTTTTATCCACTTCATCTATTGCTTCTCCATATTTCTTATCTTCTAAACTCTCATTTTCACAAATTCCATCCCACATATCATTAAAAATAAGGGTATTTTTAACTTTACAAAACCATTCCTGATAATTTTCTTTTCCAAACAAAATAACTCCAACAATTGAAATTAAAGAATTCATTGAAATTTACTGTATAGTAAATTTTTTGTATACAAAATACAGTCTGAAATATTCTTTTCCTCTTAGCCAATGTTCTTTAAAATATTTTTATCTTCTAGAAAAATTTCCCGAAAGGTTTAATAATTCAATTTAAAAAACCTTGTACTCAAATATAAATGGCTGTGTAAAAACTTTTATTTTCTGAAAAGAACTCCCCAAAGATTTGATAATTAATTTTTAGAAACCATTGTACAAAAATATAAATGACGGCTCTCTTCATTTTTTTTCTCTTTTTTAAAAAGAAAATAATTCTTCAAAACAATTACCGAAAAAATTTACGTCCAGTCTCCTCTTAATGTGTAGTTTTTGTCTTTCTTCCACAATCTTTACTAAGCAGCTCTCCTTTCTTCCTTTCTTGGTGATAGCTCTTTTGCTGGCTCCTCCTTCACGGGCTCCTTCTTTCTCACCAATTGTTCGTTGTCTTCGCTCTGATACCACTGACACAGGCCACGAAGAACCTCAGCAAATCAATATCTTATTACGTAGATGAGTGTTACATATAAAGGAAATCAAAACCATTATCTACAGTTTGATAACGAGATTATTTACTAGATTTTACTTACTAATAACTAAAATAGTATTTACAATGTAATCCCAAAGGATTGTTCAACAAACAAGAGTTGCGCACAAAAACTATCAGAATAACATGGAAAAAATATGGTTAAGTCTATAAATTAAAACTCCCTACTGCATTTAATACGAAGGGATGGGTATTATTTATCCATACTAAGTGACAATTATTATTTATCTATGCATGGAAGGGTTTTCATGATAGATTGTTTCTCGATCCTGACTAATGACACCTTGGGAATATTTCATTAGTTCTCAATAGCTTTAGGATGGGATGCCCACGTTGATAGATTATTTTGTTGTGCAATAAGACATATCGATTCAACCATTTACATGTTGCTTGCTTATGCCCGTTGATAGATTGTTTTGTTGTGCAATAAAACATGTCAATTCTATTAGATGCATAATAAAAAGAATGTAGAAACATAACTGAAGCCAAGAAGGAATTAGGAAACCATGAATAGAAACATGGGCAGAAAATGCATTCTCATTCAATTCATTAGCAATGTACATAGAGGTACATATATAGTTACAATACCATAACTGTTTATTTAACTGACAGACAGTTAGGAAATATAAACAAAATTATGATTAGTGGTTTAAACAACCCCCTTAATCATAAGTTTGTCCTTGCTGGAAAAAAATACCATTACTTGATGATCAACTATGTCAAGCAAATCCAAAGAGTAAAAACCCAAAGTCTCTGACACAAATTAGCAGAAGATGAAGGATTTTGCTAAATCTGTGGTTTTAGGATGACCACTAACCAACCAAAGAAATCAAGTGGTTTTAGGAATACCACCAACGATGTCAATCTAGAAGTTCAAAATACTTTTGTTGACCTCGCAAACTATAGGTCTCTTATTTCTGACATTCATTCCCCCCTGTTAGGAACAATCTCACCTTAAAAAAAGAAATATCAAATGGGCATTGGTCTTTCCCTCAAATCAACAAAACATAAAGAACCATCAACTGTAGAAACTGCACCCTACAAAATAGGTTGTACATGACTATAAACTCACTGATAAGATCTTTCCAACAACTTGGCTTCCAAACACCAACGCCAAGTACCTAACCACTCAAAACTTATTTGTTTTAGCTGAAGATTCTTGTTTTTCTGACAGTGGTCGGAAAAATGATTTTTCTTCCCACAAAAGCTACAGGGGTGTAAGCAGGATTATTTCACCTTCTGCAGACATAAGTTGTTCCTATAGTCTGAATGGTTCATATCCAGAACAAATGAGTGAACAAAAAAGGATGAAGACCCTACCTGGATATCGTAGAGACACCAAAAATGTTGCTTCGATAGTAAACATGTGTACCTGCAACCAGATCAAACACACAAAAACATCAAAGCTACCAGAACATCATCTACTTATCCATGTTAGTGACTAAGGAATCCAACAACATTTACATGCGAAATCGAAACAACAGTAATGTGGGACGGAAATCAGCTTTGCATTAAGATGAATGGAGAATTTTACAACCAATTAAGCCTTAGTGTTGACATGCATCTCCATGAAACCAACACTTCATCCCCATAAGCTCCAAATTTGCTCTCTATGCTCTTAAATGGCTTGGGCCAAGTGGTTAATCCAACAACATAACAATACCTCTATAGTTCTCCCCCTCAACCATGGACATGAGCTTGTATTTATAATGCTCAATGGATAGGAATGGTTGAGAGATTTGTGGATGAGGTGGCCTCTAATATCCTATGATGGGGGATCTCGAGCTCAATTGACCCACAATGTTAGGGATAAGAGAGGACACGAGGCTCATGATCTAGAAGCCTCAAGAAACTTCTCTTTTTCTCATTTTACCCAAGGTACCGCTTTTCTCCTCTTATGAAAAAGCGGTTTAGGTTAGAAACGCTTATGGACCAAAGGCCATAGGTGGTGGCACTGCTTATGGAAAACAAGAAATAGGCGGTGCGAGAAAGGTACTGCTCATGGTTAACGGGGAAAGCGCGGTGCTGAGTATTTTTATGTAAGATGGACAAACAACATGGGTTTCCACTCCAAGTGTTGGGATTAAGGGAAAATATGTAAGTCAAGGGTCTTATCACATGGTGGTGACAGGATTTGGGTATAACAGGATGCCCCCCAAAGCATGAGTCTTAGAGGGATATGATAAACAAGATCTTTGAGAGAACAAGTTGTCACTTCGAGGTGAAAATTTCAGCTCGATCTGAGCATGTCATTAAGTAGGCATCTGTAGTACATCAGTATTTTTGACTCATAGACACAAGTAACCAACTCATGGCTACAAACCAATACAAGGCAGAGCCATGGGAGGAATAAACAAGCATGGCTACTAGAATACAGCATAGATCCATGTGATAGAGGACTCAAACTTGGACATAGCTACCAAACATACAATGTAGATCTAGCTACCAAACATACAATGTAGATCTATGTCATAGAGATGCAAATTTGAGCATAGCCATGACCATACAAATGTGGATCCATGATAGATATACAAAACTCCATCGCAACCTGAGTAAAATAAATGAGTTCTTTAATCAAATGCCCAGGATCTTCATCTCGTCGTTCAAAAAGTACGATTCTGTCCATGTGATTACAATGATCTAAAGTCGAACATGGTAGAAACCACTTGATTACCGACCAATGATGTGAACCATTAACAAGTGTGAGGGAGATCACCATTGATGTCAATGTTCCCAAGGTACCCTAGTACAACCTACTGAGTGTGAATAGATGTCCTGATGTCGAACACCCAGTCGATTCTATCTATCAAAGTTTAGTGATGTAAACCTATGTTGAGAGCAAGAGAATCTGTCATTAAGGCATATAGATCTCAAGGTACTAAGTTTTTGTTTCTAAGACTATTTCCCGGATGATGAGCTGATGTCGATGGGAATAGTTTCGTCGAAGGAGGGCCATGATGAGTCCCACATCAATGACATGAAACTCAGAACATAGTTCTGGAATGATGTGAATGTAGTAACCATAGGAATGACTCAAAAGTACTGACACAGAGACTGTTCTGACTACAGAGAAAAAACTTCTTCAATTTCCCTTTGAACATCGGGCGGCACAAAAAATACTTGGTAGCATGAATGAATGGGACAAACTCACGATGCGACAGTGGAGAATCCATTCTTTTGAAAGACTCAAAGGAGTTGCATGACTCATGAAAGTGGATCGCCATGGAGATCAGCTGAATACCCAATTGACTGACATGATATGCAAACAAGTTCCATGTTCAAAGGTAATGACAAACTACTGCCATTTATTTGCAAAATGATTCCCTTCCCATTTTCCCCATCATGATCTATGAGTGCCTCTTTTCGGTTTTACAAGTTCAAATAGGGTAACAAACACTCGGTATAGCTTGTCTGAAGACAAGTCCAAACTCATATGTTTTACGAACCTGAGAGAGGAGGGGTTCGTTCCCAAAACGGGTCTCTCAATGTTTAATTTAATGAGTCCAATGAAATAAAACTCATTATCATTCATGTTTAGAGAATCTGAACGATTACAGAAGAAGAATCCAAAGGAGTCATTTTTCATATGAATTAGTCCCTAAGGCCCGAAAAAGTGTAAAATCATACCTCAAAGAACTCTTCCAGTCATGATTGGCTAGAGTGTTCTTTTTTCGTAAATAGTCTATCCAAACTGAGAAAGAGATAACCTACCGTCAGAAAGATGACTCTTCGAATGCTTTAACAAGCATGAATAAGACAATATCGCTCGACAATATTTTCATATTTAGGAAGCCTAAAAAGAGTTAAAAGAGGACTCCATTAGGTTTCTTTACACAATGTTAATTTATGTGAGCCTAGAAAGAATCAGAAACGGACTTGATGATCTTTTCGTGTTTAAGGATTTTGAAAAGGGTTAAAAGAAGACTCCATGGGGTTTCTTTACACAATGTCAATTTTTATGAGCCTGGAAAGAATAAAAAATGGACTCGGACCTTTGATACTAGGTTTAAAGAGCATGACCAAAGTGTCGTAACAAACACTCATCGAATTTTTCTATTTTATGGTAGTACGAAAAAGTCATAAACAGACTCCCAAAGCTTTACTACTATGGTTCTCCTATCCTATAATCGACTCAAAAGACAAGCGTTAAATATGCTCATAACTAACATTAAGGGATTATGAATCATAAATTTCGAGTAAAAAATGGTTTTAAGTCAAAACTATAGCATGTCAAACCCAAAAATGTGTATGTAAGTCATGTAAATAGTGAAAAATCAGATCATTTTACTATTTACCCATAGTGGAGATCATTTGGAGCACTTTCCTAGTCATATCTTTAGCTGCTGATATCAGGAGTTTCCACCATCGGATTCAAGTGCCATCAGTTCTAGGTAACAGTTAAAACCCTACTCTTCCTTTTCATGGTCTATATTTTGAGTTTTGATGGGGTTTTGGGCTTGTATGGCAAGCCCTAAAACCATGGAAATGGGCACCACGCTTATCCTTTGCGGGATACGCGATACCTCACTAGAACCGTGCCTAAAACAAGGCTCATAGGTGGTGCGACCGCCTGTATTCAATGGCACACAGGCGGTGCCGGCTGTGAAGATTTAAAAATGATAACACAAGTAAAAATAAATCATGTCTTTGGATTTAAATTATTAAGGATGATTCTAATATGTGTAATGATTGTTTTTGGCAGGTTTTTTCTTATCAATCATGGTGATATGGAAAGAAATACAACATGACAATGATGACGATTTCCCTGAAAGGAATGCAAGTTGTATAGCCGCATTATGAAACTGTGGGCTTCTGAAATTCTTTTGGACCCCTACTATGGTATCACATGAGTGGTTGCTAGAGAACATACTTCGGATGTAGAATCTGGAGTAGAAACACTTTGAGGTTGGGGCTCATATTCTGATAGTAGAGGTAGAGGACATCTACTTCTTGATTGGACTCTCGAGACGGGGTGCCCCCATCTCGCTGATAGGTTTCTGAGGAGGGGATATTATTACACAAGAGTTGATAAACCGTCACTGTATCCTAGGGATGAGGACATCGAGGAAGAAAATCCCCATCAGGGAAGTGATGGACGGGCCCCTATGGACTGTCTTATTTACTATGCAGAGAGTGGCCAAGAATCAGCGTGTGCACCAGGATTCTAGGGCACACACGTTATATGCCATAGAGGCCATCGCACCTAAAGTATTCAACTGGGCGGAAACCCTGCTTTCGATATTCAAATATCAACTGACTAAGTGTCGGCAGGGAGAACTAAAGCAATTTGGCTTTGGTTCCATTCTATCTTGCTTCTTCTTCAAGTGGGTACCACAGATGAGACCTCATGTGGTCTTCACAAAGTTGAGAGCACGGGACCCCTGTATGCAGAGGTGGGTCTGGATTATGACTCGTACTGGAGTGGGTAGGGGGATGGTGAAATTCGGTGACCCATTATTTAGATGGCTTTGAGGTCAGATCCTCATGGTGGAGGATTATGCTTATGTGGGTATAGAATTCAGTGGAGACCCTGACCTATCGCTCCCACCTTGTGGACAGTGGGGTGACATCGGTAAGAAGCAAGAAAACCTAAAATGGATAAAAAAAATTTATGTTTTTTGATGTTTTATATTTTTTATGTTAAGTAACAAGACCTAGATATTTTCATGTAGATGTTCGTGCAACATGACCTGGGGGAGCTTCCCCATTGGATAGATGAGTTGGAGCCTGATTTGTACTGCAAGGCGATGATATCACCAGGGAGTTAGAGGAAAACCTAGAGAGGTTGACCTTACACATCCTTGACGCTTCCATTGATGACCTCCCTCTGAGGTATCAGAGACCTACAATGGGAATATCGGGTCGATTTAGTAGGCTGATATGTAGAGTAGCCCAGGCAGTGATGTGTTACCACGAGCATCACTAGACATTGTGTGCATGAGATATCTACTGAAATTTGATAGCTTCAGGATTTTGTATGGTGATTTTTTCCTGAAAGCCTACATGCGTCAGATGAGGTCTCAAGACCTATTTTTTGTAAACTTGTTCATATATATATATATATATATATATATATATATATATATATACAGACTTTTACCTGGTGTTTATATGTCTCAAATGGTAAATGTATTTTACATGATTTTTATGTATCTTTAATTTTTTATTTACAATGAACCATATTTGATTTAACGTCATGAATGGGCAATATGCCAATCTAGGATGTAATTAGCTAATGATTCAGCAACTGCATTATGTTCCCTAGGGATATGCCTATAAGTGATGGTTTCAAATTATCTTTCTAACAAGCGTACCCTCCAGAAAAAGTGGAGAAGCACAGGATTTCTAACGGTATAAACATGGTTTAGATGACAAACCATGATTTGTGAGTCCATCAAGACTACCAGATTGCAAACATCTTGGAAGGCAGCTTCAGTGAAAAGACCGATGACTGCTTGATACTCGGCGATGTTATTGGTAGCGGGACCAATACAAACCGCTCTTGAACCATCCAAATCTTTAGTCGGGGAACAAAGGACCCAAGCAGCTAAGGCGAGATTCAAGGTGTGCAACAAGCACCATCAACGAAGCCGTAGAAAGCCATCCGCTCTGCATGACCAAAACATGGTATAAATAGATGCGGACACTAAACTCAAAACCATATTGAAAATACTAAAAGAACACTGAAAGTCAAGAAATATACATATATACAAGATACTATCCAAGAACGACCTAGGCATAGTACCTCTTTAGGTACAACCCATTGCGAGGTTTCCCTAAAGGGATTCCATCGTAGTCAACGAGCTCGTAGGCCCCTTTCTCTAAAACTTTAAAAATGATGAAAGGACCGTACCACATGGACTCAAACTTACCCTTCCCTATTTTGTCATATCTTTGGTTGTAAGTCAAAACTAGGTCACCCTCGTTAAAGGCACGAGGCTGGACCGATTTATCATACTATGCCTTGACGCGTTTCTTATGTGCCTCATTAGCCAAGGCTGAATCTCTCTAAATCTCGTCAAGGTTATTCAAGTACAAAAATCTTTCTTCCTCTGCAGAAGTGTCTGGGAGAAGTTAGACGGCAAGTTGTAAAGATGGAATATGACATTGAATCGGTAAGATAGCTTCAAGTCCATAAACAAGCTAGAAAGGCGTGAAACTAGTGGCTGTTTTCAATGAAGTCTTATAAGCCCAAATAGGGGAGAAAAGAATGTGGTGCCGGTTGGATTTATGATCTCCAACCATCCGACGAAACATAGTTTTCAAAACTTTGTTAATGGACTCTACCTGAAGATTAGCTTGTGAATAATATGGCGTAGAGTTTTCATGGAAAAAACCTATCTTGGCACTCAATTCCTCCATCATTTGATTACAAAAATGTGATCTGTGATCAGTAACAATGGATTGCGGGACTCCAAATCTAGCTATGACATGATTGAACAAGAAGAAAGCGATAGTTTTACCATCTTCCACATATGTAGGCATGGCCTCAGCCCATTTTGTAAAGTAGTCAATGGCTACGATGATGTAACCATGCCCCCTAGCCGAGGTAGGCTAATAATGCATAAAGTCAATCCCCCATTTGGAAAATGGGCCAACGACAATGAAGGGGTGTAGCGGAGTAGGATGAGTGCACTTTTTGGGATAAAAATGTTGACAAGGTGGGAATTTCTTAACATCCTCATGACAGTCTTTGAAGACTAAAGGCCAGAAATAGGCAGCGCGAAGGATTTTTTGGGTTGTATCCATCCCAGATAAATGACCGCCACATGCTCCAGAGTGGCAATCATTCAACACATGTTCATCCTCTTCATGGGTGAGGCATCGCCGAAGAATAGAATCAATCCCACGTCTATACAAGGCATCGTTCATGATGAGGTAGTATTTCACGTGGTGACGGATACGGTGGCGATCGTCATGGGATAAATGCAGCTGAAATCATTATGTTTGGAGATAAATAAGAAAATATCCATACCATGGATCGTTAGTGCTAATCAGGAACTGGAATTCATCCGGAAATGAATCACTGGGATTAGATTATGTTGAAGCATAGGGAAGATCACACATGAGCTCGACAAAGACCAAGGATTTTTTTTATGTGGCTTTGGCAAATTCCAGATCAAAATCTTATAGTATGACTATCCATCAGGAGTACTTGGCCCCGAGCACATGACGAATCAGGATGTAATACATAGGGTTCTGGTCTACCAACAAAGTGGTTGTGCAGAGCAAAATGTAGTGACAAAATTTTTGTATAGCAATGACCATGGCCAATGCTAACTTCTCCATGCATGAATATCGAGTTTAAGAATCCATAAGTTTCTTACTAGCATAGTAAATCACGTGCTCCTGACCATTGGGATTTTCCTGCACCAAAAACATAGCGATGGTAGTAGTGGAGGCAGCAAGATACAAGAGAAAGTCCTTTGAATAATTTAGGGAGTGTATCACGGGTGAATGAGTCAGAGTGTGTTTGAGATTATCAAAGGTGCATTGGGCTTGGTCATCCCAAAAGAACGGGGTGTCCTTTTTTAGGAGACACATATAACCGTGCGTTTTCTCTGCGAAATTGCACACGAAACAATGGAGAAATTTTTCCTTCCCTTACAAACTTTGGAGTTCAAGGAGATTAGTTGGGCCTAGTAGAGCTAAAATGGAGGCAATTTTCAAAGGGTCTATCTAGATGCCATCTTTGGAGACCAAAAAAACTAGTAGACGTCCCGTCTCAATGCAAAAAACAAATTTATGCGGATTGAGCCATATATTATAATGATGAAATCTTAGGAAAATGTCTCTAAGATGACCAAGGTGGTCCTCCCATCGTTGTGAATGAGCAAGGAGGTCGTCAAGGTATGGTTCAACAATATGTTTAATATCATGAAACGTATAGGACATCGTACGCTGGAATGTGGCTCCAGCATTTTTCAATCCAAAAGGTAACTTCTTATATGCAAAGGTTCCCCATGGGCAAATGAATGTCATCTCATGTTGATTAGTGGGTAATATCTCAATCTGATTATAGCCAAAGAAGCCATCCATAAATGAGAAGATGACACTTCCAGCAGAGTTGTTGATAATCTAATCGATGTGCAGAGTAGGAAAGTTGTCCTTGGGACAAGCTTTATTCAAATCCCTAAAGTTGATATAGACTCTAATGGTGCCCTGCTTTTTATTGACAGGGACAATGTTCGATACCCATTCCATCAATGGTATGGGATAAATAAACCCAGCTTTGAGAAGTTTCTCTATTTCAACTTTAATAGCTACGGCCTTTCGTGGATGGACTTGCCTTAGTTTTTTCCTGATAGGTTTAGCTTTGGGATAGGTTTTGATCTCGTGGACCACAATGGATGGGTCAATCCTCGGCATTTCTTCATAGGACCAAGAAAAAATATCACGGAATTCTTTGAAAAGTGCCTTATATGCTTCAGATTCATCTGCCGAGCAGTTCTGCCCAACATGAACATGCTCGATGGTACCGGGATTGGCTAATATGTCAATTGGATTCGTCTGAGTAATGTTGCAAAGGTTTCCTTTAGAATCTGTGTCTTGCAACATTATGGGACTTTGGGGTATATTGACAATATCATTAGGAAATAGGGATGCATAATCATGGTTAACCAAACTGGTGTTGGGGAAGAACATGGATCTATGATGGCGATCCTCCAAAATGGACTCATCCGTACTCATGATCTCCATAATAGACTCATCGGAAGGAAAAGTCTCTGAGAGATAATCTAGAACAGGAAGAGATGGTTCTAACTAGTAAGGTAAATGGTAAGGATCCAAAGCCACTAGATGAAGGTCATCAGTGTGATCATTGGAAAGAGTTTGAATGGTGTCATACATTGCTTCGTGTGAACTCAATGAGGTGGACTCAACAACTTGTTTTCCCTTAGGCTCACAATCAAATGAGGTGATCATATGGACTGTCCCGGTATCCGTGTTAGGAGGAATGGATGGAAAATCCCCATAAGGGATGAATCTTTCAACATGCCTACCCCAATCGACTGGTAAGGAGGAGGGAATTGGCCTAACATGGGGATGTTATTAGCCGTATAGGTAGTAACATATGGCATATAGAAATCAAGCTGGTCAATGGTAACAATTCTACCTAGATGCAGAATTTGGACTGTTCGGAATACTGTTGAAGCGACAGCAGTCATGGCATAGAACCAATTTCTTCCTAGAAGGAGGTTGTAATCTAACAGGGCATCTACCACTTCTACTTCAATAGAAATGGTTTTTCCCCCAAGCTCGACTGCAAGGGCTGGTATGAGACCATGGGGCTGGAAACCTTGTCCAACAAAGGCCTTCAAAGTCGTAGGTGATGTTACAAGCTTGGGAGAGCCAAGAGCTTTCCAACAAGACAACGAAAAAATCGAGATCGAAGCTCCTTCATCTAGAAACATTCTAAAAACCTTCTTTCCAACTACTTTCGTAATGATCTAAAAAGCAAGTTTATGAGGTAGCCTAGACTTATAGTTCTCAATATTGAAATGAATCAAATTAGTATTATACGGGTCTAAAGCTCCTAATGCCGTTAACAAGTTTTTGCGTTATGTAGGACAACTTTGGAGTACTTCTAAGGTAGACATTGCATAAGGTGCTTGAGCGAGATCTTCAACTACATTATAAAATTGAGCAGCTTGGGCATTAAGGTTAAATACAGCCTTCCAAAAAGTACTCTTGGGTGGATGCAAAATCATGTCGAGAGGAGGATTCTTGATGGATAGAGGGACAGTAAATGAGGATTCCAGAGAACTAGTAGAGGGAGCTTTCCCTAAAGAAGAATGATATTCTTTCTTTTCTGCGGGTTTGTCATAATTCTGACTTCGAGTTTAAAGATTAATGGTATCTGAGGACATCATACAAATTTCCTCTGATGAACTAGAGTTACCCTGATTAGACATGTGATCTATCAGTTGTTGTTGAGAGGGAAAAGGATCCATGAGTATTGTGGGTGTGGGATTTGATTTCAGAAATTGGGAGATTTCGTCCCGATGGGGACACTCTTTTGTGAAATGGTCACCTTTGCATAGTAGACATGGATATTTTTCCTTTCTTTTCCCTTTATCGTTATAATTGTTGGTTGGTCTTGGATTCTCCTGTTGGTTTCCAGGTTTTTTATTCTTACTTTTACCCTTCTTTTTATTGTTGCTCGAGGTTTGAGTACTCTGAATAGAATTGACCTCGAGGTTTGAGTACTCTTAATAGAAGTACCTTAGGAGTCAAAGGAGTAGGGGTGGCAATCTGGGGTTGCTTGGCAGGTTTTGCTATTGATGGGGACTGGATTGAACCAACAATTCCATCAACAAGTACTTCTACTGGTGGCTTTGCAGGGTTGGTGCTTAGGCGAGGAGCTTGAGGAATCAAGTCATAAAGAGTTCCATACTGGGAATAGACCAAGAATAGATACTGGGCTCAACTAATATCCTGCTCTTCAGTAATGGCACCACCCATAGCCACATCTCGGGCAATTGGAGGCAACAAATATTTGGTGAACCAATCAGCTAATAACTGATCTGAAATAGGGGCCTTAATAAGCCTTCTCCACCTTCTCCATTCATGGATATGATCGGATATGTGGGTGGAGGTGTTCTGTTGCATAAAAGTTAAGAGATTAGTACACATTTCATAGTAGATAGGGAGTTGAAAGTGTGTAAGAAACAAGGTTTCCGAGGAGCCAAAATCCACAAACGAATGTTGTGGAAGTCAATGTACCACTTCGCGGTTGTACCGGTCAAAGTTCACTAAAAAATTCATAACCAAACTGAATCATCCATGAGGGAGTTTGAAGAACACCACAGATGGAATGTCATGACATGGTTTTTTAGATCATCTCCCTGCTTCCCATCGAACTTTGGAATGTCCGATGGTAACTTTATCGGAATGGGAGGCCACGAGGGATTGTGTCGAATGGGGTCATTAATCAACTTGGACAAGTCAGGAAAGTCCAAAGTTGTTAGGAAAGGTAACTGATGGTTAGGTCGCACATACTGGTAATATTGATATGGCATATAATTACCAGTAGGACCATAAATGGATTGATAGACAGGTTGTTGTGACGAAGAACTAATGAACAATTTGCCTAGAGGGGGTTGATTTTTGGGATCCGGACTATTAGGACCACTAGGGCCTCCGGGAGGAGGACCACCAGGGCCTCCAAGACCACCAATACCATTGGGACCACCAGGAGGTAGACCACCAAACCCTCCAGGGCCACAGGGAGGTAAACCTACAACACCTTCAGAACCACTAGGAGGAGGGATTCTAGACCCTCCAGGGCCATTACGGGGAAAGCCACCATGCCCCCTAGGACCACCAGGACCATTAGGAACATAAGGAGGAAGTTCACCAGGCCCTCCAGGACCATTAGGCCCCCCAGGGGGAGGACCTCCATGAGGGGGTCCTCCAGCACCTCACGTAGTATGTATGGGTATCCCCCCCATATCTAGCATGTAAGACCAGTTAGGCTGCCCCCATGGCGTGAAAGTATTACTAGGGTATGGAATTTCGGCATAAGGTATTCTTGTAGGATTGGATGGGTAATTAATATTTCCTATAGGTATTTGATAACCATAGCCTCTAGAAGATTGAATGGTTACATGTTGTGCCTCCAAGGGCTGACATGAACTTGATGGGGGATTAACCACATTAGTATGGGTGGGAGGGACATAAACTATATATTGTTCTATATTAGAGGTCTGTCCTTGACTAGGTACAATTCTGGTGCCAGATAACGTAGGTCATGCCGGGGGTTGCCCCTCAACACTAGAAGGTAATGACGGAATGGGAATTGAAGGTTGGGCCCGAGGTGCAGAAGACCTGGGAGGATTGGGAATAGACATAACATAGGAGGTGGTGGGGTTGGTATTTTGACCTGGGTTGTGTGGTGTTACTATGTGATCTATAATCGGTTCAATGGGTCTCATAGAATTCACAAGTGAACGATATCCCACAGGCACAGTTGCGGAACGTGATGGCGGTGTGCCCAATATGTCATCTATTTTCCTTTCAATCTCCTGTGCACAGAGAATGGCTGTGTGGTATTGTCTGCATTCTTCTTCATCTAGAGAAACTTCTTCAGAAGAGTTTAAATGGGTTCCAAATGAGGCAATCACTTGTCCTATAGAGGTGTCCCAAAATGGAGCATTGGGACCATAATCCGGATAGGTAGTATCATCAACATGACCTTGTATGGGAGAATGGAACAAGGTATTTCCCCGAGAAGGTTGTTGGACCAAGGGAGGTGAGTGTGAAGAATATGGTTCTCCACTTTCTGTAACCACATTATCTCCCACTTGGGAGGGGGTAGCAGCTCCTTGGTCAATAAATTCCATTGGATTTTCTTCTGAACCAGGAATAAAATTGGGTGGCAAGCCCCGTACTCTTCTGGACTATCTTAGCTCAGCCAATTTGTATATTCCTATCTAACCTAGGGTCTGAAAAACTAGAAAACACACCAAAAAATTTCCCTACTCAAGCTATAGGTCAAACAAGCAAACTTAAAATGACAGGAGGAGTTCAGATAGTCAGGTCTCTCACCAGGATTGTCAAGAAGGTGCCACTCGTGATATACCTCTAGGGTACGTGCGTAGTAATCTCCCCGAATGCTATTTCAGTGTATGGCTCCAAGCAAGATAGCCAAAGGGATTTTCTCATATGGATAAGGTATCCTAGTGGGGTCTCTCGATATACTCAAGGTACGTGGGAGCTAGAATCGGCAGTAGTGCTGTCTAATGCATAAACATACATAAGGGGCCTTCCGATATACAATCGAGTACGTGAAGTGCCTTTCTATATACCTCAGGGGTACATGAAAGGTTGTTCAATATACCGATAGTACATGGAAGGACCGCGCGAGTCCTGAGATGTAATGCGAACAAATAACGATAGCTCCTATGCTTAACGACACTTGAACACGTCTCTAACCTATCACTCCAATTGCTATGTAAATTTTAACCTATAACTATTGTTAATTTTAAACTGGACGATTAGGTGAATGCATGGTGTTTTGATAGAAAAAGTAAAACCATGCAATATGCGTATGCAAATATTTCACACCGTTCGGTATGCCTACCTACGGGAGGGAAAGAGAGCATTTTCTTTTTTTTTCAAAACCAAAATCATTTCCAAACAACAATCTTGAACACAAAGTCAAAGATAAGCAGCACTTTCCAAACTGATTTCTCTTTTCTGAAAGCAATAAGAAAGGGAAGAGTCTCTTTTCCTAAAATAAAAACAAGAAGCACACTACATGCATATGCACTCTATTTTTCAATTTTTCTTAAAACTTAGATAAATCTAACTTAAAACTACCATATTTTTATTTTGATGAGATAGTACTAAATGTATAAGAGACAAAAGAACATAAAGAGCCTGAAAGCTTGTAAGGCCAATCAGAGATCCAATGTCTAATGCTCAATGATGATAACCTAATCTCAGTAAAAAAAATTCTTTTTTAAAAGAGGAAAAATAATTTCTCTATGAAAGCAAAAAATGAAACTAAGACGCTAATCAAATGTTTTTCTTTCAATCTATGTAACAGAAATGAAAAGAGATATTACTAACACCCTGCACTTTTCAAAAAATGAGAAGTCCTTTCACAATCACAACCAACAAGCACAGAAGTGAATGAATAATCAATAAGCCTAATCTAGCTTTTGAATTTTCCAATCAAATCAATCTTTAACCATAAAATTTCAAACCACAAGCATCAGATTCTAACACACAAGCCTGACAGTGCAGGGCTGAAAGCAAATCAACTCAAATTGTTTTTGCAAAAAATGAGAAAAAGTGGTCTTGGAATAAGGCCTACCTGGCACCGCGCTGCAGGGGTCTTGACAGAGCGGTTCTAGACCAGCACTGCTTCCCGCCAACGGGACTCAAGCAGTGGCACCGCGTGCTGCTAACTAGGTTCAGGCAATGGCACCACTTCTCGCCAACTGCATAAGAGCGGTTCACTGTATAAATCCAAAACACAAAGGAGAATGACTAGGGATAATTTTAGTGGCGAATTTTATCTCAGTGGGCTATTTTTTGATGTCTTTCTCCCAAAAATGATTCACTATTTTGCATTTTTTGAAGCCTTATTTCGCCCAATTTTGATAGGGTAAAATGTTTTCACCCTAAAAATCACCAAATTACTATATAAAGGATATAAAATCCTTGGAAATTAAAATAGTTTTTGGAAAATATCGCCAATCATTTTATAGTTGGCATTTTAAGAATTAGTAATATTCACCAACATTTATACACTTTTAAATAAGTATGGTTCCTTAAAATCATCCCTAAGAATGATAGATCAAGTCAGCAAAAGATCAGATCAAGGTAAAAAATGATATATTAAGACAAAAAAGAGCATAAAAGGTTGAAATAATTCAGATCTAGACAGATCTGGAAGTTTCAAACCAAAACTCACTGAGTCATATAGTAGATATGACTGGAGAGAGTTGGAGATGGAGCTTGGATTTGGACAAGATTTGAAGAACTAAGGAAGATAAGATCAACTGATTTATATATTCTATTCCCCAGCAAAGTCTCCAGATTTGTAAGCAGGAATATTTCACCTTCCGCGGACATAATTTGTTCCTCTAGTCTGAATGGTTTAGATCCAGAACAAATGAGTGAATGACAAAGGATGAAAATCCTCCCTAGATATCATAGAAACCTGGAATGCTTCTTTGATAGTAAACCTGTGTACCTACAACTAGATCAAACATGCAAACACATAAAAGCTACCAGAACATCATCTACTTATCCATGTTAGTGACTAAGGAATTCACCAACATTTACATGTGAAATCGAAACAATAGTAATGTGGGATGGAAATCAGCTTTGCATTAAGATGAATGGAGAAGTTTACAACCAATTAAGCCTTAGTGTCAACGTGCATCTCCATGAAACCAACACTTCATCCCCATAAGCTCCAACTTTGCTCTCTATGCTCTCAAATGGCTTGGGCCAAGTGGTCAATCCAACAGCATAATAATACCTCTATAGTTATCCCCCTCAACCATGGACATGAGCTTGTATTTATAAGGCTCAATGGATAGGAATGGTTGAGAGATTTGTGGATGAGGTGGCCTCTAAGATCCTATGATGGGGGATCTTGAGCTCAATTGACTCACAATGTTAGGGATAAGAGAGGACACGAGGCTCATGATCTAGAAGCCTCAAGAAACGTCTCTTTTTTTTATTTTACCCAAGGTACCACTTTTTTCCTCTTATGATAGAGTGGTTTAAGTTTGAAATGCTTATGGGCCAAAGGCCATAAGCGGTGGCACCGCTTATGGAAAACAAGATACAGGCGGTGCAAGCAAGGTACTGCTCATGCTTAATGAGGAAAGTGTGGTGCTGAGTATTTTTATGTAAGATGGACAAACAACATGGGTTTCCACTCCAAGTGCTGGGATTAAGGGAAAATATGTAAGTCAAGGGTCTTATCACATGGTGTGACAGGATTTGGGTATAAAAGGGGTGAAGATCAAAACAATAAGACTCAACATGGCCAACTCTATGACAATGGTGGCACTTAAAAGATCCTTTGTTCAAGTTATCAACTGCAATATCATTATGCACCTAATTACTGTCTGCAAATCCTTCTTTTGAAAATTCTTCCTTTTGATTGGCATCAACCAGAAATCCTCGACTCACAAAGCTAACCGGTTTTCTATAATTTGGAATATGGAAAATATTATCACAGTTTTCATATCCTAAACCATATTTATTTCTTTTAAACAACAATCCCATGGCCTTACAAACTTGGTGGCAACTCCACATTCCTTTGTCTTTGCAATGTTTTTATCTTCAGTTTTCAGAATTTTTTTGTTCATATTAGGATTTTCATTTCTTATCCTAATGTATGCAAGAAACAATTTTCCATTGAATTCAATGTTTTCTTTCATACTTGAAAAATGCTTGCCGTCCTCTTTTTCATGATCAGACTCAGTTCATCAGATAATAACTTGTTTTGTGTTTTGACCATGTCAAATTTTCTATGCATGTTTTGTAAACATGTAATAACTGTGTTAAATATTTTCTTGTTCACAGAAATTATAGATCCTAGAGTCCTGTTGAGCAATGACTGTAGTAGATGGAAGATTTCTTCAATTCTGGCCATTTAGATGTTGAGGGTTTCTTATAACTCAACACTTCTCTATTTAAATTTTCTTGTTTCTAACTTTCTTTCATCCCCCGACCAGAAACAATATATTATCTCATTAACTTCAGGTCTAAACATAAACAAGTTCAAAATCTTACTTGTTTCTTCATTGGTGTTGGGTTCAACAAAAAATGCACCCAATTACAATTTTTTTTTAATTCAACAATATTTGATACTCACAAAAATACTTGCACAAACACAGAATGCAAGGATAAAAATCTGAACAATCACAACTTCAAAAAAAGTGTTTGATTATTTTCTATTATAATTTCATAATGTCAATGGATGCAATCTTCAATCTAGCTGCAATATCTTCAATATGTGTTCAACAATATCTTCAATATGTCTACAATAATGTTGCAAATGTCAGTGTCAGCGCAAGACACTCTATCATGGATGCTCACACAAGAGAGAGAAACCATTTATGTTACCAGCAAACCTTCTGTCACGTGAATCTACCGGAATGCATTTAGAATTGATTGTCGTGACCACCAAATCTTGATGCTTCATTGTGGCCAAGGCATCTGTAGACACTGATTTTGACTCTTTGTTTCTTTCAAGCTTACAATGCTATCTTTTTTTAACAAAAATTCGTTTAAACACTCCTTGTGTATATAATGTCCATGTCATAACTTAAAATCCCATTTCATAACATCCCTTTTTTTATATCAATTATGTTCACTGCCTATTTACGAGTGCCAAATGAAATCATTATACCTTTTAATGGACGACCGATTTTTCCTTTTTGCCGAATTTTCTTTCACCGTGAACATAGCTTGTTTTTCTTTTCTTTAAAAATTAAGAAAATAAATATTTTTAAAGAAACCACTGGGCTTCACCAAAATCTTACTCATTTTCACAACTATTGGATTCCTCATGGTTTCACTTTACTTCCGATATAAAAAATATTCTTTCTTCAAAATTTATGCCCTCTCATTCACCGTGAGAACAAAGCTCTTCTTTCCTGTAATAAAATCCATAAATGTAAATAAAAGACCTCTTTTCATATATTCAATTCCTTTCTCATAAGGATGAATCCAATAATCTTTGAAATAAAATTTTCTACCCATTGAATTCATAGCAATTAACCCATTTGCAAATATTAATAACAAACATTTACCAACAAATCTACTTTTGATCTTCAAAAAATTTTGTAAAACGGATTAGAGTTTCTTTTCACACAGCAGAAAATGGTGGAATTCTATATTTTACTAGCAGTCTCAAGGCACCACTCTTTACTGTCGGCTAGAACAATCTTTGCGGTCTTTCTTTCCCATCCACAATTTTATAATCATCTCTATCCATCAAGACGCAGCAACATCTTCATCTTTATCTTCGATCAAGACACAGCATCACATCCTTTTGGATCATTCATGCTTTGATACCACTGTTAGATGCATAATAAAAAGATTGTAGAAACATAACCGAAGATAAGAAGGAATTAGGAAACCATGAATAGAAACATGGGCATAAAAGGCATACTCGATTCAATTCATTAGCAATGTACATAGAGGTACATATATAGTTACAATACCATAACTATCTATTTAACTGATAGACAGTTAGGAAATATAAACAAAATTATGATTAGTGGTTTTAACAGATTCAACCATTTGCATGTTGCTTGCCCATGCCTGTTGGTGCGAGTTGTCATAAATAGCTTGCCAAGTGCTTCCTAGGACCAACAATGAAGGGATTCAAAATCTTGCAAAGTGTTGTCCACAACTATGGCCCATGTTTTCTTCCAGGCATTCGAAATCTTGCCAAGTGAAGTGTCTACAACCGCCGCCCATGTTTTCTTCCACCTTGATAAGGAGAGGCGTTTGCAATTAACACACATTGCAAAGCAATGTATCAATTATTAAATAGTGTGAGAAATACATCAGTAGTTTTTACAGCTTCGTTGGGACCTGATCTGGTTAATCAATCCTATAATGGTATTCTCCACTGCCCAACCCCTGTCTTCCAGAAATCTTCACAGCCCAATTTTAACAAAACATTTAGTCCAAAATTAGCAAGTTTTATGTAACCAAGATGGATCTTTATGTGACCAGTTGTAGATCCCTCGTATTGGTATTCTAGTTTTTCTACATGACCAACAGTTATTGATTTCCCATGTTGTATGGAAGGTGGTGGTGATTGTGCGTTACCCGTTCCAGATCTACGCTGCCCAGGATGTGGTCGTGTCAGGCTTAACTGTGACTAGTTGATACCTCGTGCCTAGGAAGGAATGAAGTGATGTTTATTGTGCACTATCCGTTCGATGTTACCAGTTTTACGTTACGAGTTCTTAAAAACATGTGAACTAGATAGGTTAGGATTGATGTGGTCGTGCGCAATGAGTTGCAGTTGTAAGTAAGCTTTAAGAATGCTAAGGTTAATATTATAGACATCAAACTTTTACCTTCCTTGTTTTTATGAGAGGCACACTGTAAATTTGTGAGAATTTTGGCTACTAGACATGGGTCAAGCCCTAGGAGACTTCAGCCTAATAAAAATTGGTTCAAAGCTAAGGATTCTGTCAAGCAAATTGGCTTTCATCCAATGAAACATCACCTATATCTGACCAAATTGTTCATAAAGAGGGTGTACAATTAACAGAGAAACATGCTATTGTGTTGGTTGTAGCTGCTTAGGCTAATTTCATGAAATTCATTGTCGAGAAGGTAGGAGATGAAGAAAGTAAACAACAGGAGACGGATGGTATTGAAATCCATTCAGGAATGTTTGGATTACTTAAAAGTGATGGTCCACCTAAAAATTTTGAGCTTCTAACTCAAAATTTGGAGAGTTTGGTAGGACTGGACTCAGGAGTCGAGTCGGTTTGACTAGAAATTACCAAGCGAGCAATGGGAAAACATGTATTTACCAGTGATCATCCTCTTTTTACAGTGACAGGTAAGTACAATATATCCTTACGTTATCTTTTCTTACAAAATAAGATAGGCATCGCAATTGAAGTAGATAGAGTCCAGTACTACCCTTTCCAGTTCTGGATTCGCGTGTTTGTTTTTTCCCCTGCTTGTGTGTCCTGCATTCTCAAGCTCCTGTTCCTGCTTGAACCCAGTTCCTTTCAGCATTGTTGACTCCCTCAACATGTATGCTCATATGGTTGTACCTGAACTAGAACATATACAAATTAGCAAGTATATTGAAATTAGTGGGCTAGATGGTGTATGCAATTTTGTGTTTGAAGATATTTGGTTTCCAGAAATCTAGGATTATAGCCCCTCCTGGTCACCCGGTATTAATTTTTTGTGATCAAAGGGATCATATTCAAAATGGACTAGATCAATCGATATTGGTGTCGACCGTGGGCAAGCGTCGATCCACATACCCCTCTTCTTCGCCACATCGTTGTCTAAACCCATTCTTCTTTCAATCCGTATACTAATTGCAAAATAAAAAATCGGGGTTGATAATCATGATCATTTATTGATTGGATATGTTTTTGTTCAGTGTTAAGCTTTATGTTAAGAGTGACTACTTTGTTGCAGAGTTTCAAGAAGATTACAAGTTGTATAAGGATGAGACAGACAAATGTATGGACCATTCCTAAATTCATGTAGGTTGTAGGTTTGTCAAAATTTATACTAGACATACCTGATATAATTTAGAATAAGTTTAGAATAAGTGGAGGTGAACATATTCTGCAAAATGCATGAAGAATTATGGGCAAAGCACCCGATGACTGAAGAATTATGGGTAGACACCGCAACACCCGATGAGTGAGAGCCCTAAGAGCTAGTGGTTCCATGGAGCTTGTAGTTGATTCAACTACAACCCAGTGATAGTTGAAGCAGCACAACTCAGTCCATTCTTTATCATTCATTGGTCACTCTGAATCCAGACTAGACATGGAGAGAATTTGTTAAGCGTTTCATGGAGCTATGAAGACAGGTTATGAAAGCAAAGGCTGTGCATTGGAGACTGTGAAGGGCAGTGCAGTGAAGGCAAAGAGGGCGGTGCATTGGAGGAAGGTGGTGTGTTGGAGGAAGAGACTAGGGTATTTGCATTAAATTCATTTAGTAAATGTTGCTGCACTCTCTTTTAAATGAGAACAAAAACTTAGGAAAATTTCATGAAAAACATAAGAAAGCTTGCATGTGGAACTCAATCACCCAAGAATAACACTTCAACTTGGGAACCAATAGAATGACGTTTAAATTAATTTTAAGAAATAAAAAAAAAAATCATATACAATGTCAAAGAATAAATAATAGATGAACGTTAAAAGTTTATGTTCAAAGGACATAGTAATATATAGTCAATCACCCAAGAATAACGCTTCAACTTGAGAACCAATAAAATGATGTTTAAATTAATTTTAAGAAATTAAAGAAAATAAAAAGAAATCATATACAATGTCAAAGAATAAAGAATAGATGAAGGTTAAAAATTTATGGTCAAAGGACAAAGCAATATATAGTCAACCGATTTTGAATACAATTGTACACTAGCCTTGGCAGGTACAATAATTTGATGGTACTCTACAAAGCATAGTAATAAATAGTATGCTATACTCTAGGAGTTGGTGTGGCCTGACAAGACATGACGCAACTCAATGTCAATTTAATATGCAATGACTACTAAGTAACCATGTCCCGAAATGAGATGAGTTGTTAGTAGGCCTATTCTCTTTTATTTCCAATGACTTATTTTGAAGACCATACATATTCAATCACATGGGATTCTCCGTAACTAAGACTATGACATTGGCTCCGCTACGAACCCCTAAGACCAAATTTCGAGAATTACATAAACATAAATTAGAACAATCAAAATTCAAATAAATAATTTTTTTAAATATATTAAATATTAAAATTTTATAACATTATAAAACTTTATAATTTTTTTTCCAATGTAAGTAACTCATTCATATATGTCACCACCATGCGGTGACATAACAATCTTCCAATATTGAATAACAAATCAAATCAGTCTTCTAAATTATTTTTAAAACGTTTTAATATTTAATAAACCTAAATTTAAAATAATTAAGAATTGTCTTTCCATTCTCAAATATTCTATTTAAAGTATTGAATTGCAAATCAGTTAATGTAAGGAAAATACCAGAGTGGTCGTAGAAGGTGAACATTATGTACCTTCAAAAGTTCTGTTTAGAATATTTAAACAGAACTAAAGTTATGTACGTAATAAATTAAAAGTTATAGAAAATAAAAATAAAATAAGTAAAATAAGTATGGCTTATTAAAATAAACTAATAACTAAATTGTTTTTTTTCCTCAAAATTAAAATAACTCTTAAATATTAAAAAAATTTAAAAGCTTTTATAAAATTTTAATTATTATTAAAAATACAAAAAATTATAAAATATGTTTTAAATACATATGAGATGAGATTTTATGAGAAGGGTTTTTACCAAAATTATATAGTAAGTTTATAGTTAATACAATAGATTAAGTTCTAAATGTTAAATAGTTGTGGTTTTTAGCTAGATATATTTGATTATATTACAGAAAAATTAGAATAAATATATCTTAACTTTCACTCTACCAAAATTTGAGAGAGATCAAGTCAGAGGTGCAATGAACCATGCTTTCTCTATGACTGATTTGGGATTCTTGAGTCAATTTTTGAGGCTCGAAATTTCTGAATAAGATATTGGAATCAAAGTACATTAGTCCAAGTATGATTCAAAATGCAATGGTTAATGGCTAGAATGCAACAGTGAATGGCCACAAGACAATCGTGAAACACAATTTCAGCATCACTATAGTCAACATTAGGAAGAGACAAAAGAGAATCAATGCTTGGAAAACCCTCAATATTTCCCCCCAAAAGCTCTAGGATCTAGAAGATGTGAGCACAATACAACAACTCCACATCAATATAGCTTGAATTGTGCACGCAGAGATGTGATCCAAAAATATATACATACCTCCCATAGAGGTGTCCTCACCTTCCCACAATGCAAATAAGACAACCGTATCTTGAAGGACTCATATCCAAATAATTCCTTGGTTTTATACCCTGCTAAACCACTAGGTGAGTGCACAAAGTTGAGGGTCTCTTTTGGCACGTTAGATGAAATAGAAAACCGAAAAAACAAACATCCATCAACTTGGATGGATATTTTCATACACTTACACAATGAATCTTGCGATGAGTAAAAAACAAGAAATGTAGGAAATTGAATGACCTTTCCAAATATATAGTTTTTTTCTGTCGAAAATGTTGTTAACTATCTAAAGTTAGATATTTTTTAACAGGCACTTCTTATTTTTGGGACAAATTATAAGGTATATGTTTTTGTGGGTGCAGCATCTGTGTGACAAAATGATAGAATAAACTTACCAAAACCGGTATACATATACAGAACATATAGTACTAGTGCACGACTATTTTTCCAATAATAAAAATAATTTTTTAATTTTTTTTTAATTATCTAAGAGATCAAACCTCGAAAATGGTACGTAAATTGTGGGTGCAACGTTTGAATCTCTTAATACAATTATTTGGAAATGGGTTTTTTATAGCATGTAGAAGTCGGTGTTCTTTAGTGCATCATACAAATTTTTTTAAATGGTTGAGAAAAGAAAGAGATATGGACAAAACACTAACAGTGTGTTTTTTGACTTGAGGAGTGATGACAGAAGATAAATAAGAAAAGAATAGAAAAAATTATGTATTCTTGTTAAAATTTACATATTTGGAATCTGCAAAAAAAAACATACATGTTTCTAAAATCTCATAAAAAATGGAGGTGTGCAGCATATCAGACGAACGACTAAACACGAGCATATTGAAAATTTGGATATAATACTAAATTAGCCATGGTTTATCATACTCCAAGGCATAGGCATGTTGAATCCGAAGCAAAGTCCGAAGTAGACACATCAGCATAAGAACGCCATGCAAGCACGCGTGGAGGCTCAGCCTTATCATTTGGAGGGAATACATTTTCAAATTTAACCAAATCGCGTGCCCGTTTTAATGAACAATAACGTGTGCGCGTTGATACAAAACGGGAGTGTGATTTTATGAATCACAACGCACGCGCGTTATAAACTACTAAAATGAATTTGGTTTTG
>LPNX010968000.1:408583-538800 GCA_001517045.1 Pseudotsuga menziesii | reverse complement strand
CCCCCCCTCCTCCTCCTCTCTATATCCCCACCTACTAACAAAATATCTTACTCTCTTTCCCCCTTTCTCCACTTACTCGCAAAAATTCTTCTTCTGGAAGAAGCCCTAATTTCCCGCACCGAAAACTAAAAATGCTTGGAATCGAATTCTGCTTCAACAGAAAGATGCGCCCTTCAATGGAGAGTCAGCCTAGCCTTCTTTTGCTGATCAATTGTGGAGAGAGAACCAAAAATTAAGAGGCCCTAGATTCTGTAGATGCACAACGTCTTCTTTTTAGGGTGGCTTTGATACCATGTTAAATTTTCATATGCTTAGCTAAGACATCGGTATTTCATTTCATTTTCATGACAAAAGCATATAAATAGGATCACTGAAATATAGACAAGCACAACCATAAAAAATGAACACAAAGATTTATCCTAGGAAAACCCTAAAAGGAAAAACCCAGCAAAAGCTTCCTCAATATAGATGCCCCAGAAAGATAAAAGATAAAACCAGCAAGGAGATCAAAGCCTGATCCTCCTCCTTCTCCAGCTACTTCTCTTCTCCACTAATGCGCTACACAAGTGAGAGTGTGTGTGTCACAAATGAGGAGCACTACACCTCTATTTATATTCATCCGTTCACTTAAGTTAACTCATTTGACATGTAGGCTTGAGTTACACATGTAGGCTCAAGTAACCACACTGGGGTGCTAATGACCCAACTTTACAATTAGAGGGGACTACCTCATGACTCTTATTAGTTCTTTCGATTAGGAGCATCAGGGTACAATATAATACAAGTGGTTCTCCTGGTAGGACCATCAGGGACCACAACAATATACATATAGAATATTCTTCGAAGTTACAATATTTCAACACTCCCCCTTAACGAGAAGGGTATTCTACAGCAACATCAACAACAACAAGAGTAGAGATAGGGAACATCATCAACATCAACAGGGTAACACATCTATAAATGATTGGAAGCTTTTTAACATCATGTAGTCTTCATCATCAACAACATCTTCAGTCTTTGATCAGCAACATCTTCAGCATTTTGATCTTTCAATTAGCAATGACATCTTCAGCACTTGGACTTTTCGATCAGCAACATCTTCAGCACTTTGACCTTTCGATCAGCAACATCTTCAGCACTTTGACTATTCGATCAGCAACATCTTCAACACTTTGACTTTTTGATCAGCAGCAACATCATCATATTCTGATCTATCGATCATAATCATCATCACATTCTGATCTTTCAATCAGAAACATCATCATCAAACTCTGATCTTTCGATCAAAAACATCATCAACATAGAAACATCATCATCATACTCTAATCTTTCGATCAAAAATGTTATCAACATACTCTGATATTTCGATCAGAAACATCATCATCATACTCTAATATTTCAATCAGAAACATCATAATCATAGTGCATCATCATCATACTCTGATCTTTAGATTAGTACGTCATCATCATCATACTCTGATCTTTCGATCAGTATGTCATCATCATCATACTTTGATCTTTCGATCAGCATGTCATCATCATACTCTGATCTTTCGATCAGTACGTCATCATACTCTGATATTTCGATCAGTACGTCATCATCATCATACTCTGATCTTTCGATCAGTACGTCATCATACTCTGATATTTCGATCAGTACGTCATCATCATCATACTCTGATCTTTCGATCAGTACGGCATCATCATCATCAGCAACAACCTGCAATCCACAACTCAAATACAAAAAAGTCTTTGGATAACTTTTGGACTTAAAGTCCAGGGATGATACAATCCCACCACATTCTCGACAACCGAAGTTACCAGATTGATTACGGGAGAATCATTCCCTATCACTTTAGGACTAAGTCCAAGGATGATGCAATCCTACCACATTCTCGAGGACCGAAGCCACCAGATTGATTACAGGAGAATCAGTCCCTATCACTTTAGGACTATGTCCAAGGATGATGCAATCCTACCACATTCTCGAGGATCGAAGCCACCGAATTGATTATGGGATAATCAGTCCCTATCACTTTAGGACTATGTCCAAGGATGATGCAATCCTACCACATTCTCAAGGACCGAAGCCACCAAATTGATTACGGGAGAATCAGTCCCTATCACTTTAGGACTATGTCCAAGGATGATGCAATCCTACCACATTCTTGAGGACTGAAGCCACTGGATTGATTACGGGAGAATCAGTCCCTATCACTTTAGGATGATGTCCAAGGATGATGCAATCCCTCTTCATTCTCAAAGACCGAGGTCTCCGGATCACTTTAGGGAAAGTGCCCAGGGATGATACAATCCCAATGCAACATCACTACTCCCCCTTTCAGGGAAGATATTTTCGAACCACACCAAGCTTGTCTCGAAAGTGTTCGAACTTCACTCGAGACAGAGGCTTTGTCAACACATCAGCAACTTGTTCATCAGTACTCACATACTAGAGCTTTATGGCTCCCTTCTGCATCATATCTCAAATGTAGAAATATCTGATTTCTATGTGCTTTGATCTATCATGAAACACAGGGTTCTCTGTCATCTTTATACAACTTTGGTTATCACATAGAATCACGGTAGTGTCCAACTCTAGGTTGAATAATCCTGACATTAGCTTCCAAATCCATATGGCTTCAGAACTAGCAGAGCAAGCTGCTATATATTCTGCTTCGGCTGTGCTTAGTGCAACACTGGATTGCTATCTGCTAAACCATGAGATCATAGCAGATCCCAGACTATAACATCCACCTGATGTGCTTTTTCT
Organism: Pseudotsuga menziesii; assembly: GCA_001517045.1. Lineage (NCBI taxonomy): Eukaryota > Viridiplantae > Streptophyta > Pinopsida > Pinales > Pinaceae > Pseudotsuga > Pseudotsuga menziesii. The sequence goes on along the minus strand of LPNX010968000.1, from coordinate 536,027 downwards.
ATCTGAGATACTTTTGGCCCAATCTGCATCTGTATATCCATACAATCTATACTCATGGCTATTATCATAATATATACCAAAGTCTATAGTTCCTTTCAAATATCTCATCACATGTTTTGTAGCTACGAAGTGAACCCATCTAGGTTGAACTAGATATTGACTTAAGGTGTTCACAGCAAAACAAATGTCTGGTCTAGTATTTGACAAATACATCAATGACCCAATGATCTTTCTGTAATGAGTCACATCCACTAACTCTGATGAGTCATCAGTTAACAACTTCAGGTTGGAATCCATGGGTGTGGACAAGGCTTTGCATTCCAACATGTTGAATCTTTTCAATATCTCTACTGCATACTTTCCTTAATTGAGAAAGATTCCTTCTAAACTTTGCCATACTTCCAGAACTAGGAAATAATGCATTAACCCAAGGTCTTTCATCTCAAACTCTTTTGCTAGTCTCTTTTTTCTTTTCATAATCTGTTTCTCATTTCCTGTCAAGAATAAATCATCCACATATAGTAGTAGGATGACAGGTTCATCTTCTACAGCCTTGAGGTAAAGGTTAGGATCAGCTTTACTCTTGGTAAATCCCATGCTTGATAGGAAACTATATATCCTCTCATACCAAGCTCTAGGAGCTTGTTTAAGACCATACAAGGCCTTCTTCAACTTGCATACATGAGTATGTATGTCTTCAACTTCAAATCCTTGAGGCTGTTCTATGTAAACTTATTCTTCGATAACACCATTCAGAAAAGTTGTTTTCACATCCATCTGGTGTAATTCCCACTTCATTATGGATGCAAGTGCCATGATAGTTATAATCGAAGTATATCGTGCTACAAGAGCAAATGTCTCTTCATAATCAATTCCCTCTTTCTGAGAGAAACCTCTGGCCACAAATCTTGCTTTATACTTCTCGATACTTCCGTCAGTTGCATGCTTTATTTTGAATATCCATTTGGAGGATACTATACTCTTTCCTTCTGGTTTGGGAACTATATCTCATACATCATTCTTCATTATTGACTGGTATTCTTCAGTCATTGCTTCTACCCATTCTTTCTTCTGTACTGCTTCATCATAGTTTGTAGGTTCTTATTCTACCAGATCACACATCAAGGCTACATAGTTGGAAAAAGTATTAGGTTTCTTTCTTTCCCTTGTAGAGCCTTTAGGGGCTCCATATCTTTCTTCCTCTCGTAAAATTTCTCTTGTCCAAGCAGGCTTTCTTTTTCTTGATATCTCCATCATGGGAGGTTCTTGTGGTTCTGCCATGTCATGTTCTTCAGGAGCTTCATCTTCAGGGAGACATGTAGTTTCTTTATTTCTGGGTGGTGTCTCTTCTTCATACACTTCTTCAAGTTGGAACTTCCTGGATCTCTTGAGAGCTGCCTCTTCATCAAATGTCACATCTCGACTAATTTCCATGTGGTGGAATCTAGGAATGTAGATTCTGAATGCTTTGGATACTTCACAATATCCAACAAATATCCCCTTCTTTTCAGAAGGGTCTAATTTGGTTCTTTTCTCTTTTGGTATATGAATATATACTGGAAAACCAAATATATTGAGGTGACTTACTTCAAGATTATTTTCTGTGAATATCTCTTCTAGAGTTTTGAACCCAAGAGCACTATGAGATATTCTATTTTGTGCATACACAGCAGTTCTTGCTGCTTCTTCCCATAGGTGCATTGGAAGATCTTGATCATATATCATTGTCTTCATTGCCTCCATGATGGTTCTATTCTTTATTTCCGCTACCCCATTCTGTTGGGGATTGTAGGGAGTAGTTAGTTCCCTCTTTATTCCTGCATCTTTGCAAAATGCATCAAACTCTTTTGAGGTGTACTCTCCTCCATTTTCTGATCGAAGAATCTTAATTTTCTTGTCACAAAGATTCTCTATCAAGGCTTTGAACTCCTTGAATTTCTCAAACACTTCACTCTTTGCCTTCAAGAAGTATATTCAAGTCTTTCTTGAAAAATCATCAATAAATGTGATATAATATTCAAATCCACTTAAGGATGTGGAAGACATTGGACCACATACATCTAAATGAATCAATTCCAACGTACCTTTTGTCTTTGTTTCACTCTTCGGGAATGGATTCTTGATGTTCTTTCCCTTCGCACATACTTTGCAAATGCCTTCATGCTTGATCTTCATGTCTGGTAATCCTGTCACTACTTTGTTCACATGAGGTAGAGCCTTGTAATTGATGTGGGAAAGCCTTCTATGCCATAGTTCACTAGGTTTAGTGGACTCATTCACAAAGGTTGTTTTTGAGTGCCCCTTGAGTTTATACAAGCCCCCTTCTTCTTCACCAATTATGATTGCATCTTCAATATTCTTTCCTTTGGGCCACATAAGTACTTGACCATCTATGAAAGCAACTCTGAATCCTTTCTTATCTAAAGCTGAGATAGAAAGTAAATTTTTCTTTAAACCAGGTACATATAATACATCTTTCATTTTTAAGGGATTACCTGATTCAAGTTTGTAGCTTGCTTCACCAACTCCTTTGATCGGATATTGATAGTCATCTCCTAGGGATACCTTTTGAGGAGAGCTCTTTTCTTCAAGTTTGGACAGAGTTTTCTTTTGTCCCGTCATGTGCTTTGAAGCACCACTATCAATAAGCCAAGTGTCTTCTCCAGGAGTCACAGACCCAGAGAGACCAGAAAACAGTACATATTCTTCTGGATCTTCTTCTCTTGCTTGCTTTCTCAAAGGTCCTTCATCTTCTTCTTCTTCATCCTCATCTTCAGCTAGATGAGCATGATATCTTTTGTTGTTGTTGATTCTCTGCTTATATTCTTGCTTCTTTATAGGACAGTTTCTGGCAATTTGTCCTATCTTGTCATAGTGGAAGCATTGAAAACCAGAGTAGTCCTTACTTGATAGACTTTCTTTCAATCTTTGGAATCTTCTGGGAGGTTGATGCTCTTTGTGACTTCCCTTCTTGAAGATGGGTTGATTCCTTCTTCTTTTTCTGGTATGAGTGGCTAGGGATTGATCATCCTCTTTTAGTAAGGATTCTCTATTTGCCACTCTAGTCTCCTCTTGAATGTAGTCTTCCCATACAACATCAAACTGCATGCTTTCCTTCCTGGCACACATCATTTGAATGAATGATTCCCATGGTCTAGTGAGACCATTGAGAGCAGTCATAACCATTTCATCTTCATCAAGCTTATCTCCAATAGCTTCTAGTTGCTCTTTGATATGGGAAACCCTTGAAAAGTAGTCTTGGATGGATTCTCCATGACTCATCTTGATGCTCTTCAGTTGAGCTCTTAGATTCATCTTCATGTTGATGTTTCTTCCCTCAAACATTCTAGAAAAGGCATCATACATTTCTTTTCGAGTCTTCTTGGATGACACTTGAGGAATCAAGTGATCCTTAATGGAGTCAGCAATAATTCTTTGTGCCCTAATCATATCCTTTCTGTGCTTCTCCTTGGCTTCAGATTCTTCAGGTTCTGACACTTCTTCTTTGGCATACTTATCAAGATCATTCTCTTGGAGAATGAGACCAATCCTGTATTTCCATGCTCAAAAATTCTATATGCCTTCTAGCTTGTCTTCAAGCTTAGTGCTTGAAGTCATCTTGCTAGAGAATTACAAAAAAATGAAATTTTGTGGAATGAGAAACTGACCTTACCATGAGATGTGCTTGAATGAGGTGTGTTGACTGATGTACTTGGATTCTGGAAATCTCGATTCTTCACCTTTCAAATTAGATAATTCAGCTTCTGCACAAATTCCTGTCACTGTTTCTCTGATATCTCCACAATTACTGCCCCTCTGTGTCTAACATTTCTCACTGAGGTAACATCATATGTACCTAATCCAACACCATTGGTTTCATCAAAATTGGTTTCACCAATTTGGATTTATGATCCTTTTCCTAAGGTGACCTGTTACAGGACTGTTCAGAACAGCAAAGTTGTACAGCATGCCATGTGTCATTGTTTCATATTCTAGGTCTGAACTTTGGACTACAGAAATTACAGTCCGTTCCCTTTGTGGAACATCTTCAGGAATTCTATTTGGACCTCTGTAGCCCAAGCTATAGCAATTTTACCCAGGTTTCCTGTTTAGGGATGAATTTTGGAAGAGGCTGGAACCCTAACTTGGAGGGATCATTTCTCCTAGAATACAGCGAATATAGTGTACAGAAGGATTTTATCTTCAGAATCTGCAATTTTCAGCTTCTGAACCTTCTCCAATCTTTGGATATAGCGAATGTACCAACACTTAGCAGTTTTAGTATTTAGGGTTTTTCTAGCTCAGGGTCAAACTAGGGTTTGACTTTCCCAGAGTTTCACCCAACCAAAAAACTTGATCCAAGTATTTAGACTTCAATTTTGATGAGGAGAGAAATCCTATGCTGGGCTCACTCAAAAATTCTTCTTCTGCAAGAAGCCCTAATTTCCCCCACCGAAAACTAAAAATGCTTGGAATCAAATTCTGCTTCAACAGAAAGATGCGCCCTTCAATGGAGAGTCATCCTAGCCTTCTTTTGCTGATCAATTATGGAGAGAGAACCAAAAATTAAGAAGCCTTATATTCTGCAGTTGCACAACGTCTTCTTTTCAGGGTGGCTCTGATACCATGTTAAATTTTCATATGCTTAGCTAAGACAACAGTATTTCGTTTCATTTTCATGACAAAAGCATATAAACAGGATCACTGAAATATAGACAAGAACAACCATAAAAAAGTAACACAAAGATTTATCCTAGGAAAACGCTAAAGGGAAAAACCCAGCAAAATCTTCCTCAATATAGATGCCCCAGAAAGATAAAAGATAAAACCAGCAAGGAGATCAAAGCCTGATCCTCCTCCTTCTCCAGCTACTTCTCTTCTCCACTAATGCGCTACATAAGTGAGAGTGTGTGTGTCACAAATGAGGAGAACTACACCTCTATTTATATTCATTCATTCACTTAATTTCACTCATTTGACATGTAGGCTCGAGTTATATCATGTAGGCTCGAGTTACACATGTAGGCTCAAGTAACCACACTGGGGTGCTAATGACCCACCTTTACAATTAGAGGGGACTACCTCATGACTCTTATTAGTTCTTCCTATTAGGAGCATCGAGGTACAATGTAATACAAGTGGTTCTCCCGGTAGGACCATTGGGGACCACAAAAAGATACATATAGAATATTCTTTGAAGTTACAATATTTCAACAATCATCATCACCACCATCATCTTCATCATCAATCATCATCATCATCATCATAAACATCACCATGATCATCGATCATCATTGTCATCATCATCATCATTGTTGTCATCATCATCATCATCATCATCACCATCGTCATCCTCCTCCTCCTCCTCCTCCTCATCAACATCCTCATCTTCATCTTCATCTTCATCATCATCATCATCATCATCATCATCATCTTCATCATCGTCATCGTCATCATCTTCATCATCATCATCATCATCATCATCATCTTCGTCGTCATCATCATCCTCATTGCCATATTCATAATCATAATCTTCATCATCATCACCATCACCATCATCATCATCAACATCAACATCATCATCATCACCATGATTATGATCATCATCATCATCGACATCATCATCATCTTCATATTCATCTTCATCATCATCTTCATCATCATCACCATCGCCGACTTCATCATCATCATCATCATCATCAACACCATGATCATTGATCATCGATCATCAACATCACCATGATCATCATGATCATCTTCATCATCAACATCATCATCAACATCATCAACATCATCATCACAATCATCATCATCATCATCGTCGCCATCATCATCACCATCGTCATCATCTGCATCCTCATCCTCATCATCATCATAAACATCTTCATCTTCATCATCATCATCATCATCATCATCATCTTCATCATCATCATCATCATCCTCACCATGATATTCATAATCATAATCTTCATCGTCATCATCATCACCATCATCATTATCATCATCAACATCATGATCATGATCATCATCGTCATCATCGTCGTCATTGACATCATCATCATCTTCATCTTCATCTTCATCATCATCATCTTCATCATCATCACCATCACCAACTTCTTCATCATCATCATCATCATCATCACCACCACCATAATCATTGATCATCGATCAACATCACCATGATCATCATGATCATATTCATCATCAACATCATCATCAACATCATCAACATCATCGTCATCATCACCATCATNCATCATCATCACCATCGTCATCCTCCTCCTCCTCCTCCTCCTCCTCCTCCTCCTCATCATCATCTTCATCATCTTCATCATCATCATCATCATCATCATCCTCATCGCCATATTCATAATCATAATCTTCATCATCATCATCATCGTCACCATCATCATCATCATCATCATCAACATCATCACGATCATCATCATCATGATCATCATCAACATCATCATCGTCAACATCATCATCATCTCCATCTTCATCATCCTCTTCATCATCATCATCTTCATCATCATCATCTTCATCATCATCACCATCACTGACTTCATCATCATCATCATCACAATCATCATTGATCATCGTTCATCATCATCAACATCAACATCAACATGATCATCATGATTATCTTCATCATCAACATCATCATCAACATCATCAACATCATCGTCATCATCATCGTCGTCATCATCATCATCATCATCGCCATCATCATCACCATCAACATCTGTTAGATTTTTAACATTTAAGCTATATGATCTTAGGATCTTATCTGAGAGAATAACAAGAACAACAATCAATCACAAGAGACAATGAACACAAAGATTTTCCTCGGGGAAATCATAAAGGAGAAAACCCTGCAACTTCCTCAGAGATAGAATCAACACCAAAAGTAAAACACAAAGACAGTAAGATGATCTCTCGACAGCAGTAGTCTCTCTCTCTCTTGTCCCAACTTCTTCTCTCTCTCTCAGTTATGTGCTACAACTGAGTGTGAGTGAATGTGTATGAATTGTGTGTTAAATAGAGAGGCTCCCTCTCTATTTATACTAATTCCCAACTTAACAATAACTCACTAGGGTCGACTTCTCTAGAAGAGTATAATAACCCTAGGGCCCCACAACTGCAGGGACTCTAACCCTTGATCAATAAGGAGGGTTACACTCTATGACTTTACATGACTTGTTTACATTATTGAATCTCCCAATAGGAACATCGGGGCACGAGATTACTCAATTACATTACAGATACTTCCCAATATAAACATTGGGGTACAATACATAAGTTATACAAGTGAATACATTCCAAAGTTACAAATACATCAACACTCCCTCTTAGCTAGGAAGGTATTCTCTCGACACAATTTATTAGCACAAGTATTCTTCTCTGGATCAAGTCTGGATCATCTGTATCATCATCAAGTTATCTTCAAGTCATCTTCATTAAGTCTAGATCATCACTTGATCTTGGATCATCACAGGATCATCATCAAATCTGGATCATCATTGGATCATCACTTGATCTGGATCATCACTGGTTCATCATCAAGTCTAGATCATCACTGGATCTGGATCATCACTGGATCATCATCAAGTCTGGATCATCACTGGATCTGGATCATCACTAGATCATCATCAAGTTTGGATCATCACTTGATCCGACTCATCACTAGATCATCATCAAGTCTAGATCATCACTTGATTTGGATCATCACTAGATCATCATTGATTATAGATCATCACTGGTGCTATCTCTCAATTCTACTCATCACAGGAAGTTCTACAGAGCCAACCCTTTTTCATGCTGGTTGTAGGCCTAGCCTCCATGTATGTCTTCATCGTTTTTAGCACTTATATCTGACCATGGAATGAACCATGTCAGAAAGGCCCGCCCGACACTTACTTCTGACCATGGGAGGAACACATCCAAGAACCATGTCAGAAAGGCACGCCCAACACTCACATCTGACCATGGGAGGAACACATCCAAAACCCATGTCAGGAAGGCCCAACACTCACATCCGACCTCTCTTGTCAGAAAGGCTCTGCACTTACATCCGACCTCATCTTGTTATAAAGGATTTGCACTTACATCCGTCCTCATCTTGTCAGAAAGGATCTGCACTTACATCCGACCTCATCTTGTCAGAAAGGCTCTACACTTACATCTGACCTCATCTTGTCAGAAAGGTTGTGCACTTACTTCCGACCTCATCTTGTCAGAAAGGATCTGTACTTACATCTGATCATGTGGGAACACATCCCACAATCACATTTGAATGACTCTGCACTTATATATGATCATGTGGGAACAAATCCTGGAATCATATCAGAATGGCTCTACACTGATCATGTGGTAACACAACCCACAATCACATCAGAATGTCTCTGCACTAATCATGTGGTAACACAACCCATAATCACATCAGAGCATCTCTGCACTTACATATGATCATGTGAAGCTCAGCCTTCCACCATGTCAAAAAGGCCAATGGACACATCAATTCCCTTTGGAGGGAACCTCGATTTGGAGAACACCAAGTTTCTCCCTAAAGTACTCAAACTTTACTATGGCTAATGGTTTATTCAGTACATCAGCTATCTGCTCATCCGTCGCAACATATTGGAGCTTCACTGCTCCTCTCGGCACCATATCCCTGATATAGTGGTACTTGATCTCGATATGCTTTGACTTGTCATGGAACATTGGGTTCTCCAATAGCTTCACACAGCTCTGGTTGTCCCAATATATACAAGTAGCATCCATCTAGAGATCAAATAAATAAGACAGTATCTTTCTCATCCACACTGCCTCACAACTAGCCGGACAAGCTGCAACATACTCTACTTCGGCTGTACTCAGTTACAAACAGGATTGCTTCCTGCTAAACCAGGAAATCACACCTGATCACATACTAAAGCAACACCCTAAAGTGCTCCTTCTACCAATGGCACTGCCTACCCAATCCGAATCCACATAACCTTCCAGGTAACTCTTCTGATTCGCCTCATACTTGAGGCCATAATCAATTGTACCCTTTAGGTAACTGAGAATATGCTTTGCAACAATCAAGTGAACATGTCTTGGATCTGTCAAGAACTGGCTCAATGTGTTCATAGCAAAGCAAATATCTGGTCTCGTATTCATTAGGTACATCAAGGACCCAATCATCTGATGGTACATCGTAGCATCAGTTGCTTTTTATGAAGCATCACTCAATAGCTTCAGGTTTGATTCCATAGGTGTGGTCATGGCTTTGCAGTCCATCATCCTGAACCTCTTCAGGATCACTACTACATACTTCCCTTGTCCCAGGGAAATTCCATCTGCATTCTACCACACCTCCATGCCTAGAAAATAGTGCATCATACCCAAGTCCTTCATTTCGAACTCGGCAACAAACTTCCTCTTTGTATCAGCAATCAACCCATTCACACCTGTTACAAATAGATCATCTACATACAGTAGGAGTATCACTGGGTTCCCTTCTTCAACCTTGTAGTAATGGTTGGAATCTGCTTTACTCTTGGTAAAGCCCAAACTAGATAGGAAGCTGTCAATTCTGTCATACCATGTCCTGGGTTCCTGTTTCAAACTGTACAGGGATTTCTTTAACTTACACACATGATTCTCTCTATCATGTGTCTCAAAACCGAGTGTCTGCTCCACATGTACTTCCTCTTCTACTACACCATTCAAGAAAGCTGTCTTGACATCCATCTGGTGTACTTTCCACTTCATTACTGTAGCTAAAGCATGTACTGATCTGATTGAAGTATATTTGGCTACAGGAACAAAATTTTCTTCATAACCTATTCCTTCTTTATTGGAGAAACCATGAGCCACAAATCTTGCTTTGTATTTCTCTATGCTACCATCTATAGCATGCTTGATCTTATAGATCCATTTCGAAGTCACAACAGACTTCCTCTCTAGTCTTTGGACAACATCCCAAACATCATTCTTCATGATCGATTGACACTCTTCGATCATAGCATCCTTCCATTCTTTCTTTTCTGCCACTTCTTCATAGTTGGAAGGTTCTTTATCAATGAAGTCGCATAATAGGGCTACATAACCGGAGCAGGACCTAGTTCTTTTCCTTTCTCTGTGTATCTCTTCTGGAGCCCCATATATTTCTGCACCTTGGATAGATTCTCGTACCCAAGCAGGTTTCCTCTTGTGAGTATTCTTCTATTGAGGTGGATCTACAGGTTCTTGAGGTTCTTCTATTTCTAGATCTTCTTCTGGAATTGCTTCATTCATGGTTGTGTCATGAATCCTGGGTACTTCTATTTATACAGGTTCTTCAGTAGGTCTCTTTCTAGATTTGTTGTAAGATGAGTCTTTGTCAAATGTTATGTCCATGCTAATGTTGATCTTCTTGAATCCTGGGAAGTATATTCTGTAAGCCTTTGAGCTTTCAGGGTATCCCACAAATATACCCTTCCTTCCTAAAGGATCTAACTTTGTGCTCTTTTCTTTGGAATGTGTATGTACACTGGACAACCAAATATTCTGAGATGACTAACTTATGGTTTCTTGCCAAAAAATATTTCTTCAGGTGTCTTGTTCTTGAGTACTCTATGTGGAGTACAGTTGTGTACATACACAACTGTTCTAGCCGCTTCTTCCCATAGATGCATGGGAAGATCTTGATCATGAAACATTTCCCTTGCAACTTCCATGATCGTTCTATTCTTTCTTTCTGCAACCCCACTCTATTGTGGATTATATGGATTTGTCAACTCCCTCTTAATCCCTGGATCTTTGCATAATTCCTTGAATTCATTTGATGTGAATTCTCTGCCATTGTCTCATCGAAAAATATTGATCTTCTTCTCTGTGTAGTTTTCGATCAAGACTTTGAATTCCTTGAACTTGCTGAATACTTCATCTTTGTTCTTCATGAATTATATCCATGTATTCCTATAAAAATCATCAATGAAAGAAACATAGTATACATACCCGCTTAATGAACTGGATGACATCGGACTACATACATCGGAGTGAATGATTTCCAAGATGCCTTTAGCCTTGTGTTCGCTACTTGGAAATGTCTTTTTTGTGTTCTTTCCTTTCAAACATCCCTTGCATACTCCTTCATATTTTGCTTGTATTTCTAAAATAAATTCAACAACTTTGCTTGCAAATGGTAAATCCCTACAGTGTACATGTGCAAGCCTTCTATTCCAAAGTTCATTGGGTTCTACTGAGTCAAGAACCAAAGCTTGTTCTGGTTGGCCCCTTAATCTGTATAGTCCTCCCTCTTATTCTCCAATTACTGCTGCATCATCAATAGTATTTCCTTTTGGCCACATGATGACTTGGCCATCTATAAATGCAAATCTTATACCTTTTGCATCTAATGCAGAGATGGAGATAAGGTTATTCTTTAGTCCTGGTACAAATAGGACATCCTTAATTTTCATAGACTTTCGAGAGTCTAAGTTGTAGGAGGATTCTCCACTACCTTTTATTGGATATTGGTAGTCATCCCCAAGTTTCACCTTGTGGGGTGATTCATGTTCTGATAGTTTCACAGATTATTCTTTGAATCTCGTCATGTGTTTGGAAGCCCCACCATCTATAAGCCAATCATTTCTTCCATGTGTGATGTTTCCCATGAGAGAGGAAATCAAAACATATTCTTCATCACTTGAAAATCATCACTATCTTGTTTGATTCTCTTCTTGGAAGGCTCATCATATTCTCCATTATGAGCATGATGTCTTTTCTTGTTTCCCTTCCTCTTGTGAGGTCTATCTTTGTTTCTAGGACAATCTCTTGTAAGATGTCCTCTTTCATCACATCTTAAGCAAATGTACTTAGACAAATCTTTGTTAGACTTTCTAGTGTTTTTATTTTAGCGAGAGTGCTTACCTTTGTGATGGTATGTTCTACTTTTCTTGGATTTTACTGTGAGAGCTTGATATTCACGTCCCATCTTTTCTTCTCAAGTTGATATTGGAGCTTCTTCTTATGATCATTCCTCCCATACTCTGCTAAACTTGAATAGCTTCTTCTGGCACAAATCCCTTGAATGACAGAGTCCCATGCCCTAGGGAGACCATTCAAGGTGGTCATCACAATTTATGCATTCTCTACTTCTTCATCTACCGCTTCAAATTTTCCTATATTATATTATTGATAAAATCGCTTTCAAATTAGTTATCTATCATTTAATGTTAGGAAACTATCTATGTGAAGAGATAGCTCCCAGGCCCAACTTTCTCAAATTCCAACGTCATTTGCTATCACATACAAGAAAGATACAATGTAAGAGATAAATATCAAACTATCAATCTTAAAATAAGCTACATGAAGGTAATGTTGCTCAAATCATCAATGTTACAACAAAAAAGTACAATGTAGAATCTATTTGTACCTAAAACATGAATATTTCTCAAATTCCAACGTCATTTGCTGTCACATACAAGAAAGATACAATGTAAGAGATAAATATCAAACTATCAATCTTAAAATAAGATGCATGAAGGTAATGTAGCTCAAATCATCAATGTTACAACAAAAAAGTACAATGTAGAATCTATTTGTACCTAAAACATGAACTCAAATTCATATACATTGATCACCACTAACTAGTAAGGGTACATGGAACACAGGGACATCACTTAGTGAAACTCTCACATAGCACGTGCGATCGTGGGATATTAAAGAATACCCTTAATTTCAAGAGATATTGACCCAAACTCTTTTTGTTGAAACCCCCTCCCAATACTTAAAACCTCCTCCCCACCCCTTTTTATACCTCAATCCTTATAAACCACCCTACCCACCCCCATCTTAAACCCCTCATCCCCCCAATACCTGCAATATATTGGTTCTATTTTTGATAATTTTAAAACCCACAATATGAACTAACGTGATAGGATATTGGTCAACAAGTGAAGCCCCCATGACATGGAACACCTAGATCAAAATAAGACTCAAGAAGTTTAATAGTATTAGGCTTCCGAACATGGTTCTCTTGCAAGTAAGATTTAGTCATTCAAGTCTATCCTTGAGTAGTATTTTAGTAATACTCAAGCCTACCATTGACCTTATTCTGTTCAAATTTAAATTCATTTATTTTGTGTAGATCCCATTATAAATGACTCTCCACAAGAGGATCACCTCATCATCTTTCTCATGTAAATCCAAAGTCGAAAAAAAATACCTTCAATTCTGTCTCCAGTCTGCCCAAAATGATATCTTCACTGTAATTAATGCATCAACTCTTCCATCTACTATTTTATTGTTGTTCAATAAACTAAGGCATGCCATGATACTATGGTTTATTCACATTACCAAGTTTCTGACTGATTTGACTTTAAAAGGTGCACCAAACAAAATCCTTCAACTCTGCCTACTTTTGAGAAGAACTAACAACTGCCCTTAATTAACACACAGGTTATCCTCAAGAATGTTGTTTCACTGATCAAGGAAGTCTTCAAAGAATCCTTCAATATGATACCAACAATCAAAATAGTTCCAAATCATGCTAGAAAACTTAGCGAAAAGTTCATAATTTGTGCTTAATTTTTAAAGTGATTCCTTTAATATCAAAGAATATAATTAGTATTACAAATGACCTCTTCACAGAACTCAATGGGTGAACCATCAAAATATTCTAGAATGAGCACCTAGCCCCAATCACTTATTCATATGCTTTCAAGGAATTGTACCTCAGTGGGTGTCCTTGCAAGTTTCCACCTCCACTGCTGAACCACAACTCCATCAATGAGTCTTATTCCAGTATGAATATTAACTAGTCTGAATATTAACAAAAAAATGGACAAGAATGGTCGTATTATTCCTTGAAATTACGAATTAAGTTCTTCGGTTTTCCAAATTCTTTTTTCGATGTGTTAAACCATTCATTTTGAAGAAAACTAACCCTACAAAAACATCACAAATCCCAAATTACCCTTAAATCCATAATCATGTGAGGGCCATAACAATCCACTTCACAGCCAATGCAATCCTTTATGCATGAATACTAGTCAACCCAAGGATTTATTTTCTCTACCAATGTTGCAAATGTTCAACATTAGACATGATGCACACACAATGTCTCTCATTTTGAAGCATTCAAAAGCTAAGGTGGTGTTTGTGGATTACCAATTCTTGGAAGTTACAATGGCAGCAGTCAGGAACCATTCTCAGGTGACATAGGAATTACCATTAATTATTGTGATCCATGAGCTGGACAAATCTAGAGAATATTCTTTGAATGAAGATCATAAATATCTTCTTGATTATGAAAATCTTTGATAAGTGGAGATCCAAATTTTGAGACTTGTTGGCCTGAAGATGAATGGGAATTTATCTCATTAAACTACACATCAGGAACCACGTACAGTCCTAAAGGTGTTGTGTACAGTCATAGAGGTGCCTATCTCAATACAATTGGTATTATTTTAGCATGGGAAATGAAGTCTAAGAAGTCTAAGCATGTTTACTTGTGGACAACACCCATGTTTCATTGTAACGGTTGGGGATTTCCATGGGGCATAACTGCACAAGCACTAGTATTTGTTGCAGAAGTGTAAATGCAAAAGACATATTTGATGCCATTGATGAGCACAAAGTCACCCACTTATGTGCAGTTCCAATAGTTTTAAGTATCATTGCAAATGCACCACCTCGTGAAATAAGGCCACTTCCTCACACCGTAGATGCTAAACACACTTGCTACTTTTTCACCCTCAAATATGAGTTATGTGCTCAAGTAAATAAAGCACCCCATGGTTGAAAATATATGTATAGAAGAGAAGCATGGCACATCAACTGACCAATTCATTCTAAGGAGAGCCCAGGATTTCAAGATCTCCTCTACTTGTCAACTATAAGCCATCAGTTTTATGAAGGGATTAAGATCTTGCTACGGGGTGTTTTGCATCAGAATCCACACACATCGCTTCATAAGTGATTATGCCTAAGAAATCACTAACACAATGGTCATGAACATATATACTTAAAATACTAGACACAACTGCTACCTTTTCATTCTCAAATATGCACTATACACTCATGTAAAGCAATATAGTAAGGAAAAGAAACACAACACATTGGCCAACACCTTGAGTCTAAGGAGACTCCACCATTATTGGTTTTCAAGATATTCACTCCTTATCAACTATAATATATTTGTTTTTGAATGGGATTCCACATACATTACTTCATAAGTAAGCATGCCTAAGTAGTCAATGAAGTTAACATCCAATATTTTACCCATGATAATTTGCACATTCCAGTCATATACTAGTGATGTCATGAATATGTACATCATTGTATCATCATAATCAAAACCCTCATGGAATCCCCATAGCATCTATGAAATACAAGATTTGTCAATGAGCACAATGCTTATAACATGCTTAGCTCATAATAACTATCGCATTATGATTATTCCAACAAAGCTAGAATGGAAAATAGGTTTATATATTGGACACTGTTACGGAGAGAAATTCCTATGGCTTGGGGTACCACAATAGACAGCTTGACTCCAAAAATCAATCCTTTCCAATATGCAATAGAAATTAAATATCTAACACTAAAGGATCAGACCTTGTACCTTATTCCGGATGGTTGAAGTAGATCCCCGTTGAGCTTCCCAACTTCAGCTTGAATTGATAAATCATTTCCTCAACAACAAGTAAACAAGACAAGCATACTATATATATTGGTGTTAGATCTATTCTAGAATATATAATCAACAATGTATAAGCATTTGAAATCATCCATGGATAAAATATTCATTCAAACATACATTATTGGATAGGAAAAGATATTTCTATTAATATAAAATCAGAGATTACAATGGATACAACCTCTGTCGGCACGTCTGCGAATCAGAGAAACTGAATCCCCCACTTGGGCCTCCACCACCTCAATCCTCCATCTCTCGATAGCAAGCTCACAAGCAAAAGGTAAGCTTGGGAAGAACACAAAAGTGCTCCAAGGGACAAAGGGATGCAGACTCAATCACAAGTTTCAGCAACAATGGACTATAGTTTCTTTGCTCTTAAGTCTCTCTTATGCCTTCAATGTACCAAAGAGTTCCTTATATATCTTTTCAAAGGGGTAATGAAAGGTCGAATCCGAGTGATCTCAAGGAATAGGGAAGGCCAGGAGTCAAGTGAGTCGGATCCATGTCAAGGAAAACTCCAAAAGGATTTGGATTATGCACACATCCCGATGTATGTGGTTTTAGGGGTCAAACCCGCATATATATGTGATTATAGGTTTAAAAGGCATGTTTATTAATTTTCACATGTTTTTAGGGATGTTCAAGGAAACATCAAAGGACAAAAAATGGTCCAAGGGGTCTAAGTAGTCTGTAGAGGGATAGGGGAAGTCCATGCTAGTGTGATTCACCTGGAGTGGTAAAATCAGCTATAACAGATGCCCCCTAATGTGTGAGGTCAGAGGGGTCATACGATGGCTGAAATACATTATAAGTCCATCCCAGAAGTGGAGTGATGAAGGATCCCAAACGGAAGACCATCCACCCAATCAACATAGTACAATGATACAACTCTGCACATAACTGCAAATACATATAGCAGTCCCGGATACGTAAGAGTACAATGGCCATGAATAGGCATGATACAAGATATCACATAATTGGTCATCGCCACATACAATATACATAGATCAGAATCTCCATGATGAAGATATACAAAGGACCATGATCTCCATAATGGCTAAAGATATATAATGGATCAAGATCTCCATAATGGCTAAAGATATATAATGGATCAAGATCTCCATAATGGCTGGAAATGTATGACATATACTGGAATCAAGTCACGAGAGATGAAATATCATGAGCACTAGCACGATCAAGGAGGTAGCATATAAGAGATGCCACCAATCTGGAAGGTCTTCTACACAAATTGCTATTAGTACATGTCCTACTATGTGAATAGAGGTGTCGAGGTCAAACATAGTATTCCATCGTCTGATTACCAGTCATTAATGTATACCGTTAACAGATGCGAGATCACCCACTGATAATGAAAATGGGAATCAAGGTACTAGAGTGCAAAATAACAAGTGTGAATAAATGTGTTGAGGTCGAACACTTGAGAGGATCCATCGATCAAGGGATATTGATGTATTCCAAAAGACTGTCAATGGCGAGAGAACTTGCCACTGATTATTGCAAGTCTCACGGCACTCAAAAACAACTCTAGATTCTAATCCCAGAATAAATGATCTGAAGTCGATGGGATGAAATATGCTGGAAGGAGGGAATTAAGGAATTCCCCCATCATCCAACACGAGGTACTCAGCAAAGCTATATGATGTGGAAGAACTCGATCATAAGGTGCATGAACCAGTAACTAAACTGAGAATAGCCGACATGCAAAGTCAAGATAACTGAGGAATGACCGACTCAGGTTTCAACTTCCTTCGAACAAGAGCATAACAGTGAATGGTGACTGAATAAAGGTAGCATAGACTCGATATACAAAACTGGGACATCTCTGCGACACAGGAGGCATCGATAGAGGCTCCATGGGGACTGGAAGCTTAACCAGTCGGTGGAGATAAACTCAGATAAATGAGTACAGCTCCTAAAGTGAAACTATAAACCCAACCAATGGATGTGGCATACAGTGCTTTGTTTGAAGGCGACACGACTCGACAGTTGCCAAAGATAACATCTTTCCTTGTCCGGCTTTTTGGTTTTTAAATTTTTTTTTGGACTTTTTCAAATATTTAAAAAGCTTGAAAAAGAATAAAAATGCTTTATAGTTACAGACTAGGAGGAGATGAGTTTCATAGTGGGAAAACAAACTAGTTCCAAGCAGTGGAACATACCTATGCTCAATGCAAGTATACATGTGTAGGATAGCGACACTCGGGGAAAGTCCCCTCCTAGTAGAAAGAGGGAATCAAACTGTAAAGGATATATGAAATGGCTCTGCATGGCTAGACATGAGACAAGCTCGGGATATATGGCTGAAACTCAATGTCAGGGAAGCCAACTTAAGGCTCAATAAGGCAGGCAAATCTCATGATAATGCAATTACAACTTGACATAAGGGAGTCTCGGGGAAATGGCCAGCATAAAGTTCAAGAGGAATATGAAGCTCTTGCTCAAGGACATGGCGGGACTAAAGGGGGACTCCCAGACCTAAGAGAGGACTCACAGCATGGGTACCAAATGCAAAAGGGAGCTAACTAGGACACCCATGTATAGGAAATCTCTACCATTCACATAGTACCACTTCTAACAACAAAATGAAGGTTCCGTGATACCATGGAATGGGTTCATACCTAAGGTTAAAATGAAATAATCATAAGGAAATGCAAAATGCAAGTGGATGTGAAATCCTAACCTATATGCCAATTTAGACATGATACTTATGATAGGCACGAACGGGTCAAAACCTCAGAGATAGTGTACACAAACTGGACTCTACATGACAACCATATTAGTCCAACACAAACCAAAAGAGTCAATAAAGAATCCAAACTATAGGATATAAGGAGGAATGATCATGACAACTGCATCGAAAGGAAACAGTGCAGTGAACGATGGGACATAAAAAGGAAAGTAAGGTGTAGACCCAACGTTCACGCATCCACTACCACCCCCGTGAGGGTGAACACTGGTGTAAATACCGAGCGAAGGGAATAAAAATCCTCTACAAATGGAGTAGAGGATGTAATATGACCATTCCCAAATCTATGAGCATGGTAAGGGGCTGTGATGCCCCCAAGTCTAACACCAGGGTCCATACTAGGACCAAGAACAAGTGATAGGATACCAGGCATGCCAAAAATAAAAGGACCCGAACTCAAGAGAGCATAAATATACTCAAGTAACCACGATCCCAAAGGCCAAATAGCACACAAAGAGCACACTCCTAACAAAATCTACAGCCAAAATACAAGCAAACCAAGGGGAGGATATGTGAGCTCCCGAATGCAGCGGGTATGTCTCTCCTAGGAGAGGCTCGAAACTCCCATACACTACAAGCAGAGGTATGTAGCCAATTATAGTGGCCCTCATCTTCAACACATAAGCGACTGTGCTGTCCGACCTCTACCTGGATGGGACACCCGTAGAATAACCCCTGCAAAGTACCCCCTCGATAACATAGGTAAGGAAACTAAGGTCACCTCAATATAATCAATGCTCAGGAAGACAGTCGCAGGTAGGATTAACCGTATGGGTAGGGTAGAAAAACCCAAAACTCTTGAAAGAGCCCCCAGATAAGAATACAATCCTGGAAATATCTCCGGTGCTACTCAGTTATGACTAGGGATCATCCCAATCAATAACCACTCACACTACCTCATGCTTAATTCCCTTGTAAGAGGAGCATCCTAATAAACACTAATTATACCAAGGAATTTCACACTCTCACCTGGACAGACACATACATGTTGTTGTTTAGTGGTATTGGAGAATTTACTCACAATGAACTATTCCAAGACCCTAAAACCTAATTTTGTTGGTGTATCCTATAAAAGAAAATAGTGTAATCCATTTCAATTAAGCGTTGATTTTAATTGGCTGTAATTGCTTAAAGGGAAATGGTCATGCAACTAATGAAGTTATGACTCAGAAGTGAAGTAAATATGCACACCATAACAAACAATGCTAAGTGCAATCTTTGTCAAATGAAAAATAGGGTATGCCATTACATGAGATGCATAAATATATATTCCGTTCTAAATGCCAATGCAATACTTCCTATATGAAATCCTAAATAAAACTCTCATCCAAGCAATCCAATGCAAGTACCTCCTCAAATCCATATCTAAGATGCAACTAAGAGTGCAACTACTTTGTATTTTTCAATATAAAAGAATGAAAAATGCAATAAAAGTCATCTAAAACTCTCAGCCTCTGCAGCAAGTATGAAACACAAGCCTAGCAAGACACCGAGAAAAAAAAAAGAGTAATGCTCTAATGGAAAAACAAAAAAGGATAAATGATTAAAACTACTTTCAAAGAAAAATCAATGAAAAAGCTGTCTCTGGTCAGAAAAGAAGCATCCAACAGACAACATCAGACCCAAGGAAGACCCAACCACACTCACAACCCACCCAACAACTTCCCACAACATCAAACTCACCAAAAGGGAGGATGTGCATGACTGTCTAAAGAACAGCTGTGTATATACACGAATTTTGGCCAAAAACCTGCATGTATACGTATATTTTGGCCAAAAACCTGTGTTTATATGTGATTTTTGGCCAAAAATCCACATATGTACGCGACTTTTGGCCAAAAATTGCGTATACAGAGAAGGCAGTGGTAAAAAGCAGGGCAAGGGTCAAACTAATAAAGGGAGTGTCAATGGATGAACATACTATAAAATGCAACATAGAAACAAGAGGAAACAAAGAGCAAGTCAATAATATCAAGCCCATTGTGCCGATAAAAACCCCCAAAGGAAAAATGACTGGGAACTCCCCAGCAGAGTCGCCAATTCTGTTACGGAGAGAAATACCTATGGCTTGGGGTACCACAACAGACAACTTGACTCTAGAAATCAATCCTTTCCAATATCCAATAGAAATTAAATATCTAACACTAAAGGATCAGACCTCCTACCTTATTCTGTACGGTTGAAGTAGATCCACATTGAGCTTCCAAACTTCAGCTTGAATTAATAAATCACTTCCTCAACAACAAGTAAACAAGACAAGCATACTATATATATTAGTGATAGATCTATTCTAGCGTATATAATCAACAATGTATAAGCATTTGAAATCATCCATGGATAAAATATTCATTCAAACATACATTATTGGACAAGAAAAGATATTTCTATTAATATAAAATCAGAGATTACAATGGATACAACCTCTGTCGGCACGTCTGCGAATCGGAGAAAATGAATCCACCACTTGGGCCTCCATCTCTCGATAGCAAGCTCACAAGAAAAAGGCAAGCTTGGGAAGAACATAAAAGTGCTCCACAGGACAAAGGGATGCAGACTCAAGCACAAGTTTCGGAAACAATGGACTATAGTTTCTTTTCTCTTAATTTTCTCTTATGCCTTCAATGTACCAAAGAGTTCCTTATATAGCTTTTCAAAGGGGTAATGAAAGGTCGAATCCAAGTGATCTCAAGGCATAAGGAAGGCCAGGAGTCGAGTGAGTTAGATCCATGTCAAGGAAAACTCCAAAAGGATTTGGATTATGCACACATCCCGATGTACATGGTTTTAGGGGTCAAACCCGCATATATACGCGATTATAGGTTTAAAAGTCGCGTGTATTAATTTTCAGATGTTTTTAGGGATGGTCAAGGAAACATCAAAGGACAAAAAATGGTCCAAGGGGTCTAAGGAGTTTGTAGAGGGATAGGGGAAGGCCATACCAGTGTGATTCACCTAGAGTGGTAAAATCAGCTATAACAGACTCTAAACTTATAGTCTTATACATCATGCCATTATATATCTGAGGTCTTAGTCGGTCAGGTTTTGAGCCTCATGTTTTCCCATTAGGGTTTCATGTTTTCAATCCTCATATATGCAATAAAACCATAATCCAAACACAGTTTATATTTAAACGCATTTAGTACCCAATAATATATAACATGCCTAAATAATCCATATCTATGAGAGTCCATGCATCATCCAAGAACCTACTTTCGACAAACCATAATAATGTAGCACCCGTATAATCAATTAGAAATATGAACAGTAAATCAAAACAACATGCATTACTGCAAATGGACCACCAAACTCATTTATGGATGCAATAAACATTAACCAATATCCCACTAGAGCAACAATAAGTAAACCCACACTACCAATTATAGTAAATCAAACAAGGGCACAATTTAAATGCGAACTTTAATAAAACAAAAGAGACAAAGATCTGGGGTCTGTATTTATTTGAATATTAGCCAATTTTATGGATTTGCCCCATTCAATGCAGCAGGAAGCAAGGATATTATATACTATTATACATAGCTGTTTGAAACCCACAAGTTTCAAAATCACATGGACAGTTCGTTGAGGGTCAACGTTGAGTCTTAAGGTGGGACTCAAATGCAAGTAAAACGCCGAAATGATGATGAAATATCACATTACTGGTTCGATATTCTAACAATCATGTGGTAACAAGGTTACATCCATGCAACAAACAAGACCTGATAGAGAAATGTCGAAATGATGATGAAATATCACATTAATAGTTTGATATTCTAACATTCATGTGGTAACAAGGTTTACATCCATGCAACATACATGATCTAATAGAGAGCATTCAATATCTGAAACGTGAAGAGAACATGTAACCCAATTTCATAGAATAGCCACGATTTATATATACTGCCAGAAATTCCACCAATTCTAAGCTGGTTATATTTATCAAGAAGCATGATGGCAAGTAGTACGCACCTTGAAAAGTAATATTTTGATTTGTCAAGAAGCATGATGAAAAGCAGTACGCACCTTGAAAAGTAAAATTTTAACATATCAAGTAGCATGATAACATGCAGTGAGCACCTTGAAAAGTATAATTTTGATTTATTAAGTAGCATGATGAAATGCAGTATGCACCTTGAAAAGTAGGATTTTGATTTTTAGTGTGGCAAAAGTCAAGGCTCACACACTGCAATACTTATTAGATTGCAATGTTGTATTGCAACTTGAGACATGCACAACCAGCCAAAAGGATATCATGTTATAACCATTTGGGCCTAGTGAATTTAAAAATTAAATTACATCCGAACATCCTGTATTTTCGGGACATATCTAGATATTTTAAGTGTAGAAAAATTCAACTAATATTGACCTATACGAGTCCCGAGACTAAGAAACACGCATTCATAGGGTGATCTGCACACCAGGGTAAGAATTTCCAAAAGAATCATAGAGAAAAAACATAGCAGAACTATAACAGGCAAGTAATCATGACAAGTAAAAAGAGGCAACTTTTCTTCTTTAAGCACAATATCTAGCATCGTCACCCTTGTTAATTATCAAAGAAACCTATAGGCCAAGTATATATTTTACCTAGGAAAGCATCATTGCTATATACTTCAAGTCTTAGGATATGAAACATTCATCATCACAAATATAAATCAACAATAATGGGAATCCATCTCAACGCACACCCAAATCAAGCACCACACAGAATTGCAAAAGAAAAACATGTTTGAAATCCAACAATGACAAATACAAAACAAATTTAACTGAAGCTTGTGGAAATGCAAATCAAAACCACCATACATATAAGGAAATCCTAAATAAAGGAATTTGCTCTAGACTACAAGTTTGCGATAAATATCTGAAACCAAACTAGATCAAGTTTCAAGCATAAACTATGAAACAAGCAATTGAGGCAAAGAGAAAATGCATTTCACCATGAGCTAGAAAAAGTACAACAAAACATAAATTTAATTAAATCATATTAGTCTGGTATTTGAGATTTCAGAATTCAAAACAATGGGAAATATTTCTAAATGGACACCCAAAGAAAGCACAAAATAAGTGCTTGATTTCCCGCAATGACAAAAACAAATCATATTTAGCTTAAGCTTGTTATAATGAAAATTCAAATCGCCACAACATATACAAGGTAAACCTTAAAGGAAAATGCACAAAACTAAAGTATTGGTTTTAGAGTCTTGGATAGTTTGTGTAAACAATATCTGAAACCAAACCATATCATGTTTTCAACATACACGAGGAGTCTAGCAATGCAAACAGCATATGGATTTCACAGTGAGATAGAAAAAGTAACAAAAACTAAGATCAAATCATATTAGTATGTTTTTGCAGATTTAAGCATTAAGGTATTTTAAACATCACAAGGAACTACACCCTTCACTTGTCAAGTTATAATAGAGCACTCTTCAAAAGACCCCACAACTCCTGTGAATATTGCACTAATGCTTCTTAATGGAATAAAATAAATTTTATCAGCAACTTCTATTTCAATACATCTTCTAAAATATCTCTAGCATTCTCAAGAATAATATCCCAAACTTAAACAGTCCAAATTCCAAATCCAGACTCTGTAAGCATGAAGAACCTAATCCTCCCCAAAAATCTTAAGCCATGGTCATTATGTCCAGACTGTTGAAAGCAACTAAAATGAAACAATATATTTCAATATCACCAAAAGACAATCATCAGTTATCCATCCATTTTAAACACGTTTACCAGCTATATACATAACAAGCAAATAAAGTTGGAAGATTACATGGGCTATGAAAAACTCTGCTCTTCACGGTTAATTTCATCGCTATCATCCTTGTATATACTATGAATAGGCCATCCTTGTATATACTATGAATAGGCATGGTTGTGAATTTGACAAATAAAAAAACCAGCACATAAAAATAGGCTTACCCCAAGTCCTTAGGCATACAAGACTAAAGCTTGGAATCATTCACTTGATTCATAGTATTGATATAAGTCAAGTTTCATTGATATAAAGTCCATCAATTCCTCTTAACAATATTACGAACTTTTTTAAAGTAGCAAACAAAATGACTTAGTCTGCTGTCCAACTCTGCTCCATGATTTCACGAACTCTTTTGTTATATTCCTGCTTATTTTCACTGAACATTCGGGAAGCCTCTGAGTTTTCCGGAGAGTTTGGATTTGGATCACAAAGTAAGGACTGCAAAAATAGCTCAATTATAGATGCAATATTCTTAACACAATTACAAAAAGTACAACAAAGAATTGCATACAAATTCTCGACTACAACCACAATATCCCAAATTAATATAAGATTTGATGGCAGCATATACATTACATAAAGGTTTAAGAAACCAGTATGGGTGGTCAAGACACATGAACACCTGACACCTCAAAAAGGCCAAAATTTATGAAGGTTTGCTATTAAAAAAATTAATAATCAAGACATCAAAATAAAATCCCCATTAAGACCAATGACCACAGCAAATTTTCTGACAGGGAACTAAGGTTGGCATTCCTAATCTCATTGCCATATTTTGGTCAATCTATGGGTATTGATATAATTTCATTTCATTTCTTGGCTGTTATTCAAGGCAAAAAAACATCAATGAGATGCTAGGGTACCCAATATGTAATATTTTTGTTTATGTAATATTTATGTTCCTTGAAGTAGTGGCCACTTAATTATACCAAGTCTAGACATGGCAGTTAAGTGATGTTTAGCTATTTACCTGAATAGATGTGATAATAGCAGCGACTTTATAGATTGGGCTCCATTGATTTTTTAAAATATCCAAACAAATGCTTCCATCAGCATAAACTACAAAAAGAAGAAAGAACCTTTCATATGAGCATTAGAAATTTTGAAAAAATCAATTTCCACACATTCAATATTTTTTCTTACAAAAAGCAACATTATTGCAAATTTGCAATGGCCTCCATATCATAGCCAAATTTGCAAGAATATTAGGGAAACATGCTAAAAATGAATATGAACAGTCCAGAAGGAACTAGCTCATAATCTTTTTATCACTGCCATAATTAATTCTAAATGTCTATCACAAGCAATGATGCAAAAAAGACATAAAATAAACATGAAAGTGAATACATCTTTTCCTAGTAACAAATCTACATAACACACTCCTACTTTACAAAAAGTACACATATTCATTGAATCAGTATAAATTTTGATAATTTAGATTAGTGCTATTCGACTGAGTCAACTCGACTAAAGCAAGTAGGACCAATTTTTTAGCAGAACCAGTCAGAACTAGAGGTTGACTCAAGCATTGACCTGGTATGATTTGGCCAACTTACAAAAATTGCCCACTCAGCCAAGTCAAACATGACACCCAATTCTGATAGGGGAGTCTACTGGGATTGATATAGCCACCTACCCATGGGCCAAATCAGTCAAAAATACTGAAAAAAGGTAAAAAAAACACCCTAAAAACACAAAACCACCAAAACACTAAACCTAGAGTATAAATTTAACCCACTTCTCCATTTTACCTCACACACTTCTCATTGCTAGCATTCACCATATGCTCAAACAGGCTTGGAGTTGATTTGCAGATCAACTGTGATCCCAATAGGGAATTGATCTGCATTTGTTTCCTACCATTTGCTGGTGAAATTGAAGTAGATCCCAGGGATCCAAGGAAGGACCCTGCATGAAACCATTCTACCTCTATGTTTACAGAGGAAATTTGCATATTTATGGAAATGTTATTGGGTGCTCAATGGTGCCAACTGATTTAAAACATCAAATGGCAGCGGTTGTTGAAGCCATTCAAAAATAGTAGGCAAACTTTACATTCCCAGACCCAATCAAGTCAGACTAATGAGTCAGACTTCAGATTTATCCTTCAAATTAAATGATTCACAACCAGTAGGACCTAAAAGTTAACTACAGGGATCTCAACATTTACTTATTACATATTATTACAGCATTATGATTTTTGACTCTAGAGGCCACTTAAGGCCTCTATGTTTACGTATTTTGTCTCATAAGTTTAATTATGTATATCATAACTTATATTTTATGCATCTCAATATGGTGTTGCCTATTTGGACCCTTTAACATAAATCAACAAAAGAAGGTCTCAGGGTCAAATCCCTGGGTGGTTATGCATAGATATATAAGGGTCTCACTTGATGCCCCATCAGGTTAGGCTCCATAATCAGAGCCAGTAGGGTGCGGCCCATTCCAATGGGCCACTTTTGAATTCTTCCCATGGACGTAGCAACTCCTCTCTGGGGTTGTGAACCACATCATATATATATGAGAGAGAGAAAGAGAGAGATTAAAATTTGAATATTTTATGATATCTTTATTGGGCCAATTCATTTACCAAGTCAACAACCAACTCCAATTCGAGTCATAATTTTGGGACAAATCATCCCAATCCACAACCAATTCTGATATATTTGGTTCAAATTTTATGACATCTAGCATACAGTTTGATAAATAATAAATTATATTTCACACCTCAAAATCACTCATAAATTTTGAGACAAATCAATTCTATTCCGAGTCCAGGTCTGATATTTGGTTTAAATATTATGACATCTAACATACAGTGTGAGAGATTATGTTTCACACCTCAAAATCACTCATAAATTTTGGGGAACTTTTATATAGATTTTAAATCATCAAGTAATAATCATGGACATATTGATATTACATGACTAACCACTTTTACTATACCATTCAAGTAGAGAAGTGTAATGAGGACCATGACAAAAACACACTACTCATACATTTAAGCAACTGCAGACCATACCAATAATAAAATAGCTTAAAAAATTCACATGGATAAAAAATGCTTTCCACAAAACTGGTAGAGACAGAACTTATTTTGGATGAGGCTAACAACAATGCAAGTTTAAATTGAAAAGTACACCTATTTAGCTTTCCCTTTTGGACTTCCACACAGAATATCAAATAGAATAGCATATAGCCTTTGATAAAACAGAGAGCTGGGTGCCAAGCTATACAATTGAAATTCAGAACTCCAAAAAGGATGAAGATATCTTACTATTTGGATGAAACATCCTAGAAACAAAACGTAGTGTCAGTGGCTTATTTGGATAGTCCTCTATAAACTGAAGAGTCAACTTAAATCTACCTGCAAAAAAACCAACACTAGAGATGAAAAAACATAAAAATACTCTGTTCAAACACAATGTTTTACTTTATCCTATAAACCATCATCCAACTCACTACATAACACATTTTCAAATACTGTTACTTCATCCAAGATTCAATTTGAAGGTAGCTAAGTTGAAGTCGATATAGATGATCAATCTAGAATAGCCAAAACTACACAACTTGACAAAACATCAAGTTATTCAACATTACTCAACACCAACATATCATGTGGAGAAATTTTAAAATTGGATTGACAATATAGGCAAAATATAGGAAATCTTCTACGGCCTACTTTGACAGGCCATAAAAATTTCAACTTGGATTGACATTCAAAATTAAGGCAAAATATAGGAAATCTTCTACAGCCTAGTTTTGACAGGAGAAAAGCAGCCAGTCTGTAGAGGTTAATATTTTAGACTACTCAATGTAAACAAAAAAATGAGGTATAACTTTATAGAGTTAAACTTAGTAAACTCTTTGGGAGCTAATCTCAAGAATACTAAAATATTTTATAAACCATCTCAGGTGTTAGCATTAAAATATGTACAGCTTTGATCTATGTCCCGCTACTTGCTGGCCTAAAAATATTCTATTTTATCTGGGCCTACTGTGTATAGGGAAATGAAATTAACTTAATATAGAAAATTTATCTTGAAACTGTCGTTACAACTTTCAGATAAATAGACATGCTTAAATTTTAAGCAGCCTCGGACTTATTTAAGATCCCATGACAAAATTTAAGCATTTTTCTCTTGTAAAATAAAATGTCTAGTCGGTTAAGTGAAATTCAAATGACTAGCACTCATGTTTTCTTTTTTTCCTTAGCTGCTTTAAGGAGTTTGAAGTAAAAATAATTGGTATATCTTATATAACATATTACATGAGACCATGGAACATCTCCTAAGAGTGTTACTCATAAAGTCTTAACAGAAGTTCCTATTGGCAATCTTTTATCATATTTTTCTTGATCATTGCTTCAAGCAAGTGGCTCAGATTTCATTGGTTTTAAGTTTTAACACCTCTGACTCTTGTTCAGACTCTTCTTGTTATGATTGACTTGATATTTGAACATCAAGTCTTGTAAATTACCCCCATATTTGAACCTTGGACATGTGGAATCAGCATACTCCAAAGAAGAATTATTTATCAATAAAAAAACCAAACCACCAGTTATCATTATCTACACGCATGAATTGATTTTAAACTACTACATTGTATTTACACTAGATTATACCTTTTAGTCCCATTGACCTACATTTGTGGTCATTTGTTGAACATTAATAAAATTATCTTATCTTATAACTTCTAATTTTTTTTACTGAATTCCCCTTACTACCAGGATGTATTTCTTTGTCATTATTAACATTCCATGTGATAAGACATCTGATTGTGGTGATAAATGGTGATTCAAAAACCAGTTCACTGGTGGGAATTTGACTCCAATGTTAGAAACAACAGTGAAGCCACTTGAGCTATCCCAAGTCACTGTCTCAAGTGCCCCCCATGTTTAGTAGAATAATAGAATGGAGGCTTTCACACTTTAACAAGTTGTCCTTAATGTTTTCTCGGGGATAAGTTCTCATGGAGTAGCATCAATTTTTCTTCTATCTACATCTGGTCACAACGAAATTTTTAAAGTGTCTGACAGGATTTAGGATGGGAAAAATGAAATTTTGTATAGTTTCTATTTCGTGATAGTAAACTAAAATTTGATAGATCACTGGATTTGGAATCCATTTTAATTTATATATGTGAATACAATTGTAGTACTGATAACCTGATGCAGCCTAATTCCACTTTACTAATTAATAACGTGGATCCATCTTAAATTTAATCTAAAAACTCTATTAATAACCTAGATCTATCTTAAATTTAATCTATAAACTCTATTAATAACCTATTATATCCATCAAAGTTAACATCAGAGTTCAGATAGGTAGGTTAGATTAATTTCCTAGAAATTTAATTTCCCATGATCTTGTTGAATTTGATAACAGAGGAAGAGATTATTGATAAAACATCGTTGGAAAAATGGATGGAGGACATGAAGGCACCTGCTCTGGAAATGTTGTTGGTTCTTTACAACCAACTGAACTGAGAGGGATCAAGATCTTCATCATCACAGGCTGAAGCGAATACTTGAGGGATGCAATGGCGCAGAATCTGGGCAATCTAAGTGGGTTATGTGGGATGGATTGATCTGATAACGAGGTAAGCACGCCATTAAATAAAAACTATAAATAGATGGGTTGTAAATGAGGTAAGCATGCCATTAACTGCCCTGAAGATTGATTCTCTCACTTGTTCCAAGAAGTGTAGATCCGGAATTTGTGATTGTTTATCTGGTAAGTCTGACCTACCTTAACGACACAAAGCCAAACCCAACAAAATAATGAAGTATAAACATACCTGCAGATTGGAGTTTGCAAGAGCTAAAATTCTAGAGCCTGGCAACCTACGAAAAATCTTAGCAAGAGCCTTGCAACTCCATAATAACCTTTGAAACCAAATTCTCCGAGATCAAAACCCTATTAAGATTTGAAACTTGATTATGTGGACAAAATTGGTCCCATTCTACCCCATTGTCAGGATTTTTGGATGAATTTCTCTAAAAAAATATCCATAAGGAAAAACTAGGGGAGATTTACACTAGATTTTAGATTAACAATGAAAAAATTGGGCAAAATTTCTATCGGTGACTTCCATGGCCAGAAATTGAGGGCGAATGTGGGAAAATATTAGTATTTTCATGGGCTAAAATTCATTTTCCAGTTTTTTCCTCTTTCGGGATGAAGGAGAATTAACTTGGGCAAGCTATATATAAAATAAATAATGGGCTAATTTATTAAATAAAATAACAACATTTTAATATAAAAATTCCCCCACCTTTTTTTGGTTAACCCTTAAAATTCGCCATTGGGATAAAATTCACCCTTAAAATCATCCCTGGCCTTATCTCCCTCTGGAACTGGAACATCTTCATTGATGTAAGAGTCCAACTCATTTTCTTCCAGGACCAGGGAGATCCTATACTTCCAAGCTCGAAAGTTATCACCTCCGCCAAGCTTTTCATCAAGCTTGGTATGATGATACATCTTAACAGAGAACCTCAAGTAAAAATGAAAAAGATTTAGATCTTACCAGGTTAAGATGCCATAACTGGATTTGGAGCTGAATTTCTACAGAGCTGGTTTTCTGGTTCAGGAGCATATTAGGGTTTGACTTTCCCAGAGTTCTACCCAACCAAAAACTTTGATCTTGATCTCTAAACTTTGATTTTGGGGAGGAGATAAATCCAAGCCTAGGATCACTCAAAAATTCCAGTTCTGTGCAAATCCCTAATTTCTGGTAGCAGTGTCAGGTCAAAAATTGAAAATGCTCAGAATCAGATTATTCTACAACAGAAAGATGCACCCTATAGGGGAGAGTCAACATAGCCTCTTTTTACTGAAAATATGTGGAGAGAGATCCAAAAAGTAGGAATCCCTAGCTTCAGCAACTGCACAGTGTCTTCTTCTCAGGTTAGCTTTGATACTGTTGTGCCCCTGCTCAACAGCCTTGTAAAATCGTTATTTCATCAAACAAAATCCCATTTTGTTTGATGAAATGTTTAAATTTTAAAGGGATAAATTCAGTCAATCTCCAGCTACTGAAAGGGTGGTTTATTTTGGGCTACTGATTCATTGAAATTTCACATTTTAAATAACCTTTACAAATTACGTTGGAATAATGAAATCACTACCTTAGAGTTATTGTTTTGGATGAATTTGTACTAGGCAAGTTAAAGCATGAGTCTTTATGATCATTAATTGTCATCCGAGTCTTGTATATTGTCCAAAGCATTATAAATTTATTTTATTGATTTCGTTATCATGTTATTTGTAAAGTCACATTACTATAGTTTGCATGCGCAGTCCGAGTGATGGTTATCAAAGGTCAGACCTTTGTAACTCCGATGAAGCCTGGACATATGTCTCATGTGCCATATCCTAAGTTTGCAAACCATCATTGATTTTGATTGATTGTCATAAGGTAATAATTCAAGGTTCAGTTTCGAGAGCATGGTTTGTGATTACATTTTATTGTTCGCCACCTTTTAAAGGTAGGTCGAATCTATGATAAGGGAGCATGTATTATGGTTATCATTGGATTGATTTATGTCACAACCTA
This sequence comes from Pseudotsuga menziesii, assembly GCA_001517045.1. Classification (NCBI taxonomy): domain Eukaryota; kingdom Viridiplantae; phylum Streptophyta; class Pinopsida; order Pinales; family Pinaceae; genus Pseudotsuga; species Pseudotsuga menziesii. The sequence goes on along the minus strand of LPNX010968000.1, from coordinate 504,263 downwards.
TATCTTGATTCACTTATTGCGAAACCAGTATGCTATCATGACACTGGTACTTGAACTGTCCATCGCGTTTAAGTGTTGGTACATATCCTCCGTCGTGGCTCCTTGTCATTAGAACACCTGGTCTGCATACAGCCAAGAGGCTCCCATCATTTAAGTCAGGATAAATTATGGTAATATCAGCCATCTAGGGTCTTCGACCGTCATTTGTATCATCAATCGATTACCGCTCCGAGTGTTGATGTCTTTGTTCATGCCAAACCCACAGGGGTATAGCCTACGTTCATGCATGGCTTATCCTGTTCATTATCTGGTTCTGCTGAGCCTTCATTCTAAGTGCTCATGGTCTCGTGTTTTGTCTCTCGCCGAGCTCTGGTACCTATTTTGCATGCAGTTACGCACCTGGACACAGCCAGTGATGGCACCTGTAGTAAGGGTTGAACCCTGTGAGATGACCCTGCTAAATTCGAACCTTGAACTCGCAGTAAAGGTTGAGGATATAGGATGGATGCCGTTCTTGAAGAAATTCTCTGACTCAAACCCTGAAGTTACTAGGGTTTTTGCTCTCTCCCTGGTCGATTTTCAAGCAGAAGTTGGGGATCTTCAGTTTCGGGTTGATGAAAGGTCAATAGCAGCTGCAGCAGGTTTGTCCCTGACTGGTCAGAGATGGTTCAAGTACTAGAAGATGACTATAACTGAATGGAGGCAATTACTTAAAAACCCTACTCAGGAAGTCTCTTTTCGAACTGGAGTGGCCCGTAAGTATTTCAGGAAAGAATGGCGTTCTGTCCTTGATTTGATTCATCGATACTTGACCTGCGAAGGCCGGTTATCGTCAGTGTATGTATATCACCTCCGGCTTATGTCTGTTTTTATAGGGTTTCCATTGAATTTACCTTACTATCTTTTACATAGCCTGTTGAAGATGTCTAATGCTATTAAGAAAGGCCCCAAACACGTCAGTCACAGCCTCTTTCATCATGGTTTGGTTTGTATGCTGATTGATAATGAGTTGTTGAAGTCGGGTCGGTCCTAGGATGAATTTGTAGAGTCAAATGGTTTTTCCTCATTTTGTCACTGCATGTTCGACAATCCTGATGATTGTAACAAGCACAGAGATCTGAGTTCAGTCTCAGTCCCTCCTCCGTGCAAACCTCTGTCGAGCCCTCGCCGTATGAGTCCTCAACCCTGCAAAGACTCCATGGATAAACCAGTGAAAGGTGTTCATACGCCTCTAAGTTCTAAGCGTGTTAGGACAGCCTCATCCCTGTCACCAACAACCCCACAAAATGATACAGATAAGATTCATGGTCGTGGGCAAGATAGACCAAGAGCTAAGTTGGCGGCTAGATTCACCAGAAGCATGGCAAAATCTAACTCTGCCAAAACCCCTGTAGTTGAAAAGCTTCAGGTGGAGACTGTGGTTTTGGATGATGAGGAATTGGATTTCCCTTCGCCTGATAATGATAATGCTGTTCACCCTGAAGCTGTTCCAAACCCTGTCGACGAGACTCCTCCCATGGTTGATGAGGACATCCCTGTGCTCGACAAAGAGGTGCGAGTGGATGCTGTTATTAATTCGTCGGTCAAAGAAAAGCCTGTGCACACGAATTCACCTGGTGTGTATTGTGTCACAGAAATGGCTCACCCGTTGTTTATTAATTGTCTGTTAGACAAAATTCGTACTATGGAAGAAAGAGTTAATGACATGGAAGTAAATCGTGAATTGATTAAGGCTGATAACGCTATGTTAAAGGCGAAAGTTGACGAGAATGATCAACAGCCTCTCCGACTGAGAAATCATAAGAATAAGTTAATCAGGAGAGTTCTCAAGCTTCAGGATGAAAATGATAAGAATGATGAAAAGGTTCATGAGCTTAACGCTCAGATTGCTCTCATGCAGTTCAGGGATCCTTCGCCGAGTCATTCTAGTGGGGTCAATATTCAAGTTTTTAATGCGCCGGTTAATTTGTGATTATGCTGGATCTATTTGCTGTCGGGTTTTAGTTTTGAATTTTGATGATCTTTGTACAGTTATTTATGTATTTTATGTTATTTCATTCATTATTTATTATTTATCATTTCGATTTGTGTTTATGTTTTAATTTTATTACTTGATTTACTGCAGGTGATATGGTTGCTGTGTACGCCCAGGTTTTGAGGACTGTTTATTTTTGGATAATATTCCCCTTCAATCGGAATAGATCCATTTCTAGATTTTCCATGTCTTGTTTCGATTCTCATGGATCGAATCGTTATCTTTTCACGGTGTTTTACTTTTGTTGAAAAATGACATGCTACACTTGTCATTTTTAATGGATAATTAGTTGGATTCGATCTAGGTTATCTCAAACTTTTAGGGATGTTTATTTTTGAAAACATGTATTTAAGGATTGAAAGTTTATGGGAAGGGGGTCGGTTTTTGATGGAAAAGGGGAAAACAAGACTGGAGTTTAAAATACCTGTGACTTTGGATAGCTATCTGTCTGCAGCCATGACATCTTGAACTGGTGATATTTTAATATATGTTTGAGTTTGTATACTTTGCATATATTTTGGATATCTGTTAGTCTTGTAGTTACTTTTCTACTTCAGATATGTTTGTGATAATTCTCTAAAGAATTTTGCGAATATACATCTTTTATATCATTATCGATTTTAATGTTTTCGATCTTGCTGATACGTCATATTATGTGATTAATGATCGGTATCGTTATTTATGTAATATGTAATGGCTATTGTATGATCTGTTAATGTTTAAACTTCTTTAAATATTATCATGTTTGTTCATGCAGTAGTTTTATTGGCATAAATCGATTACAGGTTAATTGTTTCGCCGCTCCTGATCAGGATAGGAAGTAGGATAGTATAATATGTTGTTTATTTTCCACAAATTATATTATTTGAAAAAAAAAAACCTATTTGAACCAGATCCCTCTCTATGAATTACAGTCAGATTATTCTCGTTGTAATTATTGTACAAGGTGTAGATAACATGTCTTTGTAAAATATTAACTATGTGTGTATTCATTTTTTTGTATTTATACTTCATCAGATTTAAGTTAATTAAATTTGATAGTCTAATATCTTGTAACATATAACCTGAATTAACTTTTGTAAATCATAAAGATAGGTTTGACTAACAATCAGTAGCATTAATTTTTGTCATAAGTCTTTCAGACTCTTAGGCCAACAGAGCCTTTAAACCTGTCGGGAACGACTATCCCAAACAGCTTGGAGCCTGCCCTAAGGATCCCGATCTGGGTCATGTCCCCCGTTGCATGCATAGTCGAACACGCACATCAACAATGGCGCTAGAAGGAGGGCCAGCGTAAGCCAATGGCTGATGAAAACAACCCTGTAAACAAAGTTAATCAGCCAATCACCCCTCAAATACAATCAACTACACAACCACGCTCTCACCATTCATCACGAGTAAATGAAACCCCAGTGAGCGACTCTGTTCGAAATCTGATCTCTTAGTTCAATTCTCCTGGTATTCACTTACCTGAAGAAATCGACCAGTACGAGCAAGCCATAAATGAATCTCGTAGGATTCTAACTAGGGCTTATACGAATCTCACAAGGCGCCAGCCCACTGAATTACCTCTTCCACAGATTACACGTCCTCGTACTCGTCATCCTGAATCTGTTCTGGGAGAACAAGAACATCCTTTAGGTTCCCATCCCGATCCTCACATACAACAATATTTTACAGGCACCAACCAGCCTTCCTCTTCTTCAAGACCACCTGTTTTAGGAGGGACTGGACAACCACCATCGCTGCCTCGATCACCTCCTCGTGTTTTACAAACACCACCTTCACCGCCTCCAACTCCAAGAAACATGGCAGCTGCAAATCCCCCAAACCCCAATGCTAATATGCCATGGCTAGCTCAGGATGCAGTGGCCGTCCCTGGCGTTCAGCACCCTTTACCTAAACATCCTGAGAAATTACTCCCTAAGTTCAACCCTGAGTTGAAAGAGCCAGCGGAAGATCATGTCAAGAAGTTTATGTTGGCAGTTCGACTCTTGGATGTGGAACATGAAGATGTCGTCTGTCGGCTTTTCCCTTATACATTTGAGGGAAAAGCATCGACGTGGTATTTTTCACTTATAGCTGGTTCCATTACTAGCTGGAACGAATTTGATCTTGCATTTACAAACAAGTTTGGAGATGACAAGACTCCTGCTATTTTAGTCTCAGAATTGTCTAGAATTTGCATGGAACCCAAAGAAAAGGTTAAAGACTTTAACCAGCGTTTTCTAACTTTAAGAAAAAGGATTCCTGCTACCTCAAGGCCGACTGAGGATGTTACTGTTGAATTTTACACTTCAGCCTTACCGAGAAAAATATCCATGTTTGTCAGGAAAAAAGCCAAACTTACACTAACTGAAAACTTTGAAGAAGCAATTAAAGTCGAAAAGGATGCGAATGCCACAAAAGAAAATCCCGGAGTAGATAACGATTCAACATCTTCTTCTCAGAAGAAGACTGACAGTCTTGCCAAAAGCTCTGACAAAAGGGGCCAAGATGCCTTAGATCTTGACAGTTTACAAAGAGTCATTAAAAAACTGTCTAATGAAATCATAGATTTAAAAAAGGGTACTTCTGAAAATACCACAAACAAAGAACCACCTAAATAGTTTTTCAGAAAACCTTTTCAAAATTCAGCTGCGAAACAAACTCCACCCTCTGAAGCCAACAGCGTTGAGGAACTCAATAGCTTCCTCAAATCAATATTTTTAGATCTAGAAACATCTGCTGAAAATGAAACTCAGTCTTCCAGACAGAGTTCTCAAGATAACCAAAAAACAGATGATGACAATGACGATAAACCACCCCATGTCATCAGTCATTTCTGGGAAACCTCAGAATTAACTGATGACAAAGATGTGGATGTTGTCAATGTAAATCAGCATCAGTACAACACCAGAAGTAAAAAAGACTAGCCTTCAACTGAACCTGCTACAACTGTTACAGATAATAGTTCAGTTGTCCAAAACAAAGATCAGCCTGCAAACAGTAAATCTGCACACTCCCTTGAGTTAGAATATGACTTGATTGAAGACTTAAAGAGGAGCAGAGCTAATATTTCTCTGTATGAACTCATAAAAATACCTGTGATTCGAGATAAAATGGTGCAAGGGGTCTGCCCAAGTAAAACTGGTAGGACTTCCTCCAATCAAAATAGTTCTATCAATAATAAAGTTAATTCACAAAAGTCTTTAGTCAACGCATCATCTATAGGCAAGAAATCTGATTCTTCAACTCCACCTTTTTTACTTTCGTTCGAAATATTTAATCGCAAAGTACATAACTGTATGATAGACTCAGGGGCATCCAAAAATGTAATGCCTTACTCTGTGTGTAAAAGGCTTAATGTTGTCCCTCAGCCTTGTGATACTAGTATTGTACAACTTGATCGTTCAAATGTAAAGGTAATAGGTAAACTGAAGGAGGTGCTGATAAGGTTAGCTTCCAATCCTCAAGTCCATTTTATCATCGATATAATTGTTGCATACATCCCAGAAGCGTATGGCTTATTCCTTAGCAGGGATTGGTCACAAAAACTTGATGGATATTTTGAGACAGATTGGTCACACTTGTGGATACCTCATAAGGGTCATCCCAATAAGATCAGGATCGATCGAGAGCGGTATATGAAGCATACCGTCACTGAAATTGATGACTCAAATGAACCAGTCTTGTTCACTGATACCATAATGGGTAACTACATGGCTTACTCATTTTTTGGGAACTTGGAAGCTGAAATTTCAGAAATTCCAGATTCAAATCAGCAGTCTGAAATTTTCCATTTTTCACAAGCCCCAGCTGAAATTCCAGTACCATATACACCACATTTAGATCTCAATGACGGTTGTTGGTCTCTTTACTTTGACAGTTCCAAGTCAAAAGAAGGAGCTGGTGCAAGGTGCTTACTGATTGATCCATATGGTAAAAGGTACTTCATTGCTTGCAGATTAGAATTCGATTGCACCAATAACATCGCTGAATACGAAGCCCTCATTCAAGGGCTGAAGAAAGCGATTGACTTGGGAGCCAAAGCCTTGGTAGTCTTCGGAGATTCTGAGATTATTGTTCATCAGGTACATAATACAATACACTGCATAGCTGGACACTTGAGAAATTATCAGGCTGAGGTATGGAATTTACTATTAGCATTTGAAGCATTTAACATAAGTTCCATCCCTCGTTATCTAAATCAGGAAGCTGATCTTTTAGCTAATGTTGCTTCAAGATTGATTCCATCTGAAGGAATCCTTACTGATGCTTTCTCGGTTGAATTGCTGTTCAGACCTTCTATACCTGACAACATAGCAAATTGGAGAGTCTTCAATGATGACCAGCAATTGATCGATTTTCTGACTTTTAAAGATACTTTCAAGGATGCGATTTTGGACGAGATGACTCGCGATGAGGATCTACACAATTTTGCGGTAATCCATAAGCCTTGTTCAATTCGGGAATCTCTCGATCAGGTTAGTGCTCTGCCCAGGTCAGTAATCAAACTTGAGAAATTCTATGACTTAAAGGATAAATTTAAGGCTGCAAGGAATTGTAAAACTAATAGCTCCATCATGCAATCTGACATTGTGAATCTAGGAACTGAGCAAAACCCTCAATGTGTGAATCTGAGCAGTACATGTACTGCCCAGTGAAAAACAGCCTTCATTAAGCTCTTCAAAGAGTTTAAAGACATATTTGCATGGACATATGATGACCTGAAAACATTCGACCCTAATATCATGCAACATGTCATTCCTATGAAACCGAAGGATAAGCCTTTTCAACAAAAATTGAGGAAAATGCACCCCATCCTAGAACCAGCTGTCAAGAAGGAGCTAAATAAACTCCTTTCTGCTAGAATAATTTTCCCTGTTCGGCATGCACAGTGGGTAGCAAATCTTGTACCCGTGAGGAAGAAAAATGGTGACATCAGGTTATGTGTCAACTTCCAAAACCTGAATAAGGTTTCTGATAAGGACAATTATCATGTTCCTACAATGGAGAAAATCTTGCAACAGGTCTCCGGATATGAAATGTTTTCACTACTAGATGGTTTTTCAGGGTACAACCAAGTGTTGGTATCCAAAGCTGACCAGTTGAAAACAACTTTTAGGACGCCTTGGGGAACATATGCATACAGGAAAATGCCATTTGGTCTCATAAATGCCGGAGCAACATTTCAAAGGGCAATGGACATTGCCTTCAGAGTTCTGATTGGTAAGTTTGTCGTTATTTATCTTGATGATGTTACCATCTTTTCAAAAAATAGGACTGATCATTTAACTCATCTCAGGAGAGTCTTTGAGCGTTGCAGGAAGTATGGGGTTTCTTTAAATCCTAAGAAGTCTATCTTTTCAGTAACAGAAGGTAAGTTGCTGGGTTTTGTTGTTTCTAAACAAGGCATCAATATTGACCTAGAATGCACCAGTGCCATATCACATATTTCGATGCCCCACTCAAAGAAGTCCATGCAGTCGTTCCTTGGAAAGATAAATTTTGTTTCTAGATTTATTCCTGGGTTTACGGAAATTGTGCGGCCGCTTCAGAAAATGATAAGAAAGGATGCTGAGTTTAAATGGAACACTGATGAGAAGCAATCTTTCCATGACATCTTAAAAACTATTGCTGAAGCTCCCACTCTCACTAGCCCAGATTTTTCCAAACCTTTCATTTTATACACATTTGCTTCTGATTCTTCTTATGCTTCTATTCTGACACAGAAAAACCAGGAAAATAATGAAGCTCCTATCGCTTTCACGAGTTCTAGTCTTAACGGTGCAGAATTAAACTACCCAGAAGTAGACAAGCAAGCTTTCGCTATTTTCAAATCTGTTAAACATTTCAGGCCTTACTTACTGAAGTCCCACACCAAAGTCGTCGTACCGTATTCGACAGTTAGAAATCTCTTGGTACAGAAGGATCTTGGTGAAAAAAGAGCACATTGGGTCACAGCACTTCAGGAATACGACCTGGAAATAAAACCTTTAAAGATTGTCAGGGGACAAGGACTCTGCAAGCTAGCAGCTGAATCTGCGGACAATTCTAAACCTGATCTGCACTTCTTTAGTGAACCTTCTTTATTTGAAAGGGAAATTTTTCTGGTCTCCACTCCTCCTGATTCTTGGTATGAAGATATTAAGTTCTTCTTATTGCATGGGACTGCCCCTGAACATTTAGACCCACATCATAAGAGGGCTTTAGGATTGAAATCTGCACCTTATCAGCTTATTGATAATATTTTGTTTAGAAAGAATTTCGAAGGAGTTCTCCCTCGTTGTCTAGAAGGAAATGAGGCTGATAATGTGTTATCTCAACTACATGCAAGACCAGATGGAGGACACTTTAGCGGAGAAACCACTGCCCACAAGATACTTAAAGCTGGGTACTACTGGCCCACACTATTTAAAGATGCATATTCTTTCGCCAGGAAGTGCCAAGAATGTCAGAGAGCATGAGGTAGACTAAAGAAGGTAGGGTTACCCCTCCAGCCGGTTATCATCGAAGTTCCATTTCAGCAATGGGGTCTGGATATTGTTGGCCCAATCACAACAGCCTCTTCACAACAACATAAATACATTCTGAAAGCCACAGATTACTTCACTAGATGGGTTGAAGCCATCCCTTTGAGGGTATTCAATTCCGAACAGGTGATATCTTTCCTTGATTCTTTTATTATTACCAGATTCGGTGTTCCAGAATCTTTAATATTTGACAATGCAACTTATTTTTCCTCTGCAAAATTAACTGAGTATGCATTGGATAGGGGTATAAAGTTGAAATATTTAGATAATTATTACCCTCAGGGTAATGGGTTACCAGAATCCTCTAATAAAAATCTGATCAAGATTCTGAAACGTACTATGGCTAACCATCACAGGAATTGCCATACTGCTCTGTCAAATGCTTTGTGGGCTGACAGGGTAACTCCCAAAGTTGCTATAGGAAACTCTCCCTTTTTCCTGGTGTATGGTAAAGAAGCCATCTTACCCCCTCATTTTTTCTTACCCTCCTTATAGTTTGCCCAGTCAGTACAGGAGGTACCATGTTCTGCCATGGAGCATCGAATTAACACCTTGCAGAAACTGGAGGAAGATAGGGAGTTGGCTAGAAAAAAAATTGAGAAACACCAGCAGACTGTGAAGCGTTGGTTTGACCTCAGGAAGTCAGTCAGTCGGGACTTGGAAGTAGGTGACTTAGTCTTGAAATGGGACAAGGAACACGAAGATAAAGGAAAACACACAAAGTTCCAATGCCTGTGGCTAGGGCCATTTATTATTACAGAAAAACTTGGTCCTAGTACTTTCAGGTTACAAACACTGGAAGCAGACATTGACAACCTTCTAGTAAATGGTCACCTAATTAAGAGATACTTTTGCTGATCACCTTCAAAGGATAATCCTGTATATACCTGGTGTGGTGTGCTTGCTTGAAAGATTTTATTTCCTTTGCTTTTGATCTGTGTGTATTTTTCCATATTTATTTTCTGTTTTGTTTGTGTGTTTTGAACCTGGCAGATTCATCAAACATTAAACTGATAACCCATTTCATGTTCTGTAATTCATCTGGAAATCATGCACAAAGGCATTGCTATCCTGGAAACTGTCATTCTGTTTTACTTCTTGAACAGAGAATGGTATTTTCATTGTTCTGAATATTACCGGTAGCTTGTAAAACATATTAATATTAATTAATTATATCAGTTTCTGCAACAAATCTTCCCAAAGAGATTAAGGTAGTTCTTGGTAAAGTCATCTATTTAAATCTCTTACGCCATCCCTTTTTCGTAAAGAGAACCAGATTTGCCTCCCTATCTGCTAAGATAATCTCATCTGGGATTAACAACAACTACATTCTGAACAAAGATGGACTAGAACATTTGAAAAAACCATTTGGAGGACAGAAGGTCTTGTGATGAGCCGATCTATTTAGGATCATAAGTTTACATCCAGTAACATTGTCGTCTCCGGTTACCAAGCCTGGGCAATGACCCTTGGACCTAAAACTCTGAGGGGTGAAAGGTCTCATCACGAGTCGGTTCATTTTACTGTCATGTAGATTGGTGACTGACATGATTACTACCGGGTTATCAAGGCTGAATCATGGCCTTCATGACTAATGAAATTATAAAAATAAAAATAAAATAAAAGAAAATAATGGCAACAGTTCATCTTGCCCAGAATTGTAGACTTTTAACTAGTAGATGGGATACTGGCATTCTGTGGGTTTTGAAGCAACCCTGTCGAGGCTATGGACGCCTGCTGGCAGCAGGGCTATACTTGTGGTATTGAGGTTTTATCTTTTAAGACTAAACCATTTACTGTTTTATTCTTTAAGGACTGATTTTTGCTAGAAACCTGATTTGTATCAAATAAATAAATGAATCTGCGATCTTCTGGTAATGTTTAGAACTGTGAAATACTTGAATCTGTTTGAGGTGCTAAAATGGTGTTCTCTATGTAATGTCTTATATTAAGGATTTGATTTCTTTGCTCGCATGATTTCAGGTAAATGAACAGAGATAACTATTTCGTCCAGCAAGTCGCCATCTGTTGTGCCCCTGCTCAACAGCCTTGTAAAATCGTTATTTCATCAAACAAAATCCCGTTTTGTTTGATGAAATGTTTAAATTTTAAAGGGATAAATTTAGTCAATCTCTAGCTACTGAAAGGGTGGTTTATTTTGGGCTACTGATTCATTGAAATTTCACATTTTAAATAACCTTTGCAAATTACGTTGGAATAATGAAATCACTACCTTAGAGTTATTGTTTTGGATGAATTTGTACTAGGCAAGTTAAAGCATGAGTCTTTATGATCATTAATTGTCATCCGAGTCTTGTATATTGTCCAAAGCATTATAAATTTATTTTATTGATTTCGTTATCATGTTATTTGTAAGGTCACATTACTATAGTTTGCATGCGCAGTCCGAGTGATGGTTATCAAAGGTCCGATCTTTGTAACTCCGATGAAGCCTGGACATATGTCTTGTGTTCCATATCCTAAGTTTGCAAACCATCGTTGATTTTGATTGATTGTCATAAGGTAATACTTCAAGGTTCAGTTTTGAGAGCATGGTTTGTGATTACATTTTATTGTTCGCCACCTTTCAAAGGTAGGTCGAATCTATGATAAGGGAGCATGTATTATGCTTATCGTTGGATTGATTTATGTCACAACCTATATCTTGATTCACTTATTGCGAAACCAGTATGCTATCATGACACTAGTACTTGAACTATCCATCGCATTTAAGTGTTGGTACATATCCTCCGTCGTGACTCCTTGTCATTAGAACACCTGGTCTGCGTACAGCCAAGAGGCTCCCATCATTTAAGTCAGGATAAATTATGGTAATATCAGCCATCTAGGGTCTTCTACCGTCATTTGTATCATCAATCGATTACCGCTACGAGTGTTGATGTCTTCGTTCATGCCAAACCCACAGGGGTATAGCCTACGTTCATGCATGGCTTATCCTGTTCATTATCTGGTTCTGCTGAGCCTTCATTCTAAGTGCTCACGGTCTCATGTTTTGTCTCTCGTCGAGCTCTGGTACCTATTTTGCGTGCGGTTACGCACCTGGACACAGCCAGTGATGGCACCTGTAGTAAGGGTTGAACCCTGCGAGATGACCCTGCTAAATTCAAACCTTGAACTCGCAGTAAAGGTTGAGGATATAGGATGGATTCCGTTCTTGAAGAAATTATCTGACTCAAACCCTGAAGTTACTAGGGTTTTTTCTCTCTCCCTGGTCGATTTTCAAGCAGAAGTTGGGGATGTTCAGTTCCGGGTTGATGAAAGGTCAATAGCAGCTGCAGCAGGTTTGTCCCTGACTGGTCAGAGATGGTTCAAGTACCAGAATATGACTATAACTGAATGGCGGAAATTACTTCAAAACCCTGCTCAGGAAGTCTCTTTTTGAACTGGAGTGGCCCGTAAGTATTTCAAGAAAGAATGGCGTTCTGTCCTTGATTTGATTCATCGATACTTGACCTGCGAAGGCCAGTTATCATCAACATATGTATATCACCTCCGGCTTATGTCTGTTTTTATAGGTTTTCCATTGAATTTACCTTACTATCTTTTACATAGCCTATTCAAGATGTCTAATGCTATTAAGAAAGGCCCCAAACACGTCAGTCACAGCCTCTTTCATCATGGTTTGGTTCGTATGCTGATTGATAATGAGTTGTTGAATTCAGGTCGGTCCTAGGATGAATTTGTAGAGTCAAATGGTTTTTCCTCATTTTGTCACTGCATGTTCGACAATCCTAATGATTGTAACAAGCACGGAGATCCGAGTTCAGTCTCAGTCCCTCCTCCACGCAAACCTCTATCGAGCCCTCGCCGTATGAGTCCTTAACCTTGCAAAGACTCCATGGATAAACCAGTGAAAGGTGTTCATACGCCTCTAGGTTCTAAGCATGTTAGGACAGCCTCATATCTGTCACCAACAACCCCACAAAATGATACAGATAATATTCGTGGTCGTGGGCAAGATAGACCAAGAGCTAAGTTGGCGGCTAGATTCACCAGAAGCATGGCAAAAGCTAACTCTGTCAAAACCCCTGTAGTTGACAAGCTTCAGGTGGAGACTGTGGTTTTGGATGATGAGGAATTGGATTTCCCTTCGCCTGATAATGATAATGCTGTTCACCCTGAAGCTGTTCCAAACCCTGTCGATGAGACTCCTCCCATGGTTGATGAGGACATCCCTGTGCTCAACAAAGAGGTGCGAGTGGATGCTGTTATTAATTCGTCAGTCAAAGAAAATTCTGTGCACACAAATTCACCTGGTGTGTATTGTGTCGCAGACATGGCTCACCCGTTGTTTATTAATTGTCTGTTAGACAAAATTCATACTTTGGAATAAAGAGTTAATGACATGGCAGTAAATCGTGAATTGATTAAGGCTGATAACACCATGTTAAAGGCGAAAGTTGATGAGAATGATCAACAACTTCTCCGACTGAGAAATCATAAGAATAAGTTAATCAGGAGAGTTCTCAAGCTTCAGGATGAAAATGATAAGAATGATGAAAAGGTTCGTGAGTTTAACGCTCAGATTGCTCTCATGCAGTTCAGGGCTCCTTCACCGAGTCATTCTAGTGGGGTCAATATTCAAGTTTTTAATGCCCCGGTTAATTTGTGATTATGCTGGATCTATTTGTTGTTGTGTTTTAGTTTTGAATTTTGATGATCTTTGTATAGGTATTTATGTATTTTATTTTATTTCATTCATTATTTATTATTTATCATTTCGATTTGTGTTTATGTTTTAATTTTATTACTTGATTTACTGCAGGTGATATGGTTGCTGTGTACGCCCAGGTTTTGAGGACTGTTTATTTTTGGATAATATTCCCCTTCAATCGGAACAGATCCATTTCCAGACTTTCCAGGTCTTGTTTCAATTCTCATGGATCGAATCGTTATCTTTTCACGGTGTTTTACTTTTGTTGAAAAATGACATGCTACACTTGTCATTTTTAATGGATAATTAGTTGGATTCGATCTAGGTTATCTCAAACTTTTAGGGATGTTTATTTTTGAAAACATGTATTTAATGATTGAAAGTTTATGGGAAGGGGGTCGGTTTTTGATGGAAAAGGGGAAAACAAGACTGGAGTTTAAAATACCTGTGACTTTGGACAGCTATCTGTCTACAGCCATGACATCTTGAACTAGTGATATTTTAATATATGTTTGAGTTTGTATACTTTGCATATATTTTGGATATCTGTTAGTCTTGTAGTTACTTTTCTACTTCAGATATGTTTGTGATAATTCTTTAAAGAATTTTGGGAATATACATCTTTTATATCATTATCGATTTTAATGTTTTCGATCTTGCTGATACGTCATATTATGTGATTAATGATTGGTATCGTTATTTATGTAATATGTAATGGCTATTGTATGATCTGTTAATGTTTAAACTTCTTTAAATATTATCATGTTTGTTCATGCAGTAGTTTTATTGGCATAAATCGATTACAGGTTAATTGTTTCGGCGCTCCTAATCAGGATAGGAAGTAGGATAGTATAATATGTTGTTTATTTTTCGCAAATTATATTATTTGAAAAAAAAAACTATTTGAACCAGATCCCTCTCTATGAATTACAGTCAGATTATTCTCGTTGTAATTATTGTACAAGGTGTAGATAACATGTCTTTGTAAAATATTAACTGTGTGTGTATTCATTTTTTTGTATTTATACTTCATCAGATTTAAGTTAATTAAATTTGATAGTCTAATATCTTGTAACATATAACCTGAATTAAATTTTGTAAATCATAAAGATAGGTTTGACTAACAATCAGTAGCATTAATTTTTGTCATAAGTCTTTCACACTCTTAGGCCAACAGAGCCTTTAAACCTGTCGGGAACGACTATCCCAAACAGCTTGGAGCCTGCCCTAAGGATCTCGGTCTGGGTCGTGTCCCCCATTGCGTGCATAGCCGAACACGCACGTCAACAGATACCATGTTAGATTTTTAACATTTAAGGTATATGATCTTAGGATCTTATCTGAGAGAATAACAAGCACAGCAATCAATCACAAGAGACAATGAACACAAAGATTTTCCTCGGGGAAACCATAAAGGAGAAAACCCCGTAACTTCCTCAGAGATAGAATCAGAACCAAAAGTAAAACCCAAAGACAGTAAGATGATCTCCCAATAGTGTTGTAAAGTAAAGTTTCCTATGGCTAGGGTTTAAGAGGCCATCAACGTACGGGGGTTGAAAGGTGGATGCAAATGGTTCTACAAGTAAATATAAACAAGATTCAGAGATTAGAATGGTTCATACCTTAATAAACAAAGGTTGATCAAAGTAGCCCTTCAATCCTCTTCTTTCCCCTCTTGCTCCTATTGCTCCAAGAGACCTGCAAAATGAATTATACCATCCTCAAACCAATATGACCACATATAAAGAAATGATAATCAAAGCAATATGAGAAACTGTTTTGATTAACATAAACATCTGATCACAAATATAAATTCAATCACACATTGAACAATGATTTGGGAAGAAGAAGGACATCACATCTTTATTAATCATGAAATGAAGTACAAATATACCTTCTCTTCAAGTTTGGCACCTCACGAAACCTTGGTCTGGTTCTGCTGCTTCTCTTCTCCAAGGAACTCAGCCTCCAAGCTCTGCAACACAAGGAGAAAGCTTCTAGGGAAAAGGTGTAGGCAAAGAGAGTCCCAATTCCTTCAACATAACAATGCAAAGATTCAAGTCTCCTCTCATGCACCTCCCTACCTCTATTTATATATTTCATGAAGCGTTAGGGTCAAACACAAAGTAGTTACAACTGAAGGCACTACAACAAAAAATGGATTTAGCATTGAATTTAGCGCCAGATTTTAGTGTAATTTTTTCCTAATTGTGGTGAACGATCCGGCACTAAACCAGGTGCTATTGTACATTTTTGTAAAACACTGTCTATTGCATCTTTTTTTCCATCCTTTTTAACATCCATTTTTGTGTCCATTTTTGGGCCCAATTTTTTGCATCTAATGTTACACCTTTATTTGTGCCCAAATTTTCAGCTTCTATTGCATCTTTTTTTGCGTCCTTTGTTACATCTTTGTTTGCACCCAGTTTCACGCTCATTTTTGCATCCAATGTTGCGTCTTATTTTGCTCCTAGTTTTTCATCGAGTCTTGCACCCAATTTTGCACCATGTTTTACATAAAATTATGTGTCCAATTTTGCATCTAGTTTTGCATCCAATTTTAGGCCCAATATTGCGTCTAGTTTTGCATCCAAATTTACTTATAATGTTGCATCCCCATTTGCATCTAATTTTGTATCTTATTTTACATCTTTTGTGTATCCATGTTTGTGCCAAATGTTTCATCTCGTTTTACGTCGTACTTTGTATCTAGGTTTGCACCTAGTGTTGCATCCCAATTGATGTCTTTTTTTGCATCTATGTTTGAGCCCAATTTTCCACCCAGTGTTGCACCTAGTGTTGTGCTTAGTTTTGCGCCCATGTTTGTATCTTATAGTGTATCTAATTGTGTGTCCAAGGTTGCATCCCATCTTGCATTCAATATTACGTCTAGTTTTACATCCAATGTTTTGTCCCATCTTGCATCTAAAATTGTGTCTCGTTTTAAGTTTTTATTTGCACCAAATGTTGCTTCCAGTTTTGCACCTGGTGTTATGCCTAGTTTTATGTCCACTGATACACCATATTTTGTGGTCAATTTAATGTCCAATTTTACATCTAGTTAGGAATCCACTTTTTCATCTATTATTGCGTCTATTTTTGGACCTATTGTTACATCTAGTTTTGAGTCATTAATTGTGTCTAGTGTTGAGTCTCTTTTTGCACCCAATTTTGCATTTAGTGTGACATCCATTTTTGTGTCTACATTTGCGTCTGACATAAGGTCAGATTTTGCGTCCACTTTTTTGTTTGGTGTGACGTCCACTTTTACATCATGTTTTGCATTTAGTATTGTGTCTAATATTGCATCCATCTTGCACTACTACATTTTTTACCTTTAGAAATACATTGCAATATCATTAGGGCATGGAGGAATTGAACCACCAATCCCCTACTTGTAAAGCAGGTGCTCTTTCATTGAGCTAGCACCCTTTAAGAATCAAGAAGAGGAGAAATATTAACACATATATTTCATCATTTGTAATTCTAATAAAATACAATAAGATCCAAAGACAAACATGCTTAAAATCCAATTTATTTTTCCAAACACACTAATAAGCAAAAAAATCTATCGTGCTCAAGCAACAAAATATCCTAAACAATTACGCAATCTTATTGTCATGCAACCATTTAATATCCCCCTACACCCATTTCATGGAAGGTCAACCTTTAAGAGGATAAAATGATTTAGTTCACTAGTTTTCAAAAAGTGTTGCAACTCATTGGATATGCAATCATATTCCTCATACAAAAAAAATGAACACATCTTGTTTAACTAGGGCCAACATGTACAAAGTTCGTAATGGGAAAATGGTTCATTAATTTGTATTAATCTCTATATGAAGATTATTATATAAGAACAAAAAGTGGAGTTGGATGTGGTGCCTCTATGTTAATTGTTTGCGTATTATGGTAAAATTATTTGTAGCATAAGCAAGGAGCCTCTTATGGACTCTCTTGCAACATTTGTGTTGCACCAAGTACTTGCATCGCTCTAAAGAAAGGTCAAGGCATAGCATTCACTGTGATGTACAAGAATGCATGAAAAATGCCATAATTATCCTCTCATAGCCCATCTTCACCCACAAATGTCAAAATGACAAGTTTTTGCCTTGCTTTCTCAAAGAATGAGAAGTTGCTCAAGAACAATGGATGGCAACCATTGTCATGAATGCTAAGATAGCTAATGATGGATAGGAGTCCACTTTGAATGAAAACATAATTGATGTTCATGGATTTGTGTGATTGCCTCCTCTCATGCCTTAATGGCAAAACTTTAGGGTTGCTATATTTTGGGTGCTAAGTGACATTTATGGAAAATCACTAAATGTTAATTCCTATGTGCCAATTTTGATAACTATTTTTTATGCTCTTTAAGCAATTTGGATTAACATTTTAGATTTTATTAGGTTGTGACATAAGCTACACAACCCACTATTTATGTATAAATGTGTAAAATGTACATTGATATTATTAATAGTTAAAAGAAGCAGTATATAGACAAACAAACAAACTCATCATATCAAAATCACTCTGAATAAGAGCTATAATCAATAGCACTCACCTTCCTTCACATGACAAATGGACCAACTTTGGAGAATTCTCTCAAAGTAATATTTATCCCATCATGCAATCATAACATAGAAATAATTATGTATTTTAACTCACTAAACACATAAGGGATGTCTTTTTCATAGGAGGGACTACCCACCTACTTTAAGCTTGGACTTCAATATTTGTCATGGTCAGTGATAGTGTTCATTATTACTTGATATTTTCACCTACAATTTAATCTACCTTCATTCAACATGTCCTAAATCATCAATCTTATAAGCAACAAGCATTGATACTTTGAAAATAAACATATAAAACTCCTTTCTAGTGGGACCTAATGATGCCTATTACAACTAATATTGAATGCAACTACCATTAGTACTTTAAAAATAAACACATACCTCTCCTTCCTAATGACTCCTACTACATCTAATCTACCTTCATGCTCCATGTTCTAAATCTTTAATATTGTATGCAACTACCATTAGTTCTTTAAAAAAAACACATAACACTCCTTCCTATGGTACCTAATGGTACACATTACCTAAGGATAAATATATGTTGATTTTGCACAAGAAAAATTAATATATACAACATAATCGACACTTGCAATGAACAAGTAGTGCAAACTTTATCCCTTCCAATATAGGTTACCCCCTTGAATGGAACTACCATTAGTACTTTAAAAATAAACACATACCTCTCCTTCCTAATGACACCTACTACATCTAATCTACCTTCATGCTCCATGTTCTAAATATTTAATATTGTATGCAACTACCATTAGTTATTTTAAAAAAAAAAACACATAACACTCCTTCCTATGGTACCTAATGGTGCACGTTGCCTAAGGATAAATATATGTTGATTTTGAACAAGAAAAAAAAATACATACAACATAATCGGCACTTGTAATGAACAAGTAGTGCAAAATTTATCCCTTCCAATATAGGTTAACCCCTTGAAATATCTAGTTGTTTCCTCTCGCTAGGGTAAGTGAGCAAGGCTATCTTCATTTAATCTTGGTGAACCTAAGAAAAAGAGGTGTAAGATTGTTCAATCTTTAAAGGTGCTGCAATTTATTAGGGCATGTAATTTTTCTGCAGATGAGGAGTCGCCTTAGCAACCTAAATTGTATTCTTGCAAATTGGCTATCCAAGCTAATGGGTGACAAATCATATGGCAAGTTTCATAAGTGACCAAAGATGGCTGACAACATTTACATGTCTTTGCTTTGATTCCAAGCAGAACTAGAAACTTTATGGATTGAATCTTTGCTTTTAAGATTGGATGTTCAATTTTTAGGGATTGAATCTTTGCTTTTAATATTGGATGTTCAATTTCAGCCGCATCATTTCTTTGACAAATTGGAGAATTGAACCAGAGCCTAACTAATGTGGTTCCAACAATAGCTAGAAAATCTCCTAATTAAAGCTTTCCTTTCAATATTCAATTCCCAGTTGCAACCATATCAGTATTTTGACAAACTGACTAGGAAGTTGAATCATTTTGTTCAAACTGGATGCTACTTTTATCAATCTTGCAAGCCGGTCTGTTAACTTCCCACATCCATATGCATATTAGGATTCAGTGGATTGTAATGAGACATGGGATGGATTATAGACAATTAGGATCCTCTTCTCCCTCAGAGGCTTGACCTTTACATTTTCCATCAAACATTGTGATGCAATGATGAGCTATTGTCTCATTAAATTCGAGGCCTCAAGAATGTTGCCCTTGACAAAGACAGAGATGGCATCATAGTAGAGGTCTTATGGTGAAATGCATCAGAGGCCATTCAAAAGTAAAATCTTGTAATCTCCTCATACATAAAGGCATATTAAAAGGGAAAAAAATGTGTATAGATAATAGGACAGACAGACATAGAATTTCTCCAGTCAGAAACATGGAATTAAACCGCATTGGCCCAAATGTGTTATGCTACTATACTAATAAAATAACCCTTTAAAATTTTCCAAAAACTAAAAGATACATTCCATGATTGTTATGAACCTAATTTTAACTTATTACCAATAGCTCTTGGATTTCCCATCAGATGTTATATCTTTGGCCGCATTTAGTAAACAATAGTAGGAAAAAGAATAGGATCAAATGATCAACATTGCAAACTCTTACAAGAATGGGAATAACTTGTTTATCACTCCAAGAATGCAGCCCAATTACAAGAATGCAACCCAATTATTGCAGCTGATGCTTTCGAAACCACATGTTATAGTAATTTGTGAACAATAATAATTTCCTGCAACTTATGTTTCTGAATCTGCATGTGCATAGAACTCTGTGACTGCTCATTTATTTGTGGCTGATGCATTCCCTTGTTTATTTCAGTGGCAGGTATTCTTTTCTATCTAGGATTTATGAAAGTTGGAAATGATAATATGCCCCATTTTCAAACCTTTGCATACCATAGAGATAGGAATTTGCTGATAATCCTAGATGATGCAGAGCAGGGTGCCCAAAGGAAGATAAGTAAAGAAAGCAATTGCGGGGAGAATTTGCAAAAGAAAACATCATATAAATATAGATCATCATGCAGTAGACATAACATTTATTATTCCGATTTAGAATTGGTTAGACTTGGGACTCAATCTTAGCTCCACACTTGTTAGGTGCCCATGTTCTGCTAATGGCCTTGGGAGGACTGCACAAGCCATGGACGTAACAAGGTACAGTCCTAATGGCCTAGAGAACAAGTGTATATGCATAGTAAAATTAATAACAAAAATAAAAATATCCCGCTTATGGGAATAACACCGCATGTTGCATGAATATAAATCTCTGGTTGTAAAATCATGCCTGTATATATTAAAGAGAGTGCATTTTACATGCCTGTAAATCTCTGATATATATTAAAGAGAGTGCATTTAACATGCCTGTAACATCCTATTGACAGATCTGGAGATGGACATTGTAACACCCAAGTAATATGGCCATGAAATGTGATAACACTTGAGAAAGACTTATAATGATTGAGATCAGAAATATGCTGTAGATAATCGTTGAGAAAAATGTCTATCAAGGTTTAGAGGGAGGCAGGGAAGCTTCATGACTCGGTAGGCTACTTCTCAAATGATATATATCAGCAAACAAGTAGCTCATTTTAGTAACACTCTACTGCTTATGAGGATTGGTTGTTATTTATTAATGTATTTCTACCCTAATAAACAAGATGATCAATTTAGTTTTGGAATGAATTTCATTTAATCTGTGTTTATTGTTCATATTTAAAAAACTTTGTAGGTATATTTGGGAGAGCAGTATGTGCACAGGTATTCTTTTATTTCATTGCAGTTTTTCCTTTTTGTTATAATATTGTCCAGCCTCAGCACTGATATTTGTGTTTTCTGTTTAGGACCTTACTTTATAGAATTTTGCAAGTATATATGATCTTGTTGAGTCATATCATGCAACTTCTTTGGGTCATATGTGTGTTCTGTACTTTCTGGAACACCATGAACAGATGTCTTACATGTCTGGGTAAGGAAAACTTCTACATAACGGAACAGTTACAGTGAGAGCCAGGCACTTTTCAGGATCTATCTAAATTTTTATAATCAATTTTCTATGCAGCAACCCTTCCCTTGTAGAACGCTTACTACCAGAGATACATGACTACTGATTTAGAATATTAAGGCTGCAACCTTATATGCCATCATTGTAAAGGAAGTCATGATCATTTTGGTTGGCTTATATGGATGGTCTCATCTTCCTGGAGAAGTAGTGCAGAGAGAGGTATTTTGAAGGTGGTTCTTATCATTGCCAAGATTACTGCTATTTATGTAGGATGCACCGATTTGTCAAGTGAAATTGAAGTGAAATGATTGAGAGATGTCAATTGACTGATAAATTTTCAGATCTTTTCAAAATGATCTAGAATTTTGAAGTCAGAGATAAGCCATCAATTGATATTTGATGGTTTCTCAATTTAGTTGTGTATCTCATCTAACACTTGCAAATTTTTTTCTTTTGTTAACAGATTCTTTTGACATTTCTACTTTGTTGTATTTCAACAATGGAATATCAGTCGATATTTGATGGTTTCTCAATTTAGTCGTGTATCTCATCTAACACTTGCAAATTTTTTTCTTTTGTTAACAGATTCTTTTGGCATTTCTACTTTGTTGTATTTCAACAATGGAATATCAGTCGATTCGTCAGGTTAAATTCCAGGTGCAAGACCTAGGTGATTATGACATAAGAGTATGGACTTAGCCAAATGAAAAATAGTTGTAAATTTCTATCCAGGCTCATCTTCAGGATGCAAGTTGATTTTAAGTGGGCCACCAATCATCATATTTATATGTACAATTGAAGCAGCAGAACCCATGCCAGCCAGGAGACAAAACAAGAATAAACATAGTAACCTTCATTTCAAATTGTGGACTGCTAACAGTTTACCCATTTATATAATTTCTTTGATGCTGGAATAAAGGAATTCAGCTCTCACAAATCTTTAGTATACCATCCCAATTTAAATTCTCGAGATGCTTTGCTATTTGATAGCATTTCTTAGACACCATTTTTAGTAATGATCTACTCTCAGAATGACTTTGGCATCCTCAAGACAAATATGGTGTTTCATCTTGTGAGAATGCTTTGCTAGGGTAGAGGTCTTGATGTGATTATGGGCTAAGTCTTCCCCATGCTCCTTGATCCGAGCATCAAACAAGTGGCCCATCTCTCCTATATATGATTTTCAACACAAATGCAATCTTGTGGACACCTTTCTGCCCTCAATGATCCATGGGATCCTTGATGTATTTTAGCATACATCTAATGTTATGTTATTAGAGGGATGTTACCATTGGAGGGATTTTAGCATTCCTCTAATGGTATGTTATCATAGGGATGCTTAAATCCATCAAGGATCACATAGACCCTCAATAGCAAATAGGCGTCTGTAAGATTATGTGTCCATGCAGCAAAACATACATAGGAGAGACGGGATGCTTGTTCGATATAAGGATCAAGGACCATGGGGATGAATTCACCCATAATCCTATAAAGATCATTTCCCTAGAAAAGAACTCCCACAAGATGAAACACCATATCTCTCTGTGAAAATCCAACAAGGATCCCAGGGACCCTTGACAACAAAAACACATCTACAAGATTATGTGTCCATGCAACAAACTATATATTAGAGAGATGGATCACTCGTTTAAAGTAAGGATAAAGGAGCATGGGGAAAACTTATCCCATAATCACATCAAAACCTTGACCCTAGCAAATCCCTCCCACAAGAATAACATCAACCACATAAATATAAAAAATGAAAACAGAATTTAACTGAGAGAAACATACATACATGCAAGCATAACCTTACGCATATAAACAAATTGGCAAAGTTTTCACATCTATAAATTATAAAAATTTAAAATTGTTGTAGTGGTAACCGTCAATAAAAAATTAATATATAAAAAAAGGCACAATGAAATGTTAGTGGTGTAATGTTAATGTTCAAGTTAGTGTTTGGAGTTAGTTTTTCCAAGTCTGATAGTTTCTAACTACTACACATACAAATAAAAGAGTGTACAATATAAACGTTATATAACAATAATAAAAGTATCTTCTCTCTCTGTTAGTAGTTACAAAGTTTGTTTAAGTCCAGTACTGTCTAACTACCACACATGAATAAAGATGTATAATATGAACATTGCTCAAACAATAATAGAAGTATCCTCTCCCTCTCTCTCTCTTATTGTCTATGCAGGTCTTCCACAAACCTACATGATATCAGAGTGATACCAGCCTAGAACCTATGACTGTGTGAACATTGAAAGGCCACAAATGTAGTCCCAACAAATAAGGAGAGAGCAGGAGACTCTGAATTTATTTTTCAAACAGTTTTTTGAAAGTGTATACTTTTGAATTTATAAGGTAAAATCTTTAGAATACTTAAAGAAGAGTTGAGGAATAATATAAAAATATTCAAAAATAGCTTTGAAAGCTATAAATAGAAGATCAAAGATGACTTGCAATGCCCAAATCAAGTCCATGTCGGCCAGAAAGAGATGCTTCACACCTGAGGTAAAAAGAGATGCCAAACAACATGCCATTGACAAGAGGAGGGCATGAATCCATAACAGGTAGTGATGGGAGAAATATTTGAAAATTATGGATGTAATGAAATAATACACCTTTTCCATAAATGTAACAGCCAACTAAACATCATGGCATCGAAGAAGATCCGCAAAGCTTTGTTTCACTGGCACAAACTTGCAGATAGCTCCAGATCTGCACCCATGTGTGCTAACTTCAACCACAAGTGGTGCCCACGAAGAAAAAAGACCTATATTATGAAGAGAAAGTGCAAATCTATTGCCAAGTTTTGTCACGGACCATTCTTTGCAGACAGAAAAAACATACAGATGTAGAAAAATGTTGCTGCAGGATGTAGCACCAGTAGTCAAGACAGACAGGTTAGCCCAGCACAAAGATGTGAAGGCTATTGGAGCAAAGAATACTTTCCTGAATTCAGATACCACATTAGTTAATTGTGGTAGAAGCATAAAGCACCTACATGGATGAATAACTGACAATGAGGATATAGAAATGTTGGTCGCAGTTTACTAAGACAGGAAACCTTTGCACCTGGACAGACGAACCAGACAATCAAAGAAGGTACCAAACATGTAGAGGAGACACCTACAGGTAGAGGAGACACATGTTAGCACACAAATCAAGTTTTCAAGATGAAGTGAAGATGTCCAGTCTCCAATATGGACGGTTTGCAGATGACTGCACTATAGGGACTGGGGTGAATTCAGATAGCCTTGCACTTGATATAATAACCCAATTTAGCTAGTTTATTAAAACTGAGTTGGGCGGACTTTATTTTCGGGTTAAACTGATAAAGAAAGCTGGTTGTATATTAGGGGAAAATCTGTAGGAAATTTCCACCTTAAAGAACAAAAAATTGCATCCATCGCTTGGGTTTAAACACAAAAAAAACACAAACTTGCATCCATCACTTGGGTTTAAACACCAATATCTGATATAGGGTTTGATTTCTTGTGCAGGGTTTCAAAGAACCCTCGTGCAAAAACCAGGTTTTGCAATTATAGGATTAATAAGAAAATATCCGCACATATTGGACAATCGACCTTGCTTGATGCTGGGCAATGTGCTGGGCAAATTTCTTGTGCAGGATTTCAGAGAACCCTCATGCAGCAACCAGGTTTTGCAATTATAGGATTAAGAAGAAATTATCGGCACATATTGGGCAATCGACCCTGCTTGATGCTGGGCAATGTGCTGGGAAAATTGCAACAGTGGCTGCGATACTGGGTAACATTTTAACGACCAAGGCATAAGAAGTATATAATTTGATGTGGCAAATGAAAATAACAACAACGTGCATCACATGCATACATCAAATAAGGGAAAAAAATGGGATAAAAAATAGACTGGCGTACCTTAGTGGGCCATGCCAAAAATCCCTTAACCTTGGTGAGCACAAGATCTTCGAGCCTCCATTGTCTATAGGCAGTTGTTTTGCCTCCTAGTATTTTACATTTTCACCAAGATTCTTTCTTCTAAAAGCTAACGAGAATTACTTTATTACTTAATGGTTGTGTTACCTTTCTAGTTTTTGGTAATTTAGGTTGATTATTTTGATTAAAAGGTCTTTGCAAATTGTAAAACAAACTTATACAAAATACTGATGGATGTAATTTGTTTTTTGTGTTTTAATGTAACAGAGCAGTTGATAATCAGGTACGTCCGCACTTTAATATCCAAGTTTCCATACATATATTGGTTTAAATTGTCAATTTCCCCATAAGGTGCAAAGATATGTGGAAAGGAAAAAAACAAAAAGTAGAGTAAATTTGATGGAGTGAAAAAACAAAAAGAAAATTAAAAATGAAATGAGATTGAAAATTTATTAAAAATGTATACACATAAAAAATAGTATAAAGTAATGTTAACTATAATAGAATAACTTGGTATATATTGTACAAGTTAATCTTAAAGTACTTTAAAATATCAATGTCAAGGTATATCACAAGTTAGATTCATGGAAATCATTAGGAAGCAATTAATTTAAAGGATATAAAAAGTTGTGTACACGTATGTAATCAATACTAATCTTGAAATTAACATACTGAAGAACTGAATTTGAACCGAATATATATTCGTATTAGTTTTTTTGGATTAGGATACAAGTTGTGTTAGAAAGATAGAGGCACAAATGGAGGAGACCATCCGAAGGCATTGACCTAGTAAAATAATACAACATTGAAGTCTAGAACAAATTTTTAAGATAAGTGGAGAATGAAAACATTAGTTACAATAAATTTTATGTACAAAACTTCAAATATTAAAAATACTATATAATCTATGCATGATTTCTTAATAAAAGTAGAAGAAAATGTGATCAGACACTATAGGGAAAATAACTATAATCTAGAATGATGAACATCTCAATTTGTAATTGCATTTTTTTTCATTAATGAAAATTTTGACACTCCCGTTGGTTTCATGTACATATAGTCATGGGTTTTGAACTTGGGTGGGGACAATGATAGCCTACTACCCCAACTACCAAGCCTACAAGAGGAACCCCTGTAATTGCATTTTATATGTACAAGCATCTTTCTAATAGACTCAAATCCTTCTTAACAACAAAATATAGATATTGCAAGGCTGAAATGTTTTTTTAAAGTTAAAGCCATACATTTATCCTCTTCATAATGGAATTTTATTTATGGAAAGTAAACGACAATGTTAAAGTGACATGAACAAGCCACAAAGCAACACATCATTTTCTAATGAACATTTTCTAAAGAGCACTCAATGAAAGAAATGAGCTCAATATAACATGATCTTCCCAATAGTTGATATATCTTGCATGTGTTATCTCTTATGACCATGAAGGGTCAAACACTCATAGTAAGGAAGGGATTGCATAAGCCATGTGTCTCCAATTCCATATATAGTATTAACTAGGTCAAACCAAACTATTGGATTATGTTTTTCAATGATCAAATAGGGAATATAAGAGAGCATACTAATGTGGTTTATGTTGCATGGTGTAAGGGTGGTTCAATAAAAGTTTCTCTTATGTATTATGTTAACTCCTTTGCAATCTCTCAGTTTGACTTAAAATTTTTGTTTCAAAGAAAGGGTGGTCTATTAAAAGTCTAAACTTTCATGGTTGTTTCTAAGAAGTTGTTTGCATTTAAATATGTTTCCCTTCGGCACAGTAGATTGTGTCGATAGATTGGATAATAAATACAACGACAAAGGGCCTAGCAAATCACATCCCAAGTCTATATCAGGATAGGTGTTGAAATGATCAAATTATCTATATTGAGATTAAGACCTCTGAAGATTTGGACTGAAACTCCCACTAGGGGAGGCCACACCTTCTAGTTGTAACCCAATGATTTGAAGTTTGGTAGCGTAAGACATATATGGGCAAGTCTTTCAATGGAAGAAGGTATAGGTATTTATGCAATTTTCAAGGTATGGATGGAGGCATAAAGACCTTACCTACCACTTTTGTGATCATGGTACTCAAAGAGTCCACCAAATAAGGAACATAAACTGTGGGTCACACTTAAAACAAACATACATATTTTGTATTTTCATGAATTTGATAAAATGTGCCTCCAATGTAATAACACTTAAATGAAAAGAATAAATCTAATACCCTATTCTAAACATAAAAAATATAAATTTAAAATAAATTAATTTAATTATATTATCAATATGTTACTTTTTTTTTAAGTATTCTTATAACTAAAATTAAAATTAAAATGGATTATAACTAAAATTAAAATTGATTATAGGTAACTAATTAATATGTTATTTTTTTTAAATGTTTTTAATAAAAATGCTTGCTCTATATCAATGCATTATATATATATATTATTTTGAATTTGAGATTTTTTGTAAGTGGACCAAAATTTGTTATAGATAGTGCAAATTGATTCCTCTCATTATTCAAAAAAATCAAATCATTTAAAATAACAAGTAGTTGACCAACTTCTAACACAATTTCACCCATTTTCCTACATCTAAAAAAAGTTTAACCAATTAAAAAAACCTTAAAAGTAATTTAAAGAATAACTCTTTCTTAACTCTATAGAAATTAACCTACTCTTTTAATTCCTTCCATCTTAAAAACTCTTAACCAATAATTAGATAAAAACAAATACCAACTCTTTTAAGTAAGATATGGATTTATATGTTTGACCTCGTTTTCTGAAATTTCTATTCTCAAACGTGCTTTCAATAAAATATGTAACTACAAATATTTCAACGTGGGCTGAAAGATTTAGATTTGTAGTTACAAGCATCACACCTATCTGCCAAAACGATTAAACTGCATTACACGAATTCCTCATTTAATTGAAAATATAGATGGAAAACCCAACCAGCATAGAGTACCAGAAGGAAATCGAATCATGCAAAACTGTGAAGTTTTCTGGAATGGAAAGCATGTGGAAGACTTGAGATTCGACCAAATTCTTGTTCCATGGGCAGGGCGAGATAACAATCTAAATTTTGGTGACCTAGCATCAGTAGCACCAACAGCATAGGTATATCTTATATAGTATACAAGAGAGCAACATCTAAGAAAGAGACAGTAGAGGAATCAACAGAGGTATAGCTCCTAGTTTACTTTGATCCATCCCCAAAATCTAGGCTTTGAACGTCCTGGCCCAAGAATCAAGACACCCACGTTGCCAACTAGGCACCCTCAGAAGTCCTCATGGGAAGAATAATGTTAAATCCTCTCATGACCGAATTAAATCCTCTCATGGCCAAATTGGGGACGGACCAGAGGGACCAAATTGATACTCATAACCCTGAATCCATAGATTGATTTAGCAAAAGCCCCATTGGGAAATGGGTAGTTGTACATAGATCTATATTTGAAAAATACTTCATGTTTTGCTTCACCTCCCTATGAAACTTCATAGGTTTTAATCTATATTTTAATTTGTATAATGTATAAGTAAATAATATGTGTGTATATTTAATTATATTAAATCACATAACATATGAACTATATATATTTATTTATATTAAATCTTTTAACATATGAACTATAGTAACATATTTATATTAATTATATGTTATTATTATATTTACATATTTTACCATTATTAAGGTGAAAGTAGTTTATATATCATAAGGGTGTTTATAAAATAGTTACCTATTTTATAAATTCGGTTAAGTATTATATTTACATTTACTACAAGTATAGTATGGATGGACTATGAATGTATGGATTTTAACATAATTCCCTAAAATGAAGCATGTTTTGTTGGGAGAAAGAAAATTGGAACAATTTCAATATTATGTTTCCGTTGTGGTTTGAATTTTGTACTTTGGTGGGGTGTTTTAGAATAATCCCACTTGTTATGCATGCTGTAAATGGTAAACATATCCCATATGCTTTAAATGATGATGATGATGATGAACTAGATGGCAATGACAATGATGATGTTTTTAATGAAGACGGTGATGGAAATGATGATGATCATCATCATCATCATCGTCATCTTTGTCATTGTCATCATGATTATCACAATAGTCATCATCATCGGCATAATCATCATCCATGTCATCATCATAACCATTGTCCTTGACATCATCATCATGATTATTGACATTTTTATCAGTTATTCATCATTCCCTTTGGCATAAGAAATAACATCTACCCAAAATATGTGATTAGTGGAAAAGGGTCATGGAGGACACACACTATTTATGCATGACAAATAACAACTTATATTTAAAGGTGATCAACATCATCATTCTGATTGTACTCATCATCATTGTCATTGTCATCATCACCATCATCACCATTCATTGCATTGCCATCATAATAATCGAAAATGTCGTCATTGACATTATCCTCATCATCATCCTCCTCATCATCATCATTGACATCGTTCTCCTCATTATCAACAACATTATCATCATCATCATAACCATCCTCAATATCATAATCATTATCCTCATTTTCATCTTCAACATCTAGGTGTAAAACTGGATAAAAACATGGATGCAAAAAATGATGCAAACATGGAAGCAAAAAAAGTAGGCGTAAAAGTGGGCGCATAATGGGGTGCACAAAAAATGGATGGAAAAGGTGATGCAAAAGTGGATCCAATCATGGAAGCAAAACATGATAAAAAAAGTGGCGCAAAAGTGGATACAACCATGGATGTAAAATTGGATACAAAATTGGATGCGAAAGTGGATGCAACAAAACTAGATGCAAAAGTAGTCGTAACACCCAATGCAAAACCCGATGCAAAAGTGGATGCAAAAAGGGATGCAATAACTGATGTAAAATTGGATGCAAAAAAAGATGCAAATGTAGATGCAAAAGTGGGTGTAAAAGTAAGCGCAAAAATGGGTATGAATTGGGACGCAAAAAAAGTGGATGCAAACATGGATTCAATAGTAGATGCAAAAAAAGACGTAAACATGGATGCAAAATGGGATGCAAAAAGGGATGAAAACGTGGGTGCAAAAGTGGATGAAAAAATGGATGCAAAAGTGGATGCAAAAATGGCTGAAACAAAACGAGATGCAAAACTAGACTCAAAACATGATGTAAACTTTGATGCAAAACTTGGCGCATGAAGGGATACAAAAAAAGAAGCAGAAGTGGATGCAAAAGTGGATGTAAAAAAGGATGCAAAAGTGGATGAAAACAAGGGCATAAAAGTTGAGGCAAACATGGGCCTAAAAGGGGGTGCAACAAGAGTAGATGTACAAACTAGGTGCAAAATTATGTGCAAAACTAGGCTCAAAACCTGTCGCAAAACCTGATGCAAAACCTAGTGCATAACTAGGTGCAAAACCCGGTGCAAATTACGCTGCAATTTGCGTCAAATTTAGAAAAAGGACGCAAAAAATGCCTAAAATAGCACCAACCTGTGAAATTGTGCCATTTTGTCCAGAAAATGAAGAAAAATACACTAAAAGATAGTCTATATGCAAAAAAGGATGCAAAAAGAGATGCTAAATCCAGTTTTTGTTGTAGTGAGGAGTCAGTTGCATAACTACCCAAACTACTTGAATTTCAAAATAAGTATTTTTTTGACATTTTTGGGAGGACTACGCGGGTTGCAGAGACAAAAATCGCGTATGCAAGAGGTATACATGGGTTGCAATGAAAAAATTCACTTATTTAAGGCGTACGTGAGTATTATATATAGCAAGTCGCGTATGTACGCGGGTTTCCTTAAGGAAACTCATGTATGCATAAAAAAATCTCATTTTGAGGGTACGTCTAGGCATTTGCAGACTTTGGTGTCTTTTGGAAATTTTTAGTTAACTGAAATATATTTCCAACGGTGTAGAGAGGAGGTCAAACAGAGTTACAGAACTCAATATATGGGTCCTCCAAGTTAGGTGTTTTTACAGTGACTTTCATGAAGTGTCGACATGTGACAGAATCATGGGAAAGTGGTCATAGGAAGAGATGCGTCATTTTGATCTATAATGGATGCCCCCTAATGTATGAGGTTAGAGGGGAAGACGATAGCTAAAATAAATTATAAAGGAAACAACTGAGTATGGAGAGAGTAGAGAATCCAAGATCAAAAGGCTCGAACAAAGGTACCTGAAAGAGAGATAAATGTCAGAAAAAACTGATCTCTGGGACATACAAGTCAATATACAAAACATTGCCATAAAGATATAGGTGGATCCAACATATGTATAACTGATGAAACTATCATGGTTGCTCAATATGCAAAAAGGCGCCATATCAAATCTAAAGGAGCCATGGCCACAAATGAACAAGGTGGATCCATACTTGACAATCGATCATAGCCACAAAAAATACAAGGTGGATCTATGTCTCAACAAAATGTCATATAAAGTGTAACAAGGTCTTGCGCAACTCGGGCAATAGCAAACAATGACAATGCTACTATTGGCCCAAGGTCTTCCATCCAAACCACCCAAAAAGTACAAATCCTAACCATGCAAATAAAGGAGTTGAAGTTTAACATGGAGGAAACCGTTCGATTATTGGTCAATAATGAGAACCGTTAACAAATGCAAGGGAAACCACCATTAATGAAAATGGTCCCCAAGGTACCTAGTACATTCTAACAAGTGTGAATACAAGGACTTGAAGTCGAACACTTGAAGAATCCATTGAGTAGGAGACATTAAGGTATTCCCACTACCCAATAGCGAGGGAAATTGCCACTAATGACTGCAATCCCTAAGGTACTATCATAAAACTCTAAACATCATTCCTAGAGAAAGATGTGTTGCAGTCGATAGGACAAGATCCATTGGAAGGAAGGAATTAAGGCATCCTTCATCATCCAACACGAGGTAAGTAACAAACTAATTGGATCTAGAATTGTTACATAATTTCATGACAAGGACCACCGAAGACATGATGTAATGAAGTAATACCAGGGAATGGCCGACAAAAAAGGTCAAGGAAACTACACAATGGCCGACAAAGGTTTAATCATTGAATAGTGAGCACGACACAAAAGTGACTTAGGCAGCTTTTGACATAGAAGAGACCAACAACACAAATCTGCAATGTAGGAGACATTAACAGATTCCCCATATAATTGGAAAAGAGACTAATTGGAGGAGTAAAAAACTCTAAATCAGGATAAGGTCAAAAACTAGGACCCAATTGTTGATAGAATCAAAACTGGTTCTTTGTTCAAGGAAACAATACTTGTTGCCATGATGTAAAATACATGTGAATGAACTTCCCTTCCCCTCTTTCTTGTAAGGGTTTAACGAGTCCAAGAAAGCAAACTTGGGACCTTCTTAATTTTTGGAAAGCTCGAAGAAGAGACAGAAGAATGCTTAATAAAGCACTGATTCGTGGATTTTACGAGCCCAAACTAGTACATGCTCGTCAAAGTTTTCATAGTTTAGAGAGTCTGAAAACTACAAAGAAGACTCCAGGGGGGGATTTTTCGTCCAATTTAGTCTCCTGAGGCTGGAAAAGTATAAAACACACCACAACAGAACTCTCTTAGCTTCTGAAGAAGTAAGGCACACCTTTTTCGTACTTAGTCATGAAGGTCCGAAAAAGGTTAAATTACCACCTACCTAATGCTCCTTCAAAAGCAGCATATAGCCTGAGTTTTACTAGTGTGAAGGAAAGCAAGATCACTTAGAAAGATCCATTTGATTACGAGAAATGGAGCTTAGAACAATAAAATCGATGCTTTGTTCTTTAGGTTTTGACGAGCATGACAAAGACATAAAGTACACTCAGAATATTTTTCATGTTTAGGTCTAGAGCACGAAAAAGAGAAAACTAAGCTCGTACTCGGGGTTCCTTTTTTGTAAGTTTAGTCCCTTAGGTTCAGAAAAGTGATAAATCTATGCCCGAGAATACTCTTCTCAATCCTGAAGAAAAGAGAGCGATCATTTCTCGTACTATTCCACATGGTCCGAGAAAGGGATAACCTACCACCAATGTGGTTGCCCATTCACATATTCTTAACAATCCTGGATGGACAAGTTTACTCAGCAGTCAAGTCTATTTTGAGGAGTCAGACCTGGGCCTAAAGAAATTAACTATATTTCCTGTGAAGTTTTAACGAGTCTGGAAAAGTCAACTCACGGCCTCCTTACTATTTTTAATGAGCTCGAAGGAGACCAAAAATAATGCTCTAGATGCGAGGAGATGAGTGTCATAGGCAAGCAAAACTAGTTCCAAGCACAAGGAATAAACCTATGCAAAATGCAAGGAAACAGAGCAAGATAAAGATACTCAGGGAACGTCTCCTCAAGGTAAAGGATGTCAAGTTGCAAAGGAAAAATGATACAAGTCTTAGTGATGATGAGAGCAAATATGAAGGCTTATATAATGAGTGAAAAGCATGGAAGCCGGTATCATACTCATTAGCACCAGTAGGGCACATGCAAATGCAGTTACAACTTGAACAAGAGAAGGCTAGTAAACATTTGTGAATCCAACTAAAAATCCTGTCTCCAAGAAACAACAAAATCAAGATCATATTCAGAAGAAAAGATCTGATGCAGGTCACTTTGGCAGAAATACATGCGACTTTTCTATCTTCTACAAAAGGGAAAGTCAAGGCAGAATCGATCGAAGAAGATTCTATAGCACCAAGCCTTGAGGGTTTATAATCAGTAAGATCAACCTCAAAAGAAAAGAAAAAATCAACAAGGGAGATAGAGTCTGCAGGAACAAACTCAGTATCATAGGAGTTGAAAAATTCATAAGAAAAATCAAACTCATCAGGATCACTGACTTGCTGTTTGATGAGAGAGTCAAAAGACTCAACAAGACCAACATAAAAAGACTGATCCATGGGAAGACATTAGAGGAAATTTCAACCCAAAATGGGCCTTCTAAAAAGAAATCAACAAATATATAAAATAATGCCATGTAGATATTTTTTTAATATATTAATTCTACTTTTCACTCTTATTAAAACTGTCGAGAATTAATTCACTTTTATCAAAGCTGCCCGAAATATTTATTTCATATTAAAATAAAATTTATGAAAACGAACTTCAATGAAATGTTTGACCGAGAAGTAATTGTAGAAATACATAAAATAAAGAAAGAGATATAATACATAATTGCATCTAAAATTAGTTATTTCAAGGACCAAGATTAATAAATTGTTTGACCCCAAAATAATAATCCAAATTGCATAAAACAATGATAGAAATTTAATATCTAAAAAGTAGTTATTTAGTTATTTTATTAAACTTATAAAAGATTAAAAAAGATTAAAAAAATGATATATAGTATTATATATAACCAAAAACTACTATTATAATATTAAATCTATCTTATTATTAAAAAATGTATACAATATTACACGATCATATTATTAAAAAATGCTATATATTAAATATGCCTAAATTTATATTTTATTAAGTTCATCATATTATTTAAAAAAATATACAATATTATATGAAAATAATTTTAAAAATACAAATTTAGTAATTCAACATTTTTATTTAAATTTGATTTATAAATTTCATCTAAATTATTTAAATTATATTTAAATTTTCATCAAAACAATAAGAATATATATATATATATGTTAAAAAACAATTTAAAAAAAAAATATAATATATTATATTACAAAATTTATTATATATTATATTGATATTATTATTAAATTTAAAAATTATGTTAAATTTGATATGACCGATCCATAAACTAATGGTTTTGTTCGCTACACTCTTTAAATATACTTGACATTAATTAATAGTAGAGTTTTAATGTATTTATTTGGTATGTTGTATTAAAAAATAATATTACATTAGATAATTCAATTTCAAAAAAAAGTTATCTTATCCAAATCTAAGAATTTTAGTAATACAATTTTTTTTTAAAAGTTACCTTATCCAAATCTAAGAATTTTTAGACATCTATAAATAAAACAATAATTTTATTTTTTATTTATAATTAATGTTGAGTTAGAAGTGGCTTGTTTTAGGTACATTGGGTTTTATAGTTGATCCAAATGTAAAAAGATAAAATTTAATGAACCGTTCGTTCAATTCATCTGGCTGGAAAGTTCCTCTGGCAAGAAATGCATTCGATCTTCCTCGAGGCCTTGTTCTGCATCCACCATAAGAGCTTAAAAAAAAATTGTCATCCGCCATAAGAGCTTTAAAAAGATTGGTGTTATGCAAAATTTGATGCTAAAATATATATCGGGCTCCACTGGATATCTTTGTTGGATCCTCGGCCATTGAGAGCAAGAATGGGTGCAGATCGAAAATGGAAACCCTCACCTAGATACTTGGCGTGAATAAAAAATGAAAATCCTTTGATTTTAGAGGTTGCTTGGCACGAATTGGATGGAAACCCTCTGATTCCATAGGTAGATGTTCAATTTTTTTCCAAATTATTCTATCTAAACTTTCATTTTCCCTCTTAGAGAAGTTTACATTGAAGTGTGAATTTGTCTAACTGATGCTTGATCACCATGGCAGGATTTGAGATTAAGCTGCACTAGCTAGGAGAGTTGCAGCTGGAATAGGGGATTGGTATTTCACCAAGCAAGGTGTCTACAATCAACTGTACAAATCAAAGAAGGCTCCACATATCCTACCACACTATGTACCCGAAAAGCTGGTCCTACAGGAGATTGCTTATCAAAGGGTAAATGGGACGGCAACATTCTAGAAGAAGAAAAGCACATGGTTGGCTTTGCCTGGCGGAACTTTTAATGCTTCTTGGTATTTGCTGTTGTATTATGGTTTTTGATGTTCTATTTCTATGTGCAAGCTTTGCAAATTTGGTTCAACTTGATAATTTGTGTTTGTAATTATGTTTTCTTTGACTTGTTATAGGTTTCTAACATATGAAAAATTGTGTGCAAATTTGAAGTATGTAGAGAACTGACTTCACGAGAGGATCAAACTTATAGAGCAAGGATTAAAAGACAGTTCTACATAACTTCCTCAATTGGAGGTAATTAAATATCATGCACCAGGTTATTATCTTCTGGATGTATGTTCCCCTTGGATTTTAAGGTTGGGTTGAAAGAGAGTTTGATCTACTCATTTGAGGCATAAATTTTGTGATGACACCCTCTGTGACAGCCAGCTGGAGAAGAAATGACTACTAGCATCGAAAGGGATATCCTCAATAGCTTTACCTTTCCTTTAAGAAAGGAGAAAATCAAATCACCCTACCTAGACAGTCACGGTAGAGATGACCTTGTATACAAAGGTTGAGATGCAAGGTAGTGAAAAGTCTTGAAATCAAGAAGTGAATAAGTTAACCTAGAGAAGATAAAGAAGAAAATCACTAAAACATAAGAAGAAAACACTCACTGAAGTGACTTCCATGACAAGGATTAGGATTTTTTTGTGTCTTTTGTTACTTCTTCCTAAAAGCAAGCCAAGGGGAGATGCCTCTTGGTGGTGAGGGGTGGTTCTATTCATTTTAGACACCTTCAAATACTGTATCAGATTCGCGCCAAGACATCGCTCCAATAGTAAAAAGGAGTGTGCAGATTTATGGGTATTGTTAAAGGTTGCCCTTAACAAGAACGTCATTCCGTTGTAGCTTTTTGGGGATTCAAAAATGGTATAGATTGGACAACCAAAAAAATTCAAATTTTTGCTTCTCATTTGCAGCATCTTTCTCTCTATTGTTCGAGTTCTAGTGCAGTAATTCAAGTTCACTTCATTTGCATATGTTTATCAAGAGTTGAACTCGAAATTTGATGGCTCTCAAAACTCGCTCTAGATTTGGAACCTAGATTGATTAAGCTTCAGGAGATTAGGGACACACAAGTTAGAGACTTTGTTATGTTAACTTAAGCCTCTCATAATATATTGTGATGTAAGGTTTGCAGTCATAATTGGTCTATATGTTTTGATGGATATATTTCTTAGAAAGAATGGTGCCTTTCCAGCAATAGATGTAATTATGGCCTATCCAAGGAAAATATGTAGGGCTCTAGGAGCTTTTTATAAGTCCATCATGGACAATTTGTCGTATCCACTCCCTTGTCTATATCTATTTCCATACCCACTTCAGTGCAACTTAGGGGGATCTCCATAGAACAATGTGCAAAAGTGGTTCAAAGAGTTGTCACAACAACCTCCCACAAATTGGATCTCATTGATATCTAGGCAAGGGTTCAGTACTTCATCCTATCGATCATCAAGATAGGTTTCCATCTCTTCAAGTTGGGACCCTTCTCAATAAAGAGGTGACACGGTTCACAAATATGTTTTGAATGGCACTTCATAAGGCAATGCTCTTCCTTATGATGTTCTTGAACAAGTATTAAAGACCAAGTAGGCGGAGCACTCTTCAAATATTGAATGTTTGATTCATTCATCATTATTTTCAGTAGGGTATTCCTTAACAGGCCTTGATTAGACTTGTTGTACATACACTGTAAAATATAGGTGTCATATCTAAATGCATCAAAAGTTGGTAATGAACTAGGAAAGAATACAGGCTACCCTACAAGCTACCTTATAATGGTGCTACAATGTCTGGATGACCCATTACACAACTCAATAATCTTCCCCTTATTGATAGTTATAACTCTTGTTTTTTGCATATTGTATGTGTTGTTTTCAGAAGCACAATGATTATAAGCCTTCTTACAGGGAATTCAAGAAAAGAATTTCCTTATAATGACTAACTTGGAGCCACAATAAATGGAAAGATGCTAGAGGAACCACACCCTCAACTTCATGCTTCTCAAAAACTTTGCCAAATTCTTACACCATCCATGGCACTCATCCTAAACTCTACCTAGCGGTTCAATCTGCAATACTCCCCCAATGTACAAAACTAGCCTTCGAAGTTTCATTTTTTGTAATCTATACTCTTGCTGTGTCATGAAATTAGGTAATACTTATGCTAAAACATAATCTTCGTTTCAATCGCTTGGAAAGGGGAATAGGAATTATTGAATTTGTCAAATAAGAAGAATGAATGGAAAGGGGAATATATCTAAGAGCGATTTGAAAACTAGTATAAGGATAAGACAGTGGCAACTAATAAGTCTTTGCCAAAGTTTCTTATAACTAATATGGGGGTTGGCTCACCAGAAGTAGTAAGATATTCCAAAGAAGTGAGATTTCATTTAAGCACATGTGCCACCAAATAATATGTGCCCACAAAGGTTCACAGAAAACTGAAAATCCTAAACCTCCAAGAATCCTGAAAGATCCAGAAATTAATAAACACAAGGCCTAGTCAAGGAACCCAATCAACATTTTCCCATAGAATCAACATATACTTTTAAATTATCAATCCCAAAATAAGAATCCATGCTGGAAAGGAACCATAGAGCCAATACCTCTGCTTTGGTGTTTGTACCATGGGGCGATAGTCATTAGGGGATTTTTGAGGTCTAAAATGGGCCTCATAAGAGATATAATAAAATAATATGAGTAAGTAATTTTGTAGGGAAGGTTTATCTACAACTCACCTCTTTCACTTCAATTTATGTAACTATGGTTGAATTGAATTGAAAAGATGTCTAAAAATAAAGTAAGAAAAAAATATCTTTGATATGACTAGAAATATAAGTACTTTAGTACATAGATATGACTAGAAATGTAAGTACTTTAGTACATAGATGTAGTAAAAGAAAGTAGTAATAAAAGAAATAAAGTAAAATACTTTAATTATGAATTCTAAACTTAAGTTTAAGTTTATATATATATATATATATATATATATATATATATATATAACCAATTTAACTAATATTTATTAAATAATTATAAACTTATATTTGTAATTATAAATTATAAATTTAAAATTTAAATATTAAATACAATTAAATATAGTTAATATTATTTAGTTTAATTTAACTAAAAGTTAAATCTACATACATTTAAAATTTAAATTTTAAATTTATATCATCATTTATTTATCATAGATATATAAATTAATAAATTATTTATTTATAACAATATCATATTTTATTTTTTTATAACCAATATATATATATATTAAAATTTAAATAATATTTTATAATTATCGCATAACTTATTTAATATTATTTATAAATTTAATGCTACCACATATTCATCATACAAAAACACTTATAAATGAAATTTTGAATCATAAAATAAAGTTTGAATAATTTGCATTTTTATTATTATATAATAATATATTATATTATACAATAATATATAATATAAATGAAAATTTGAATTGTGAAATGAAATTTGAATGATTCGTATTTTTATTATTATATAATATACAATATATTATAATAAAATATATAATATAATATAATATATTATATAATAATATAATATATATTATTGTATAACAATAATATGAAGTACTATATATTTATTATATGAAGTACGTGAGTCATAAAATTTTGACTTTAACTGTTATTTTTGCTTTTAATAATAAGTTTTATATTAAATATTTATTATATATCAAATTATTTTAAAGTATTTTATTTTATAGTACTTAAAAGTACAAAGCATATAAATATTATATTTAAAAGTAATGTATGGCTATTTTTTCCATTATGAGTGTAGTAAACTATGGGTTTACATCCACTATTTAGAAATTGACAAGTAAGTACCTCTAACTCAAGCAATGCCACCTCAACTATAATAGATGATGTTATTCTTTGGAATGTGATTGGTTCTTTTAAAGTTGATTTTGATAGTACTTTTTTTGTTTGGAGGCTCATTTTAGACCTCAAAATTCTTCTAATAAATTTGAGTTTGGAACAATGATCACTGTTAATTCTAAGAACCACTCCAGCGACACAAAAACCTCTTTGAGCATATCCATTGGAAAAACCTGTAGCCTCTTATGTAGAAGGGACATCCATAATTTGCCTAATTTTAGGAGTCTTTACCTTTGCTTGATAATAATATTTATACAATCCAATAGTCTCCATACCGATGGCATCAAGATTCATCTTCTTATCCTAAAAAATGATGGAATTCTTGGCTTTCCATTGACTCCCTGGTATAAATGTAGGTAAAGTATAGTGTTCTGTGCAATTTTGATACCAATGAAGGAAACTTTGTTCAAAAGACAGACATCCCAAGGTCCGTAAAATATTTAGGAAAGAACAAATACAAATTCAAACATATTTAGTAACCTGACAGTTGAAAAAATTGTGTTTAACTGATTCTGAATCAGTATTGCACAAAGCACATTTGTTTGGCCCAACCCAACCTCTGAGCAAAAGATTATCCCATGTTTTCAAACAATTTCCAAAAGATAACCATTAATACATTTTATTTTTGTTGGTACATGTCAGCTCCACATATTTCAATACCACTATCTAGGAACATGTTGATGCAATCCATCTCAAGCCAGGCATATAATATATCAGTGCAATCCAACTCATCATTTTCCACATTTGTTGAAAAGCTGTTGACAAGCTGATCATCATAGCTATTGATAACAAATTGAAAATAACAACATTTTTCCTTGTTAATGTTAATGAAAGAGAGTACAGTTCATTGCTTTTCAAACAATGCCACAAAGTGGCTAGTCTTATTAATTGTGGTTTAATATAGAAATTTAAAAAATAAATTAAAATTCAAAAATTATAAATTTGTAAATTTCTTATAAATAATTTCCCTGTTATGCAGCAGTCCAATGAGACCAATTTATTTTACAAGGTGACATATTCCATGTGCTCGCAGAAATTTAGAAGTTTATTGATTGTTGTGGATAAATATTTGAAACTGATTAGAATATGGTCATATTTGAGGCTGGATAAACCCAAGCAAGTGGGATACATCCCATTTATTCATTTAGACTCTTTGTTTTTGTAAGATTGTTTTTCTATATTCTACTCATTATTTTTTAATTTATGTTGTTTTCAGATGCAAACATAGAAATGTAGCTGGATTTAAAATATTCTACAAGGTGCCTGATAGATTTGAGGTATGCCTCAATATCTAAAAAGTTATATTTTCCTTAGAATATCTCCCTAACTATTCCTTCTGCAAGTTGATTTTATCTTTTTGGAATTTTCTAGTATGTTTTAATTTTCATAATCTTGGTTGTTTGCAACAATATCGAACAAAAATAGATGGTGTAAGAAAGAAGCAATATGTTTCCCACATAGATTTAAGTCTGGATATGGCATCGATCCATAAAAAAAGTTAGAAAGTGGCTCCTAACATTGACTACAGTGCATCTTCTGGTAAAGGGAGAACTCTATC
Source organism: Pseudotsuga menziesii (assembly GCA_001517045.1). Taxonomy (NCBI): domain Eukaryota; kingdom Viridiplantae; phylum Streptophyta; class Pinopsida; order Pinales; family Pinaceae; genus Pseudotsuga; species Pseudotsuga menziesii. The sequence continues at coordinate 462,805 of LPNX010968000.1, read as the reverse complement.
CAGTTGACCTTGTGTCTAACTCCCATCCTAATTTCAATACAATAACAGGACTATGCTGATTTGTATGCCATGGAAAAAGCGGTCTTCTAGGATACTGTAAAAATTTAGAAGGTAATTGCATTTCCCTTGAACAGAAAATACAAGATCTCAGTGTCAAATTACATCATCTCAATCAGTCAGATATGGTTGTTTATTGTGAAAACATGAGATTGAACCAAACAATAACAGTATTGAATCAAAGACATGTGAATGCATTGCTTGAAAAGAAATCCAACTCAGCAAAAGAAATTCAGAAGTTGAAAATTGATCTCTGTCGTCTCCAAAAGAGACACTCTAGGTGAAAGGAAAAAAAAAATTAGTTGAGGATTAGACCAAAAAAATTGAAACCGATATCATGTTTGAAAAGGTGGGGAGGTGGCTATAGAAAACGAGTGTTTGGGGTGAGGTCCATGTTAGATGAAAATTGCCCTGATTTTGTGGATTTGTGCAAAAAAGTGTTAAAGAAAAGTAACATGGAAGCAATGCTCAAACAACCTAAATTTCATGCTTCGAGGAAAGAAGTAGTTAATCAGTTCATTGCAAATTTAAGAATTGATGTAAAGGATGTTCAAGGAGTTTGTGATTATAGAGTGATCAGCAGGGAAGCATATGCAAGTATTTTCAAACTTATGAGAGAGGGAATGTTAAATGTTGGTATTAAGAAAACTGTGGTTCCTTGCCCTTTCCATGTGAAGAAAGAGCGTGCACTACGAAACATAAAAATTGTTGATTCATTGGGAAATGCATATCATTTAGAAGTAATGCATGAAGTTGCAAGTAAGAATAAAAATAAAGTACCAAGTGAAATTATTCCATTAATTAGAAACAATAACATGTGGTATGACCTATAATGAGTATTACAACCGATGGTGAGGTACTATGACATATCTGCTGAGGAAGCATGTGTAAATTTGGTTGTTGTCCTAAAATTGGATGAGATGGAGTTAGTCAACATGGAAAAATATGAAAGAGTTTCAATCACACTAATGAATCGTGCATTAGATCCAACCCTTGATAAGACAAGTGATAAATATTTTCAAGTTCAATCTGAAGAACACCTTTTTTGGTTGGGCATTTTCCGTGTCAACAAGGAGTCCCATGAGTCTTTAAAATTTGTTTTCAGCAAAATAGATTTACCATCAATTATGTCTTCACATGATACAGGGGAAAATTTATATGTGGAAGGATATGGTTCATATTTTGTGGAATGGCACCTTGTAATGGATTTAAAAACTCTCAAGTGTATGTACAATGTTTCTCATGGTGCAAATGCAATGTATAGTTGCTTATATTGCATGCATAAAAATAAAAAAGATAGAAGTTGGAAAGGTAGTATTTTGAGCTGTCATCAAAACCTTCCTCCTGATCATGATGAACTTGATCCAAATATAGACACAGTGCTTCCTATACCATTGATTAGCATGCACATGTGCACTTTGCATGCGTTTGTAAGAATTGTTGACAAGATGGTCTATTTATCTATTATGTTTGCATGGAATAAATCTACACAAACTGAAAGTAAAAAGTCAATTGAGGCAATTGAATGTGTTCTTTCAAAAGCAGGCTTGCATGGTGGACATGTAAAAATTGAAAAAGATATTAAGAGGTCAGGCACACGAGGTAATATTCCAGTAAATCCATCAATATTAGGTGTCAAGGAACATCGTTTTCTTGAAAAGAAATGTGGACATGGATGTTGGGGATTGTATGAACAATTAATTGATGCAGAAGAGGATCGCACTAGTGGAGGGCGTGAATCAACTAAAAAGAAGAAATGTGCTTGGAGGTCACTTTCATCTCTTTTTCGGTTGATGGAAAAAGACAAATTTATGGAAGGTGATGCAATAGCCTTTCAAGAAGTTGTTACAGACTTCATAAAAGCAATGAAAGAATCTTGGGCAGACAACCATATGACACATTATATGGTATGCATACAAATTTTCATCCCACCAGAACTTTACTTACTAATTTACATATTTTATTATAAATGTACTACATTTGGTACATTGTTTTGGTATTCTAAGATAAATTGATGATGCAACATCAATTATTTGCACACGAGCCATGGTTTGCAACAAAATATGGAAGCTTGGGAATTTGGGGTACACAGGGTATGGAGAAATCGCATAAGCTAGCTTGTACTATGTACCATAGATGGACACAAAAAGGACGGTCTTCCAATCAATCAAATGTTCTTTTGCAAATGGGTCAATCATTTTACAGGCATAAAATGGATGAATTTAAGAAGAAAAATCACCTTCCAGAAACAAATAAGCTTCATAGAGTGATAAGACAAGTAAATCTAAGTAGGAAACGTAAGAAATCTGATGTTTCTGAAGGTGGAGTTGGGACAAGTTCAGGGTATGCAATCTGCATTTTAACTTTTTACCTTCTTAATTTAATAATTTATTGTTTTTAAAGGCTCATTATCATTTTTTTTCTACAGGTGTGACCCTCTATCAATGGGACCTTCCTCAATCCACTAAAGCTAGCTATAACTGTATTATCTTTCAGTGACATCTGGAATTGTATTGGCTTCATCATAATACAAATTTTGGTCTAAAATGTCTCATATAAAGTTGTGTAGAGGTGGTGTCAGAATGAAAAAATAATCGCTATACAAATTTTGGTCTCAATATCTCATGGAAAGTTTCGTATACATTGATAACAAATTTTGGTCTCAATGTCTCATAAAAAGTTTTGTATAAATTTTTATGTGTGATGTTGATCCTCGTCACGGCTATTATCTAATAGCCTCTGCCATGTTCAGAGGAAGGATGAGCACCAAGGAGGTAGATGATCAGACTATATGGTAACTTTTTTTTTAATTACTCTTCTAAATGAAATTTGGAAACATAATTTATGGTGCAGGAAATCCAATTACAGACTACCTGATCAAGATGTTAAATGAAATCTAAACTTCCCAATTCTTAGGTGGCTCTACCTCATATAAAAGTGTAGCTAGCCTCTTGGGCACATCCGTGACATGAAGGAAAATCTGAAGTTAATGGTGACAATTTTGAATTTTATCATCATCCGTTCATTGAAGATATGGATCCTCCTCATGCAACTTCAAATTGAAGACTATACTTTCTGCAATTTCTATCAGAAAAGTTTTGTAGCCTACAACAACCTTAACACATAATTGTTTTTTGCAGTTTCAACACTATTTCTTGAGATCTATCTACAAGATATATGCGTTGCAATATGTTTTGATCTATGATGTATATCTCTTTTGTAATATGAGTTCCCTACATGAAATACATGATATACATGTAATATGCAGAATGTAACTTTATTTTTTTTAATAAAATTAAGCCTTTTTTTCCAAGGATGAATAACTTTACATCTAAGTGTTTTTTTTTTGGGTACAATCAATTCCATCCATACTATTGAAGTTACCTTTGCATAAGTGTAGTTGTTTGCTCTATATCCTTTCATAACATGCCTCAATTGGTGGAGAAATTGTTTCTATTATGTCAATTTTGCATCCATAACTCTAGGATGGTCATATTTTGTCTTGATTTTTTTGTTTATGTTGTATTAGTGTTTTATTTTTATGATGTATTTGATTATTGGGCCATGCTGTGGCAAGGTGACATTGGTTGGTCACCTCAATTAAGGGTGTAGTTATATGTTTGTCAATTGTAAACATATATGTTTTCTACCATGTACAATATTGACATGCAAATAAAACTGAATTTTCCAATATCAAAAACAATTGTTTCGGATGCATACAATGGACACTATTTAACACAATGCAATGCCAGCATGAACACCAACTTGTTCTATTTTTATCATTAAGCTAGCAATAAATTAGGATCTTTAACTGATAGAATAACAAGCACAACAATCAAACACAAGAGACAATGAACACAACGTTTATCCTCGGGGAAACCATAAATGGTGAAAACCCCACAACTTCCTCAGAGATAGAATCAACACCAAAAGTAGAACCCAAAACAGTAAGTGATCTCCCGATAGCAGTAACCTTCTTTCTATCTAGCCCCAGTGTCTTCTCCTTCCTCAACTATGCGCTACACTTGAGTGTGTATGATATGTGTGATAAATAGAGAGGCCAGCTCTATATTTATACTAATTCTTGACTTGACTAAACCCTACTAGGTCCGAACTCATTAGGAGAGTCTAATAACCCTAGTGCCTTGAAAATGCAGGGACTTTAACCCTTAGCCAATAGGAGGGTTACCCACAATGACTTGACATGACTTGTTTACATTATAGATCTTCTCAATAGGAACATCAGGGCATGAAATGACTCAAGTACATCCCAGAATAAACATCAGGTTACAATATATAAGAAATACAAGTGAAATACATTCTGAAGTTACATATACAGCAGCACTCCCTCTTAACTAGGAAGGTATTCTTTCGACACAATTTTCAACACAAGTCTTCTTCTCTGTATCTTCTAGATCATCATCAAGTCCTTGTCATATTCAAGTCATCTTCATCTTCAAGTCATCTTCATCATCGGATCTGGATTATCACTGGATCTAGATCATCACTGGATCTGGATCATCACTGGATCTAGATCATGACTCGATCTGGATCATTACTAGACATCATCACTGGATCTGGATCGTCACTGTTGGATCATCATCACTGGATCTAGATCATCATCACTCAATCTGGATCATCACTAGGTCATCATCACAGGTGCTATCTCTTGATTCTTCTCGTCATAGGAATCTCTACAGAGCCAGCCCTTTTTCATGCTGGATGTACATCAACAAAGCCAGTCCTTTTTCATACTGGATGTATCATCTACACAGATCCAATCCTTTTTCATACTAGATGAGTATTCACATAGCTAGTCCTTTTTCATACTAGATGTGGCAGCTACACAGAGCTAGTCCTTTTTCATACTAGATGAGTCTTCACAGAGCTAGTCCTTTTTCATACTAGATGTGGTAGCTACACAGAGCCAGTCCTTTTTCATACTGGATGAGTCTTCACAGAGCTAGTCCTTTTTCATACTAGATGTGGTAGCTACACAGAGTCATTCCTTTTTCATACTAGATGTGTCTTCACAAAGCCAGTCCTTTTTCATACTGGATGTGGCAACTACATAGAGCTAGTCCTTTTTCATACTAGATGTGTCTTCACAGAGCCAACCCTTTTTCATTCTAGATGTGGTATCCACAAAGAGCTAGTCCTTTTTCATACTAGATGTGTCTTCACAGAGACAGCCCTTTTTCATGCTGGATGTGGCATCCACACATACATCTGACAATGGAAGGAACCAATCCTCTCACCATGTCACAGCTCTTACATCCGACCATGGAAGGAACCAATCCTCTCACCATGTCGAAAGGGAACAACACTTACATATGACCATGGAAGGAACCAATCCTCTCACCATGTCAGAAGGGCACAACACTTACATCTGACCATGGAAGGAACCAATCCTCTCACCATGTTAGAAAGGCACAGTACGGACACATCACTTCCTCTTGGGAGGAATCTCGATTTGGAGAACACCAAGCTTCTTCCGGAATTACTCAAACTTCACCCTAGCCAATGGATTCGTTAACACATCAGCTATCTGTTCATCCATCGCAACATACTAGAGCTTCACTGCTCCTCTCTGCACCATATCCCTAATATAGTGATACTTGATCTCGATATGCTTCGACTTGTCATGGAATACTGGATTCTCTGACAACTTTACACAACTCTGGTTGTCACAGTATATATAAATAGCATCTAACTAGAGATCAAATAAATTAGACAGTAGCTTCCTCAACCATATTTCCTCACAACTAGCTGAACAGGCTACGACATATTCTGCTTCAGCTATACTCAGTGCCACTAGGATTGCTTCTTGCTAAACCAAGAGATCACACCTGATCCCATACTGAAGCAACACCCTGAAGTTCTCTTCCTATCAATGGCACTGCGTGCCCAATCTGAATCAACATAACCCTCCAGGTTAATCCTTTGTTCAGTCTTATACCTGATCCCATAATCAACCGTACCCTTTAGGTACCTTAGAATGTGCTTTGCAGCAGTCAAGTGAACATGTCTCGGATTTGTCAAATATTGGCTCAAGGTGTTCACAGAAAAGCAAATATCTAGTCTTCTGTTCGTTAGGTACATCAAGGACCCAATCATCTGATGATACATTGTGGCATCAATCGACTCTAATGAAGCATCACTCAATAGCTCCAGATTCGATGCCATAGGTGTGGCTAATTCCTTGCAATCCATCATCCCAAATCTCTTCAGGATATCTACTGTATACTTCCCTTGTCCAAGGAAGATTCCATTTGTATTCTGCCACACCTCCATACCTAGAAATTAATGCATCTTACCCAAGTCCTTCATTTCGAAATCGGCAACAAGCTTTCTCTTCATATCAGCAATCAACCAATCCATACTTGTCACAAATAGATCATCTACATATAGTAGAAGCATCATTGGGTTGCCATATTCAACCTTGTAGTAAAGGTTGGAATCTGCTTTACTCTTGGTAAATCCCAAACTGGATAGAAAGCTATCAATTCTTCCATACCATGTCCTGGGTTCCTGTTTCAAACCGTACAGGGATTTCTTCAATATGCACACATGAGACTCCTTGTCATTTGTCTCAAAACCGAGTGGCTGCTCCACATACACTTCCTCTTCCACTAAACCATTCAAGAAAGCGGTCTTGACATCCATTTGGTGTATCTTCCATTTCATCACTATAGCCATAGCAAGTACCAATCTGATGGAAGTGTATCTAGCTACAGGTGCAAAGTTTTCTTCATAGTCTATTCCTTCTTTCTGGGAGAAACCATGAGCAACGAATCTTGCTTTATATTTCTCTATGCTACCATCTGCAGCATGCTTAATCTTGTAGATTCACTTGGAATTTACAGCTGAATTCCCTTCTGGTCTTGGGACAACATCCTAAACATCATTCTTCATGATCGATTGATACTCTTCGATCATAGCATTCATTCCATTCTTTCTGTTCTGCCGCTTCTTCATAATTGGAAGGTTCTTTATCAATGAAGTCACATAGTAATGCTACATTAATGGAACAGGATCTAGTCCTCTTTCTTTCTCTGATATTATCTTCTGGAACCCCATATCTTTCCACACCTTGGATAATCTCTCATACCCAAGCAGGTTTCCTCTTGTGAGGATTCTTTTCCTGTGGTGGATCTACAGGTCTTTGTGGTTCTTCAAATTCTCGATCTTCTTCTTGAGTTTCTTCGTTCATGATTGTATCATGAATTCTGGGAGCTTCTGCTTCTTTAGGTTCTTCAACAGGTTTCTTTCTGGATTTGATGTAAGCTGAATCTTCATCAAATGTTACATCCCTGCTGATGTCAATCTTCTTGAACCCTGGGAAGTATATTCTATAAGCCTTCAAGCTTTGATAGTATCCCACAAATATACCCTTATTTCCTGAAGGATCTAATTTTGTCCTCTTCTCTTTTGGAATGTGTATGTACACTGAACAGCTGAATATTCTGAGATGGCTGACTTCTTGTTTCTTTCTGGAGAAGACTTCTTCAGGATTCTTGTTCTTGAGTACTCTGTGTGGAGTACGGTTCTGTACATACACCGTTGTTCTGGCTACTTCTTCCCAAATATGCATAGGAATATCTTGATCATGAAGCATAGCTCTTGCAACTTCCATGATAGTTCTATTCTTCCTTTCTGCAATCATATTCTATTGTGGATTATAAGGGGTGGACAAATCCCTCTTAATCCCTGAGTCTTTACATAGTTCTTTGAACTCATTCAAAGTAAATTCTCTGACATTACCTGATAAAAAAGTCGTGATATTCTTTTTAGTGTGGTTCTCGATCAAGGCTTTGAATTCCTTGAACTTGCTGAATACTTCATCTTTGTTCTTCATGAAGTAAATCCATGTCTTCCTAGAAAATTCATCAATAAAAGAAGCATAGTATGCATACCCGCTTAGAGAACTTGATGACATTGGTCCGCATACATCGGAGTGGATGATTTCCAATATTCCTTTTTCCTTTCTATCGCTACTTGGAAATGTCTTCTTTGTATTCTTTCTTTTTGCACATCCTTTGCAGACTCCATCATGTTTTGCTTGAATTTTTGGAAGACCTTCAATAGCTTTGCTTGCAAGTGGTAGTGCTCTATAATGCACATGTGCAAGCCTTCTATGCCAAAGTTATTTTGGTTCTACTAAGTCATGAACCAAATCTTGTTATGGTTGGCCCTTCATCTTGTATAGACATCCTTCTTTTTCCCCAATCACTATTGCATCATAAAAAGTCTTTCCCTTTGGTCACATAAGAACTTGGCTATCTACAAAAGCAACCCTCATTCCTTTTTCATCCAATGCAGATATGGAGAGGAGGTTCTTCTTTAGTCCTGGAACAAATAATACATTCTTCATCTTCATAGACTTTCCAGAGTCTAGTATATTGGAGGATTCACCAATACTTGTGGGAATTGTTTCACATGGAAGCAATGATTGGCTCATAGGAGTATTCACCACTACCACTGTCTATGAGCCAATCATTGCTTCCATGTGAAATAGTTCCCATAAGAGAGAAGATCAACACATATTCTTCATCACTTGAAGAATCACTTTCATGTCTAACTCTCTTTGAGGAAGGTTCATCATCCTCTGCAGCATGAGCATGATGTCTTCTCTTGTTTTCCTTCTTCTTCTTTAAGTTCCCTTTATTAGGGAAGAATCTGGATATGTGATCTTTCCCATCACATGTGTAACATCTAATGGTAGACAGATATTTTCTAGGGTGTGAGATGTTACCTTTGGAGTGATGATGGTTCCTCGTGGTTTTCTTGGAGTGAACTGTGAGAGCTTTATATTCACTTCCCATCTTCTCTTCTTAAGCTGTTATCCGAGCTTCTTCTTGAGAGCATACTTCCCATAGTCTGTTGAACTTGACTAACTTCTTTTTGGCACAGATCCCTTGAATGAAAGAGTCCCATGATCTAGGGAGACCATTCAAGGTGGTCATCACAATATCTGCATTTTCCACTTCTTCATCCACTGCTTCCAGATGTTCCTTAATCTAAGATACCCTTTTAAAGTAAGACTAAATAGTCTCAACATTCTGGATCTTTACATTCTTCAATTGGTTTCTCAGAGTCATCTTCCTATTTATGTTCTTCCCTTCAAACAATTTGGTTAGGGAATCAAACATAGCTTTAGGTGTCTTGAGGGAGGACACCTGTGGTATGAGGTAATCCTTGATATACCCAGCAATGATTCTCTTTTCCATAACCAACTTCTTCTTATGTAAGGCCTTAGCCTTATCTCCCTCTAGAGCTGGAACCTCCTCATTGATATAGGAGACGAACTCATTTTCTTCCAGGACCAGGGAGATCCTATACTTCTAGGCTCAGAAGTTATTAGCTCCCTCAAGCTTTTCATCAATCTTGGTATGATGAGACATATTAACTAAGAAACTCAAATGGAAATACAAAATATTTAGATATTACCAGGTCAAGATGTCAGATCTGGATTTGGAGCTGAAATCCTGTAGTGCTGGTTCAGTAGCAAATTAGGGTTTTTATTTTCCGGAGTTCTTTCCAACCAAATGATTTGAATTTGATCCCTAACTTTGATTTTGGGGAGGAGATAAATTTAGGCTTGGGCTCACTGAAAAATACCTCTTCTGTGAGAAGCCCTAATTTCTGGCAGCAGTGTCGGGTCCAAAACTGAAAAACCTCAGAATTGGATTCTGCTTCGACAGAAAGATGCACCCTAAGGATGAGATTTAATCCAACCTTCTTTTGCTGAAAATATGTGGAGGAAGATCCACTAAGTAGGAAGCCCTAGTTCCTGTAGTTGCACAGTGTCTTCTTCTCAGGTTAGCTCTGATACCATGCTATATTTTTATCATTAAGCTAGCAATACATTAGGATCTTTAACTGAGAGAATAACAAGCACAACAATCAAACACAAGAGACAATGAACATAGTGTTTGTCCCCGGGGAAACCATAAATGCTAAAAACCCTGCAACTTCCTCAGAGATAGAATCAACACCAAAATTCGAACCCAAAACAGTAAGTGATCTCTCGACAGCAGTAACCTTCTTTCTATCTAGCCCCAGTGTCTTCTCCTTCCTCAACTATGTGCTACACTTGAGTGTGTATGAGATGTGTGATAAATAGAGAGGCCAACTATCTATTTATACTAATTCTTGACTTGACTAAACCATACTAGGTCCGACCTCACTAGGAGATTCTAATAACCCTAGTGCCCCGGAACTGTGGGGACTTTAACCCTTAACCAATATGAGGGTTACCCACAATGACTTGACATGACTTGTTTACATTATAGATATTCCCGATAGGAACATCGGGGCATGACATGACTCAAGTACATCCTGGAAGAAACATCAGGTTACAATATATAAGAAATACAAGTGAAATACATTTTGAAGTTACATATACATCAACACAACTCTATCAATCTTCAGGAATTGTTGAACCTAGTTCACAAGGATCAAAAGGAAATAAACAAAGAATCTCAATACATGACCATTTGGAATCTATTTTGGTGGGAGTTTGCACAATATTCACTTTTAACCATGTGTATTTAATGGAATTTGACAATGGACATAATAGGAATCAAAACTAGGATGTGTAGGGGTTATCGCGAAGTGAAAAAAAGTCCATGTGTGCTTGTTGTTGATCACTTCTCTTAAATGGTGTATTTTATAGCTTGTAATAAACATGAATATGTCTCCCACATTCCTATGATTTTCTTCAAAATGATGATTCAGTTATATGGATTTCCTCTATGACCTCTGATATGGCAAGACATGGAAGCATGACTAGTGATGACATGGAGGCATGTAGTCACAGAAACAATGATACTGTGTATGATATAATCCAAGAATGGTAAACTATAGGGAAAGACATGGAAGCACGCCGGGTGATGACATGGAGGCATGCTGTCACAAAAACAATGATACTGTGAATGATATAATCCAAGAATGGTAAACTTGGTTATTTGTATTCTGTTATTATAGCAATTACAATAAACATGAATATTTTCATAAATTGAATTCACATAGTTGTTATATTTTATTCTATGCTTCTGTGCTCTTCTACTTGGGCTTCCAAGTGCTTGGAAAGGTGCATTTTTATGTTTCACCCTTTTGTTTCCCTTCATTTAGCCTTCATAGGTTTTGGAATGAAGTGGTCTTCTACCTTGTTATACTACGCCATTCAATTTCCCTCTCTTTGTAGTGTTGTCTACTATTGCAAGAAGAAACAATTTTACTTCTTTTGAATTTTTCTCTCTTTTGAGTGCCAATGCATTTTTCTTCTAGTCTCTAATTAAAGTTGTTATTACCATTGAAATATTTTCCTTGTATTTGGAGTTGTACTACACTCTATTTATTTGGATATCTTCACATCCTTGCAATCAACTCAAATGGTGTTACTATTCTCCAAGGATTAATCTTAACTTATTGATTGGGGAGTCTCCTTCACTTTGGAAGACTTCTTTATTACAATTGAACTTCCTCCCCATTCTACACACATCCAAGGTATCCAACGATAGGCTATGGAGTGTTTATCTCAACCTCAATCGGATTTATAATTCATTGGCCTTCCTTTCTAAGAATTTGGTCATTGTAGGCCATCTTCTTAATTGTTTTATGCCAACTCTTTTTATGCTTCTCAGAGGAACCAAAATACACACTTAATGTTTCATGTTGAGAAGAGATTGTTCATGAGGTGCTTTATATAATTACCTTTGTCACACTTTGGGCATCTTGCACAAAGTTAGAAGTTTTTGTTTCCCTTTGTAATTCTTCCATTGCTTCATAAAGTTTAGCCAAAGGTTTCATTTTCATTGTGAGTTCTTTTAATGTCTTTCCAAAATTAGAAAACACGTGACTCTCTTTCTATTCATACCTATGAAGATCAAAATATCCCACTTGAGTGAACTATATTATACAATTTTCCATAGTTACCATGGCACTAGTGAGGAATTCCGGTTGACTATTCAACTTCTCCAAGTGTTGTACTTGCAATTTCAATGCTTTCTTCTCCTACAAAAGTTCCTTAAAGACCACTGCTTTCTTCTCCTATAAAAGTGCCGACATCTTTGAGCTTTCTGCTTAGATATTTGCATTACATGAATCTTTATCCATGATGGATATTTTGTAATTCTTCCGAAGGCCTCATACTAATTTGATCCATAATTACTGCAAACATATAATATTGAAAAATTCTTCACACATATCTTCTACTTCCTATGTCAATATTATTCAATGTTTAGGTACTGGACTTAACATAAGCCTAAATCTTGGATGCATGTTACAACAAATTTTCAATCTACATTCGTAAATACTAGGTTTACTGTGCACAATACTTTACTTTTTGCTACTACAAATTCATGCTACTATAACACAACACAAAAGATAGGTACTCTCACTGCAAAGTTTATTTTACATCACCTAAGTGTTTGATTGGAAAACACCTACCGTTAACACAACACAAAAGATAGGTACTCTCACTACAAAATTTATTTTACATCACCTAAGTGTTTGATTGACAAACACCTATGATATGAAGTGATGAAAGAAATCAATAATGAACTTCATATTTAGCAATGCATTAAAGCTCATAGATTTACGAGAGAGAAACCCATAATGGTGAAACTCCAACAAAGAAAGATCTTAACTTTCTTAATTAACTTCTGATTACAGATATTATAGTGTTAAAGCTCTCTTGAAGTTTAAACATTATTGCACTCCTCTTTTAAGGAATATGTTATAGCTCCTTAGAGCTTTGATGTTTTGATTCAAGAACTAGGACAATGCCCTTGTGCAACATATCCATGGATAGGGTTTCCATGAGTTTTTTGAACCATTAAATTTTCTATCGTTACCTCTCTTTGTTCTTGAATCAACACATGATTGCCCTCCCTTTGTTCAGAAATTCTCCCCTTAGTTCTAACTTCTTTGTAGTCTATGTTGTGGGCTTTGAAATAGTTCCCCTGTATATATATTATTGAAGCATCTCCTTAATATTGAAACCAAAAAAACTATAGAAACAAAGATGTGTAAACTAGGTAAATCATGTAGCTCAGGAAACCAAGAAAAATAGTATCTCAACCTCTTCTTGATTTCAATCTCAATGTTGTTGATGATGGTCTGATACAAGAAGAGACAACATTTCCTGTAACACTTCCAGCACATAATTCATTGCCTGTCACCCAAGAAAATATACACTCAATAATGAAAATTGACGGCAGGGAAGGAAAAGTGAGCTCAAATTAAATTTGGACAAACACGAAATATGAATGTGTTTGAAATATTTTTTTTCATGGCACTCAAATGGAATAAGTTGGAGATAAAGGTGGACCGGCTTGAATCAAATATTGGTATAAGGTCATAATTGCTCATGTAGATTGAAACATCTAGATAACTAGTTTGGCTAATTTTCAGCAATCCTACTCTGCCTTTACAGTTTCACAACCCTCAGTACAATTACTCCTATATAATACATGCCACTGAAGCACCAATTTTTTTTCCTCAATCAAATTGTTGTTTTTTTGGTCTTTAGCATTGTTTGTGACAGAGATGTTAAAGGTCATTTTAGGTTATTTTGCATGATACTCCTCTAAAAAGCGAGAGTTCTTACAATATTTATATCCTCGCATTTGGAACTTTATCTTCTGGTGCTATAATATTTCCTTAGTCATGGTTATGATTTGTAAAAAAGTATCAAACATGCCTTAAGTGCAGATAGCTAAATAGCTAGTTGCTCAAAAGATTGAAACAAAATCTTTGGTTGTGCTAGATTGTTTGACCTTGGTTAGATGCCCTAAATAACGAATATTTACTTCAAAATTTCCATAGATATTTTAAAAAAATTGTGTCCAAGCAACATAACCCTTGATGGATTTCTTGTGCCATCACTACCATTTTCAATGTTCAAGTTCTAAACTTATAAGACAACTACATAAAGTTTCAACATATCAACATATCATCAATTACTCGACCTCTTCTTACATCTCCTTCAAGATTGGACTTATTAGACTCTGTTGACATAACATATCGACATGATGATTGTGTTAAAGGTGTCAAAATGATCCCATTGGAAGACAACCAATATGCATGCATTCTTAAGGAAGCCGATGACAATATAGCAGCTAGCCATTTGGGTGTTTATTATTGTGACTCCATATTTCTACAGGAAAATGAGGAATCAAATTAAATGAGCAGACTGTATGGTAGCTTTTTTCTTAATTACTCTTCTAAATGAAAGTATGAAACATAATTTATGGTGCAGGAAATCCAATTATAGACTACTTGATTGAGATTTTAAATGAAATCTAAACTTCCCAATTCTTGGGTGGCTCTGCCTCATGTAAAAGTGCAGCTAGCCTCTTTTGCAAATCTGTGACATTGAGAAAAATCTGAAGCTAATGGTGATAATTTTGAATTTTATCATCATCCGTTCATTGAATATTTGTATCTTCCTCATGCAACTTCAAATTGAATACTATACTTTATGGCTATATCACCATGGAGTGTAGAAGAAATTACAGTGATTGTTCTGAAAATGGATGTGAACATGGACATCAACGCCTCTCCCAGAAAACGTTTTGAAATCATTGGGGGCAATCCCATGGCTGCCTAGACAGTTTTAGAGATGGCTGATCTCAATTCAAACTGCACCCTATGCCAAATGACCAACATGTTTCTCTGTTGATTATGCCAAACCATGAAGTAACCCCAGTCTAAACGATTGCAAAATGTGTAGGCTTCCTTTTGTGGATATACTAGAGACTCTCATGATATCACTGTGTAATAGGTTACATGGTGGAGACTCAGTAGCCGTTGGATTATCAAATCAATGGTTGTGATTTGTTCTATTTGATATTTAGTCCCACATTGGTTACATGGAAGAGTATGTATAGGTTTATATATGCCAACCTCTCTCATTCTTATCGATGCGAAGAGCAAAGGTATGGTGGGGGCTTTGGTTTTCTGGACTCCATGAGAAGCTCACTAGCCTGGAGCCTGGGACGACCTGACAATCCCCCTAAATTTTGGTACATGTGGAAAACAATGAATGGCAGGACGTGGCAGACTGTTGATGACTTAGCATACCATTGATGGTATGACAAGATAGCTTGCAAATGACAGGGAAAGACATGGCAACATGACTGGTGCTGACATGGAGGCATGCGGTCACAGAAACAACGATACTGTGTTGAGTGGTAGATACTGTGTTGAGTGGTAGATACTGTGTTGAGTGGCAAGGAGGTGTTGGGATGGAAGACCATGAAGCTAAGATGGCATAAGATGTCGCTTCATGTAGAGAGACTATAGTATAAACATATGCCTTCTCATGCTTAGAGACTATAGATATAAGAGATACTATAGTATAAATATTCTTAGTATCTCCTTTTTTATTCAATCTACCAAATGTGCATTTTCCTTAACTTATTAGCCTTTTTTGGACAATTTTTCTTGTCAACAATATGAGCCTCATTATCATTTTGCACCAATTTCTATTGTTATTGAAATTCGAAAAAAATAGAATCCTAGTCTTTCCCTGAAAAATTGGATACGTGTTTCAACCAAAGGTTATCTTTCTATTTTAATATCTTAATATCTTAAGAAGTTGTGGGTGTTTACCCTTGTCACCCACTTCATTTTGTTTCTTAATCACTTTGAATATTGTGGACTCCAAAGGAATTTTTTCATTTGTACTCTTGCAAAGACTTACTATATTTGAATATATAGTAAAATTCATGGTTGTATAATTATTATTTTAGGCACATTACAAACAACCGCAACATGCTCTTCTCAATGGTCTAGGAAGCAATGCAATCTTCATAGATTTCTAAAATAAATATTGCCAGTGCACATTACAAACAACCGCAACATGCTCTTCTCAATGGTCTAGGAAGCAATGCAATCTTCATAGATTTCTAAAATAAATATTGCCAATGCACATTACAAACAACCGCAACATGCTCTTCTCAATGGTCTAGGAAGCAATACAATCTTCATAGTTTTTTAAAAGAAATATTGCCAATAAAGTTAGTAAGTGTTATGTATTTTGTGGTA
Source organism: Pseudotsuga menziesii (assembly GCA_001517045.1). Lineage (NCBI taxonomy): Eukaryota > Viridiplantae > Streptophyta > Pinopsida > Pinales > Pinaceae > Pseudotsuga > Pseudotsuga menziesii. The sequence continues at coordinate 446,692 of LPNX010968000.1, read as the reverse complement.
AAATTACAAATTAGTTGAAAATTTTCTATTAGACTATATGAAGTCTCAGTTTGCATGTTACTTGACACAACTAAATAGATATGAGATCAATGTTTATAAATTATGTTCCATAACTATTTTCACTTTTCAATGTTTGTATTTATAAAATAGAATCCTAGTCTTTCCCTGAAAAATTGGATACGTGTTTCAACCAAAGGTTATCTTTCTATTTTAATATCTTAAGAAGTATAAACATATCTGTGTTATGGACTATAGTATGTGTTAGGTAGTAGTGTTGAAAGCTCATTCAAAGTAGGTCAACTTAATAGAGCACCGAGTTGCATTGTATCTTTGTTTCCATGATTCCTGTATTAACTTCTTCATAAATTTCAATTTAATATTAAACATTATATATTAATTGTAGTTTAGTTAATGATGTTTCATTCATGATTCAATTTTAGAATGTGCAACTGTAAACATGAAGTGTGATGTGGAGACATAAGAAGACTACAGATCTTATTAGTCCATGCCTTCTCATGTAGAGAGACTATAGTATGTGTTAGGTAGTAGTGTTGAAATCTCATTTGAAGCAAGTCAACTTAATAGAGCACTAAGCGTTGCATTGTATCTTTGTTTCCATGATTCCCATATTAACTACTTCATAAATTTCAAATTAATATTAAACATTATATATTAATTGTAGTTTAGTTAATGATGTTTCATTCATTATTCAATTTAGAATGTGCAACTGTAAACATGAAGTGTGATGTGGAGACATAAGAATACTACAAATCTTATTAGTCCATGCCTTCTGATGCAAAGAGACTATAGTATAAACATATCCGTGTTAGGGACTATAGTATGTGTTAGGTAGTAGTGTTGAAAGTTCATTCGAAGCAGGTCAACTTAATAGAGCACCAAGCGTTGCATTGTATCTTTGTTTCCATGATTCCCACGCACAAAATAATGGAGCTATGGTGCTTTTGAGTGCTGCCAAAGTTGACAAGAACAAGCAAAGCTAGCTTTGTTCATTCTGGGCTAGTTCCTCTTCTTTTGGGACTCCTCGAATTACATGAGCATTGTAGGAATTTGGAAGTGGTCCAATATGTTATCTGGTTCATATTTTTGGTGTCAGCAAAATTAGAGATAAATGCATTACAATTTTGAATAACCTGACTGATACTGAATAGGGAAGAGGAGTAATTTCTGAAACAAAAGAATGTGTTCCAACCAGTAATTATAATGGCCATTTTCTGAGATTTTCATTTTTATAATGAACTTCATATGCAGGGGGTCTCTATTGGTTAGTGGGAAGAAGATTCACATCTATTTTATCAGTGAACATGTAATCTACTTCACATTCAACTATTGTAAGAGTTCGTAGCTGTTGGGTTTTAGTGTCCACAAAATACAAGGACAAGTTGTTGGCTTCATAATCCATCTATAGACCACCGTACACACTCAGGAGCATTTCTGGCAAGTAAAGGAGCAAGAGAAATATTTTGAGATAGTGCATTTGTTAAGTACTTTGGAATAGCCAAGGATTTGCAGCTTTGATATACCTTTAGAAGTTGCAAGCCCGAGAAACATGAATCACAAGCTTCAACACAATTGTTCATCCCTTTTCCTGCACAACACACACACATACACACAACAAAACGAGTAATATGATTTGTATTAAAAAAGTTTAGGAGTATTAGCCAGAAATTTACATATAAGACATTGTTAAAAAAACTCTTTGTTTTAGCGTTACATCACAAAAATTCTCCTCAAAATACATCCATAACGCTCTTCATACTATCTTCACAAAAAAAATTACCGCTATATATCCAAATGTATCATCTTAACAAAAAAGTGCAAGGAAAATACATTAAAACATCAAAAGCTAGGAGAAAACATGACCACTATGGCCTTCTTCCATTTGTTGCTCTTTTATACAAGGTCCCTTAAAGCTAGAAGTTTCCATAATAGCTAAGGTAGGTTTCTGAATTGTGTCTTCCTACATCAACTTTGAACCCATAGAGTGGACTATTTGAGACTATATGCCCTAGGATAAACCGAGGATGATATTGAAGTGCATATTTGTGTCACTAATTAGCTTATTGATTTTCTCCACTTGCTCTTTCACTTTACTCTCAAGATCCTCTCGTCTAGTATCTTGTTGTGCAATTTATCCATCAATTTACCCTCTCATACCATCCATTTGAGTGTTCAAAATATGCATCATCTTCTTGATTCCACAAATGTCACTCATACCAATGTTATTGGAACCGGACCGGTCATCAAACTGACAAAGCCCAAAATGTGAACCAGACCGAAACCGGCAAAAAAATGGGTAAAAAATTGGCTGACTAAAAAATACGTAAAATATTCATATTTTGTAAAAAAACATATATATTCATGTGCATACATATGAATCCAAACCATTAATACACAAATAGTGTTAGGATAGGCTTAGGGTTAGTTTAGAAGCATAGGTTAGGTTTTAGTTTGTATTTTTATTTTTAAATTTGAATTCCGTGAGTCCCCATTAGATGCTAATAGGTAAGTATATTTTATTCCTGCATTAGATGCTAGGGTGCTTAAATATTGAAAAATCAATAATTGTGAGGGTTGTGTTTGTGTACTCGGTATCTAAGATACAGATGGTATAAATCAAAGGGATGGAGAGTAGGTGATTGTGTTTGTACAAACACACCAAACTCGTAAATATCCTAAACTCCACTTACACATATTTCATCAATAAATTGTCGTTGGGATGGAAAAGGAAACTGGTTAGCAAATAGCTCATGTCTTTTTGGATGAAAAATTGTTGCAACAAAAGACTTGATTCCATTGAATTGATTTTCCTGCATATAGAATGATTTTGTGGCTAGTCACTAGGAGTCATTCCTAATACCTTCTTGTGTTAACATAAGTTGATCAATTCTAATTCCACCAAAAGGAATGTGACTCTGAGCATAGCTAACATCATACATTGGCAGTAACCAATCGAGGCTTGTTTGGTGAGACTGTCATTGGTGTTCCAACTGTATATGATGTTAAGTTTTTTGTTGATGGGGTTGTAGACTGGAATCTATCATCAAGAAGAGATGTGTGACTACACTCATTTGCAAGAATCTATTAACCAAGAGGCAAAAAACTCGTATGAAGAGAGGTTAGAGTGCAAAAACTCTAAGAACATAAACCTTAATCCCACAAGATGAGGTGGCGAAAGGCAGGCCCTAGGAAACTGAGTGCAAATGACACAGCAACTTCCACATATGAGTTCCAAGAATTTAAACACAACTCATTGGGGAAATATTAGTTAATCATATTTTACACTGACATGTAATTGTGAGCTGGGTTTAGGCTGAAAATATGCACTCTTTAGGACCCAAAAAACAAGTTGAAAGTTCAGGACTAGAAAACTGCCCAAAATCCTAAGTTGTTTATGAGATGGCCTAGATCAGCCACCTGGATCACATATGAGCATAGGAATAGCACAAAACAGACCATGATAAATGATAATATATGAAATTCAACAAAAAGAATATAAGACCTCCCTAAATGGTTCATAAGGTTTAACTTGTTGTTTTCAAGATATTTACAATGGGTTTTGTTCAAAAACACTGGTTGAAACCCTCAATTCTATTCATACCAAGATAAAATGTTTAAGGTCCTTCAATGATGGGAAAATGGATTTCAAAGAGTGTCAAAAAATTCTAATTTGTGAAAGTATTAAAATTTGGCTCCTAATCCAACAGATACAATTCATTTCAACTGATTATACCATGGCCTAGGCATTTGTACACAAATTATGGCCTGCTAGCAGCAGGTAGTTTTTTGATATATTATATGTTCCTACACAAAAATTATAACTCTCCATATCCAACAACATATATCACTCAAATATGCACAGTATCTTATCAATTTGCATTCTATAGGGTAAGCCATAGAGTATTGATCTTGTGCAATGTCTTGGAATTATCAATAGCCTTTGTAGTTCCTTTCGAATGGGAAAGTAAATTTTCATGGATGTTAAATATCAACCATGTCAGTTAATTTTCCACTGCTAGATCTCATGAATGTAATATCCCCACTTGGCTCAATTGTCCTTTCCAGTAGGTTTGTGATGGGCAGATTGTCAAGTATTTGGGTGCTCCCTTTGGTGCCAACATTTCTTTAACAGGCCAGTTTGGATCTATAAGGAAAGCCAGCTTCACAAGGCTCTTCATGCATCACATACATAAGAGAGATACTCAACAGAAGATGGGATACTAAGACTCATCTCTGCAAAAGACAATTACAAATTTAATATCAATAGGTTGTGCATTTGGTGCTATGGAAGGCTAGCACCTGCCATCTTTAGTAGAATATTTGTGTGTCACGTCCATTCAGATAGATACTCAACAGGTGGAATGTGAGAATTCCAAACCCTAATGCCTGCAGAAGACACTTACAAACTGAATAGCAATACCCCTAGCCCATCTGGAGGCATTGACTTTGGTGCCATAACAAGCATGTTTGGATCTACAAGTCATGCCAGCTTTACCAGGCTAATCATGTGTCACATCCATTCAAAGAGATACTCAATAGATGGTGGGATGAGGACAAAGAAAAGAAATAGAATGTGCACATTAAAACAATTTGGAAGCACTTTCAGTTCATGGTCTTTGCATGATCAGTGGTTTATCAGGACTTACCCTCTAAGGCCACACCAATGTATGGAGTCTAGACTGTATCACTAATATCATTCAACATATTTTTTGGAAGTGCAGACATTCCAGAGCATGTTGGGATCTGATTTGGACCTCTTGGAAGTATCTTCTCTACAAACATTTTATCTGGAGAGGTGCACTGCAAGAAATTGTGATGCAGTTGCCCCAACTCACTTTCAAGATGTCCTGCATTGTATCAGAATAGTTTTCCTGTACTCCATATGGACAATGCACAGCAATACAACTTTCATTAGGGCCCAATTTTCTTTAGAAGCCTTTCATAAGATGTTCTATGCTGATTTTAAGAGCGAGATTACAGCTAAGGGTGTTCTTCTTAGAAAGGATGCTAAATACTGAGATTCTAAAGCTCAATCCATCTTAAGGACCATTTCATTGTCCTATTTGTTTCTTGTTATTATAAGCAACATTTATTTGAAAAACAAATGATGACCCTGCACTTATCTAGAATCCATGTTCTAAAATCGCTTTTGAGGACACGCATTGATTGAATAGGCTCATGTATTTAGTCTTATGGTCCCAAAAAATTCACCATGGTTTCTTTTAGTTTGAGCACAATGTAAACTAATTTCCTACATTGAATGTACATTTCACTTAATTGTAAATTTTAAAAAACATCTCTTATTCATCCTTAAACGTTTCTTCTTTCCATAGCCTAAGAATATGCCATGATTCATATTTTTCTATATAATGTATACCATATGACTTAACTACATCATGATAAGTACTCATTTCATTATGAATACAGAGCAACTTCTACACACACTGAACATATTATTAAATGATTTAAACAAGAAAAAGGTTCAAATAGAGAACAAAACATCTTACCCAGCTAATCAAGGTTCAGCAAACCATCCATTTCATATCTTCCTCTTGAATCTGCAAACTGCTTGAGATCTATAGTCAACAAGAATGTTGCTAAAAGTTGATTTCCAAATACTGTGAGTGAATCGACTAGTGGTAAGACTGAAGAATCGGATTTTAAACTTTATGGAGATTTAACCAAAAAAAATATTTCATTCGTGAGATCAAGCAGTGGAAAATTAACTAACATGGTTGGTATTTAACATCCATGAAAATTTACTTTCCCATTCGAAAGGAACTGCAAAGGCTATTGATAATTCCAAAACAGTGCACAAGATCAACACTCTGTGGCTTACCCTGTAGAATGCAAATTGATACTTGTGTGGTGAAATTTAGGAATGTAGAGATCCAAATATTTCCCACAAAAATACTGCTTGAAATGGAAATGGAAGGGAAAGGTCCTTTGGGAATCAGCAAGGCATGGATTCCAACCTTCTGATATGCAAATTTATGGGCCTCTGACGTATTGAAAAAACCCTCACTAGCTGGATCTCAGCAAATTGGAAGCCAAAGGGAGAGCTAATGGTTTCACTCCTTGGTAGAGAATACTTCCTAGTTATCCTAGCATCCACAAGAAAAATGTAGTGAAATTTCAACTAAGGGACATGCCTCTCGAATCAAGAAGGGTTATTTTCAAAGTACTCCCTGGCACTGTACTTGTCTCTATTTCTAAATTCAAATTGCTATAAAGCCTTGAATTCCATGTCATCTGCTCTATGTTGGATCCTCGAGACCACTAAATAACTTTGATCGACTTGAAACCAACTTAAACTATGGAAAACACTAATAGTATGTATGTTTGTTCTTCAAAATGTGAGTCACACCCACTTCATCTTACTACACTGATACCCATATCAATGAGTAAAGAAGCATAAGTAAGAAAGAGGCATTGAATTTGAGATCAACCCAAATGTGAATAGGCTTTCCTTGAAGATACAAAGGCATATGATTATGATGGTAGTGGCAATTAGAATAACAAGGATACATACTAACAAGAATTATTTCTATTAACTGGATCAATAGGATGGAACAACTCCATATACCTAATTAGGAAGAAAAGAACGTGAGTATATCTGTCCCACTTCTGCATCTGTTCTCTTGGAAATCAGAAAATCATCCTTTAATCCTGTGAGTATATTGTCTTCTCAAACCTTTTGTTATTTATTTTCTCCCTATATCTGAGAACCCTTGCTTCTCTTCCCATGAGCTCAACTTGTCCACAAGGATGAACAACTCTATGAGGAATCTCAAATACTCCTCTTGGGTCATGGTAAGGAGTTGAACTGTCAGTGGTAGTGTTACTGTCATGTACAATCCCAATATCCATGGTAGAGGAAGAGACCTGAATAAAAAGTGTAGCATGAAATATAATGTGGGAATGTCAAGAAAAATAAATGAAACATGTACACGCTTTTGAACAAGAGCTCAAAACAAAGCCTTGGAAAACTAAGATGCCATGAACAAAGTTTCCTTGTCTTGGCAACAAAGGCATCCCCTTGAACCCAACAACCACTCTGATACCAATTGTTCACTCTTGATAGAAACCTGCAGCAAATGGAGAAGAATCTACAACACATATATATTCATCAGCAAATAAAATTCAAAATAACAAAACAGCCAAGGCAAGACCCACATACCACCCCAAAAAAACTTTTTGTAGGTACAAATTGTTGTCCACCTTGTTTTCTTTTCTTTTATAAAGAATATACAAACATACAAATAGCACTGCCCCTCAGATCAGGGGTACAATTGGAAAACAACTCTGCTTCTAAAAAACAAGAATGCAATTTAGAGTCTAGACATTGTTTTACACGTTCCATATACAACTGGAAACTACTAAATAAACAAATGATGTAATTGGAATATCCTAACATTTGCATATTTACAATTTTTATTTTGCAGTAATTTTGGTTCTGTACACTTAAATTTGAATAGTGTTGTTAAATATCAATAGGGAATCCAGGGCATTGAAGAAATCAAATATACATAGGACTTAAAGTAGCCCATATTTTGGCCATTCTTCACCAGAGTTTAAGTTTCCTTAGAACTGATCAATTTCAAGTTCATTACTTGTATTAAACCAGCAAGGTTTAGACTTTAAGATTTCATAGATGATAAAAAAATGACATCTTTCTGATGCCTTTCTTTTACCTTAAATGTATTTGGAACCCCAGTTTGAGATATAGATCAGGTTAGAAAAATATTTTAAAGGGCATTGAAATTTTTAAACTTACTATCTGAGCAGATCAGAAAGACTTGAAATCCATGTACAATGGAATTGAAGCAAAGTGGACATCCACCAAGACAACAAAGTCTTATAGTCAAGATATAAATGCAAATATATAATCAAGGTGCAGGAATCCATATTTTCCATGAAGGACCATGTACAAATACCATGGAATTCCATCCATGCTATTCAAAAGGCCAATGTACCAAACCACTTGGTCCAAGCAGAATCAATGATAATTGGTGTCTATAATTGAGCATAAAGCCTCTGTACCATTATGTTGGTCACATAATTTATAAAAAAAATTAGCACAGTAGAAACTATGTCAACACTTCATACAAGGAAAAAACATAATACAAGAGACATCAAAATGCCATATACCATCCATATGCCTACAAAGCACAAATAATTCTATTTATTCCTAGGTTTGGTTAAGGTTGCACTATGCACTTGGATTTTCTTGAAACCTCAAACAAACCAAATTTGAAGACATTTCTCTAAAGAATCACATTAGCAAGAACCACTTATTCTGCAATGAAATAGCATGCAAATCAAGTATCCAATATTTCAATAAGATTCCATGAACCATCACTTGCAACCCTTAATTTGGATACCTTGGTCTAAAATGCAAGAACATACATGCTCTTGAAGGTACAGATATACAGAGTCAATAGCCTTCCAGCTATGCAACTTCTGCAATATCTGCAGTCAATAAAAAACAAGAGAAAATGCATTTTTATTTTCATTTACTGTGTCTCATGGTTTTTCATGCTTCAAAAAAATGTGTGGGGTAAATGCAAAGTGCAGACAAATGACTGGAATAAAGTATGTCAGTTTCCAAGAATCACTGATCCTAGTTGACAAGGATCTTTCATTTGAGCATTTGCTACATTTTGTAGTGGTTTTAATGAAAATGATTCTCTAGGATGGATTAAAATGTGTCGTACGATTTGAAAGTTCCCTACTGTATATTTCAAAATTCCCTAAAGACTTAGAAATTCATGAAAATTGATATAATTCATTTGATCCATTCTTTTTTGTTGTCAGTTGAAGGACTCGAAAAAAAAAAAAAAAATAGTCCAAAGTGACAATCCTTGACAATAAATAACCAAAATAAATTATATTAGTTTTCATGAATCACTAAAACTAGCAGAAAAGGATCAAAGGAACATAAATCAAGGATCTTAAGGCAATGCAACTTTCCATCTAGATTAAGGGCCACTTGCACAATATGCACTATTCAAAATGTAGCTTGTGGGACATTTTCCATTGCTTCAAAACTTCTATGGATAGTACGGAACTGAACATGGATCAAGAGATGCTAGTGGACACCAAATAATGAAGAACTATTGGTTCCATTCAGTCAACAAATTTATACAAGAACAAAAAAGGAAAAAACATGAGAAGCATTAGGTTATTGAATAAAGCCAATATTCATCCAAAGCATGCTGGAATCCGTCAATACCATACTTTTCTATTCAATTCATTGATGGGAAACAGTTAGATAACTTGGAGTAGACTCATTTGTTTTTTAATTGGAAAAAATCGAATTTTTATTCACATTAAGATAGAAAGTACATTTCGTATATGTAGTTAAGCATTTTTGTCATGTTAAAAAAGAGAGGTAAACACCAACTTCTTTTTCGGCATTTTCTTGATAGTCTAGAACATTACAAATGTTGGCTTCCACAAGGGAGCAAAAAACCTTCCTCTGAACAACACTAAGAGTTCTAAAATTAGATTATAAAAAAGGTTTTAACAATTTTCCATCCAAATAATCAAAATAAACCAGTAACCCTCCTAAATATCTGATGCCTCAACATCACTATATACTCCTCCATCTAGAATAAACTCAAAAAAGTGAGATGAAAATATTCTGAATATTGGATATCCTTGAGATCTGGAATATGCCACATTCCATTCTCTTTCTGTAGATGAGCCTTTGAAAGTCCATCCCCTTCTCCATTTATTTCCTTGTACATGTGATGAAAATAGATTGAGTTAAAATTGTAGAATCTCATGAAATATTGGCCTAAAAATGTAGTAATAAATAACAATTAATACAAACGATGTGAAAAAAGCTCAATGAACAAAATCATACCTTCTCTTGCCAAAAGAAATAAGTAGGAAATTTCAAAATTAGTTCTAAAATATAGATATCATAGCTAAGATCAGAAGATTTTCTTAACATATGGTTGTCGAGGACTCACCTTGTGTCATGTCCCTTGAATTTCTAATGTATGGGGATGAGCACAACTTTTGCACTTGATGCTCTTCTCTTGTCTTTTACCAATCTGTCCAAAGGAAATCATTAAAATGTAAGTAAGAAACATGTTTAGAATATGAATAAACATACATAAACTATAAAATCCTCACCCTTTTTCCATTGTTAATAAAATAGAAGTCTTCCTCGGGGCTTGATTCCTCTTGAAATTCAAGTTCTCTTCTAACTTCAAACAAATTCCAGTTTTCTTCCATGGACAATGTTTTGAAATGTGCACCATCCTCAAAAATATCAATGGATATTAGAGGAGAATGGGTGCTATCATCATTTTCTTGCTCTATTGGTTTCCAAATCCAATTGTTGTTATCCCTTATATGCCTAAAACATCGAAACTTAAAAGAAACATAGATATTTTGTCTCGGTATTGAATATCTACAAGTTAAAAAGGATGAAAAAATAGTTAGAAAGTGATGTCAAACCTCATGAAAATCAAATAAAAGGAAAAATCAAAATTGAATACATTACCTAATACGAAGTGTCTCTACACTCAACACACATTTTAATTGCTCTCCATTCACAAGATGTAATCTTGTATTCCATCTAGGGTAAAATAAGTTACGTAATAACATGTCAAAGGGGTTTGTGCAAGAAAAAGTATTCTTAGTCATTCGAATAGACTCCTCTTCCTTGAACACTTTATAAAGAACAAAAAATGGTAAATGCATACCAAAATGATCACATGCACCACCGTTCTCCCGCATACCAGATTGAATTTCAAGAAATAATTTTGAACATATGCAATCAATTAATGTTGGATTAGAATGTGGTAAGCCAATTTCATGAAGTATGGGTAACTTGTCTTCTTCAATTTGTCCCAGCCTTTTACCCCTTGGAAGAAAGTAATCATATTTATAAAACCACACCCCTTCTTCCCTCAATGACATGGAATTCTTTCCCTCATAGAGTATCTCTCCTATATGCGAATGGAAAACACGTAAAGTACTAGTAATACTCTCCACAGGCTTCCATTCTTCAAAATCAGAAATGCACAAACCTACATAAAAAAAAAAAAATATTTAGTATCCATCTAATCTACGGCATTCATATTCTAATACTCATGCAAAATTAAGAAAAAATATTCAATGCTTATAAAATGACGAGTTCTTACAATTTCGTCCAATTTGAGGAAAATTGTCTTGTTTGGAATTAGACTCTTTGAGGATATCCTTACGCTCATATACATGAGCTATGAGCACCTTCTCCACTTTTTCACCTTGTTGGCTTCGCTTAAATGCCCTTACTACACCTTTCCAATGGGATTGTAAATTATCTAGTCTTCTTTTTTTTGCCCAAATTCGGTTCCTTGATGGTTGCAAAGTAACCCAAGATCCAATGGAAAGCCATAATGTGATCCAATTATCCATTTCATCGTTTTCATTCTCAACTAAAATAGTTCCCAACTTTCCTCAAGATCTATGAGTTCCCATTTCACTGCAAGAAAGGTACAAAGGATCCATAGGAAAATGTTATCAAGAAACTTCATATTTATAATGAATTTCATATTCAGGGGGTTGCTATTGGTTAGTGGGAAGAAGATTCACATCTATTTTATCAGTGAACATATACTCTATTTCACATTCAGCTGCTGCAAGAATCTGTAGCCATTGGGTTTTAGTGTCCACAAAATACAAGGACAAGTTGTTGGCTTCATATTCCATCTACAGACCACCGTACACACTCAGTAAATTTGTGAGCCACTTGTTAGTGAGTAATTATAGAAATTTGTGTAGTGGGAAGGGTGATTTTCCTTGTCAAGATCAGCTATTATATAAATAAAGTGCCCACTACTTCACTAATCAGTTGGCTGGGAGTTTGTGGAAGGCAGCAGCTCCTTCAAGGGATAATCTACTAGTCTATGTTAACAAACATTAGCTGTCATTTATAGACAACATTTCCCAGGAATGTATTACTTGTTTTAATGAATGAAAACTGATCTGGAAGAGTTTACATCAAGTCTGAAATTTAGTATTGGTGTTCTCTTGAATATTGTGTTGATATTGTTATTGATATTATATATCTATGTGGGAGAATTGCCATATATATATTGCTCCATAAATGTTCCCTAAACAATAGAGAATAGTTTGTCTTTATGGATGGATGAAACATGTGACAAGTTTTCTTGTATTTATCTTTATGGATGGATGAAAAAGGAGACAGTATAAAAGTTATAGCATTTCCAGTCTAGAGATGCAAATATTTTGGAATACAAGTTCATATGGGGCTGTAGATCAATCATAAGCTCTAGAAGTAGTATTTTGTGCACTGGAGGGTGATATATAGTATTTTGTGTCTTTTGATTCATTAATTTGAATATTGAGATAAAATTTCCCATCCTGGTGATGGATTCCTTGAAGTTGTATACCAGCTCCCACATACCCCAAATGGATTCCTAGAATAGAATTATAAACCCATCTCAAATTAGAAACAATTAACAGTTACCAAGATTCATAGGGAGTTTCTTACAAAATTTTAATTGCTTTAGTAATGATAAGCAAGATCAATCTTCGTCACCACTATCTCTACAGTTCTGATTCACAAGGATTCCCTACATTTCTTGATCCCTTCTATTCTTTATATATTATTATTCTGTACTAGGAATAGGTGTACAATTGATCCTATTTATTATGTCAATGCATTATCCATTTTTTGGCTTTGTTCTCTCCCTAATTTCTCATTGCACTAAATATAACTAAGTAGCATGCATTAACATTGAGTGTGTTTACTTCATGTTAATAGGGGCATCACAAATGATTGCTTTTTCATTTTTATCACTTGAAATAGTCCCTTGGGGAAATCGTTCATATTGTGGTTGATTGAGCATTTAGGATAAATTCCAATATTTACTCAACAAAATCTGCTTAGCTAAGTACAAGGTCTCATAAATCCATATTTTCATCACTCTTAGATAAAGGGTTTAGGGAGATGCAATCAGAACCTAAGTGCCTTATCTTGCACAAATCTCGGGGACAAGGATTTCTACAACAAAATAAGTGCTAGATATTTGTTTTATGGAACATACTGAACATTGATTGAATATTAGAACATGACAAGAAGGAAAAGAAGGATGAACATTGGAAAGGAGAACACTAAAAAAACTGAATATTTCTTGATTGAACTTGCAGCAGGTGGAGTATCAAGGAGACCCATAGGTCCCTTGGGGATAATAGGAGGTGACATGGGCTCAAATGCTTTTTCTTCTTCGGGTCATGTTCCTATTCTGGAACCACATCAATGTTCTTTGCTCCAGTAAAATAACTAAGGGTGTAACCTTTCATCCATTTTGATACTATAAGAAAGGAAAATAAAATATTTTATAGGATTGTGAGTAGGTGTCTCTTGTGGAGTGACATACCATTTCACATTACCATGAATAGTCCATTCTACCAGGTAAAGTTTGATATTGATGTTGTCAATCATGTTGAATTATGGGGACCAATTATTCAAAATGAAAAAAATGATTGCATGATTATATTGGGCTTGAAATTTTTGTGGGAGAGGACCAACTAAGAGTATCACTAAACCACTGCTCCAAATCTGGACAATCAACAAATCGTTGCAGTAGTATAGGAGGTCACAGCTTATCCCTAGAGGGAACACAAACAAACAAAGCCTATTAGAGAGGTCACACCCTGCCTTTAAGGCTTCCCATAGTCCATGACTAAGCCCTTAGAGGGATAATAAATAGTCATGACATACTAGAGAGGTCACGCCTAGTCCTAGAGGGATTATAAACAGTAACAACCTGTCATGTCCAGCCCTAGAGGTCTTATAAATAGTCCACATCCTGGCTTAGGAAGACCACAACAAGAGTCTAGCATCCCGAGAGGACATGACGCCCAAAAATAACAAATCAAGAGAGGAAGGAGGGAGGTCATGAAATGGTCAAGGAAACCCCATGAAGTCATGAATCATCTATCAAGTCAACAAATCAGCTCACAGCTTACATAGTAAGGGTCACAAACAGGTTTAGAAACACCACAGAAGAACCACCCAAGATAACAACTCACAAGAATGGACACAACCTTCTAAACAGATCACAAAAATAGTTAGAACGAGCATATTTATAGCAGTGGGTTACCCAAGGAGAGGGCACTCTTGTTCCCCTATTATTTTCTATTAATAAAAACATAGTTACAACTTATCTGAACCAGGAGAGGGGGCAGACCAGGAGGAGAGAACAATAGTTCAATTCTGTGTCACGCTAGTAGCAAGGAGGCACGTCTCTACCATCATGTGGGAGCAACAAAGGGCAGTTCTAGTGTTGAGAAATCATGTGGGGCACCCTTGAGGAAGAGGTATTAGATTAGATTTACAGCTGAGCCATTATTGTGATCATTGGGTAGAAAACGAGTTTCTATAGAACTATCAGGTATTTTTATTTAATGCTGTGCAGTTGTCTACATTTCTCCTCAATCTACATGCCCAGTGAATCAAGAGAAACATGTAATGTGACCAGATCTGAAATTTATGCAATATAGCAGGCATTTTCCATTATCTTAGTCCATTTTACAGCTCCCCAAATTGTCGGATATCCACACGAGTGTTTGAATCCATTCTACATGTAAGTGGTTGTGAAAATTTATGAATCTTTATCCTGTAACTAAGTTATATCAGACTTTACACATTTCTGTCAATTCTCTTCTGAATTTTCCGCTATAAATGTTAGTGGGATTTTAATGATGAACGGTGACTTTATCATGAAGTAATATGTGTAAATGAGTGTTGGATATCATGTGCATACATTGAGTGAAGAATTTTACAATTTATAATTACTATCGGCCATGGAAAGCCACCTACAAGAAACTCAGTCATGATTGAGGTCAGATATTCTATTAAATATACATTCAGTAGTATCTATAGCATTATTCCATCAATATGTGTGATGAAAACTAACACCTAGTACTAAGGGCTAGTAAGTTAGAGCAAACCAGACTGAGATAATGGATAATAAAGACTCTTAGGAACAAAATTGTTACATAAAAGAGGAGATACCAAATTTTACTTTTGTTTTGCCCAAATTTTTAACATAAGATCATTGAGTATTGAATTTACCTAAGAATGATATCTATCTAGTTGAGCAATGAATAGAAAGACCAAACTTCACTTGATGTTCGCAGATGGACACAGGACTTCCTGGGTTGTTTTGATAATGTTCCCTTAATGATTCTTTGCTCTGGTTGAGTTGTATTTCAAATCTGGCTCTTTATCATTTCCAGCCAATGCCAATCTCATGTGGCGCAAGCAATCCCAGCCCCATTACTCCATAGAATGTGCTCATCTTTTAATCGAGCATGAAGATATTTCTCTATGGGTGAGGTAAAATGCTCCAATGATATCAATGATGAAGATGTCTGAACAAGAGCATTCGTGGGCGTCTGTCAAAATTTTCATGTGCAGAGCATTGGTGGGCGTCTGTCAAAATTTTGATGTGCACAGCATTGGCGGGCTTCTATTGTCAAAAACTTTTACCATTATATATTTTAATATTTTTATAGAATTTTTCCACTGACGTATATGTACTTTAATAGAAATATAAATAGACAACTTAATGTTAACCATTAGAGTACTTAAAAAAGAAGTAAGTTGTAGGTTTTACTTAACTGCTATTTAAATAATCATAGTTGTTATAAATATAGATTTATATATCCTTATATATTTTTTAATATGTTAATAGTATTTTTTTTATATAGTTATGTATATATAAACAAATATTGGTCATGTTTATCTTTGGCTTAAAAAACACCACATTTAATTACTAATATATATCTTCATATATTTCTATATTTTTTAATAAATTTTTATATAACATATAATAAACTCATAAGGACATGGTTAAAAAAAAACTTTTCTAATTATGTTTATATATTTTGAAATATGTTTTTTATATATATCATTATATATTTCAATATATATATATAATTGTAGGTGCAGTTGATATTGTGGTAGGTAATAAACCCATTTTCAAATTATTTTTTATTTATATTTTATATATTTCAATATTTATAAAAAAATGTTGGTGCCGTGGATATTGTGGTGGGTAATAAACCCACAAATTCATGGATAAAAAAATACTCTATCTAATTAAAAAAATAATAATGTAATTAATGTGGTCAACATGTTTTGATTCATTAATAACTCTCCAATATGTGGAGAAGGTGTGCATAGTGGATTTCGCTTTCCAAGACAATTTGGGGCACCTTGGGCAGAGATTATTTCACTGTCCAAGAAAATTATAATATTAAAATATTCCATTATTATGGGATTATGTAATAAAATATTGTTTAAGACCTATACGATGTTTGACTTTTAAAGCAATTTGATTGGCTAATGCACAATGACACGGAATTTGGGTTAAAGTTAAAAGAACCATTTTGGATTGAAATTTCCTCTAATGTTAAGCTTACTAAGCAAATCAGGGTTATACTTAGTCACAACTGAACCGACATCCAAAAGAAGATCAGACTGTATCAAAGACTCTAGGAAGACTTCATCCCCAGGAAGGAGATCATCCAAGATAGGACACATGTCTAAACATTCAAATGGATCGATAGAGTGGAGAGCAGGCTCCATAGTCTGTATAGGATGACTCACCTAGTCAACTGATCGAACCAAGTCTCAGGAAGGTAAGCATGAAAACAGAGGCTGCTTCTTAGTAGCAATTGAATGCAAAGGACATGAGGCCACATAGCTCACCTGTGGCAGGGTAGTGTCTATAGAAACACTGGGAATCAATAAAGGAAAGACCTGTCTCTAGTTGGGCCAGGAGACGGATCAAGAAAATCCAATTGACCGATAGTGACAATTTATTCGCCATGATTAAAGTACATCACACAAAAGAATGTTGACACCACAGCTTGCATGGAATAGGCATAATCACGTCTGAGTAGTGTATTGAAGTCCAAGGGGTCTTCTATTACCATGAAGTCAACTAAGACGGTATTCCCACCAAAATTAACAGGTGTTTGAGAAATAATTCCCAAGGCTATACTAGTTCTTCTATCAAACGCAAGCAACTGACTAGATGTCAACAAAAGGCTGGGAGATCCCATGCCTCGCTAAGTACGAGCAGACAAAATACTAACTGAGGCTCCTTCATCAACAATACAACGAGCAATCATGTGTTCAACTTTGACCTTTATCTAGAAAGGTGAATTATAAGGAAGGTGCGGCTCAACTAGGATATCCCAATCAAAGGAAGCAATCCAAGAGCTTGGTGGGGGTTGATCTGAAGTGATTTCAGTGCCCCCTTGTTCAGTAAGTTCTGACTTGGTAGTGAAGAAAATGTGACTAGCAGACACTTCACTCTCCAAAGGAAGAGTGGGATTGATCGACAATGGAACCGATTCAACTGCTTCATGAAAGTCACTCTCCAAAGGGAGAGTGGGATTGACCAAATGTGACATTGGTTCAATCACATTAGGATCACTCTTCTAAAGAAGAGTCGGATCAACCAAAGTTGAGATTGGTTCAACAGCTTGATCAACCAAAGGTTGAGTAGGTTGTTGAGAAACTATAGGCTGTTCAGGAGAAGGAAATTCTTGAGTCTCGGACCACACTCTTCGTACCTTTTCAATAGCAGGGAACTTGTGAGTAAGATGATCTCCCTCGCATAACTTACAAGGGAACTTAAGTTTGTACTTCAAATGACCAGTTTTCTCAACAGTGTCAACATGACTAGCAGTGGATAACTGTTTTCTCTCAGCATGACCTACAGAGGCCGAGATTTTGCCCCCAACATGACCACCAGAGGCTGGGTGACTGGGTCCAACCTGAATAAGAGAGGTTGGTTGTTGAAAAAATTTAGAATGTTAAAAAACGGGATGACCATGAAACCAAACTCTTTGCACCTCCGCGATAGAAGGGAATTTATAAGTAAGGTTGTCTCCCTCACAAAGCTTACAAGGAAAATTGGGCTTGTGTTTTGAATAGGTAGTCTTTTCAATAATGTCAACATGACTCGTAGTGGCTGACATATTGTCTCCAGCATGAACCATAGAGGTTGAAAAATTGCCTCCAGCATGACTTGCAGAGGCTGAGAGAATGGGTCCAACATGACCTGCAGAGGTTGGATGGGCACCACCAACATGAACATTAGAGGCTGAAAGGTTAGGATTAACATGCTTTGTATCATTTTAGTGTGTTCCCCCAGCATGAACAACATAGGCTGGGTGGATGGATCGAACATGACTTGCATAGGTTGGATGGGGAGGTTCAACTTGAACATCAGAGGTTGAACGCGTGCCCTCAGCATGAACTATAAAGGCTGAGTAACTGGATCCAACATGACTTGGAAAGGTTGGAAGGATCCCACCAGCATGATCAATAGAGGCTAGATGGTGAATATCAACTTGACTTGCAGAGGTTGAGAGCTTAGATCCAACATGACCTACAAAGGTTGGATGGGTCCCCCCAACATGAACCACAGAGGCTGGGTAGTGAGGTTAAACTTGACCTGTAGAGGTTGAATGGGTGCCCCCTTGCTTATGTGCCTTCTTCCTATTCCTCCTTCTTTTACTCCTTTTAGACTGTCGGTTACTTTTATCAGTACTTTCACTGCATGAGGTAGAAGGAGGAGGAGAATCAACTATAGGTGAAGGGGAAGCAGTTTTTTTATTCCCTTGATATAAGGAACTTACTTGCAAAGCATTAGGAGCATTCAAAGCAGTTGGAGTGGAAAAAACCACACTGGTAGCCCTAGGGTGAATCCAGGTAGATTCAAGGTGGCCATCAAAGGAACACCAACATTCCTCGTCAGAGGAATAGTACAAGGAGTTCCTAGAATGGGGATCTCTTGGTTGGTGTTCAAAAGGGTGTTAGCCATAGTTTCAAACAATAAGACAAAGTATAACATTAACAAGCAACCAAAAGTGCAAAGCACACACCTGAAGGAAAACTAAGTATAGACAAACCACAGAGCACTCACTAAAATTGATAAATCCAAACAGACAAACAAGTATAAGATACACTTTCCAAAAGAAAGTTGAGAGATAGTTACTTGACATCCCTGTAGATGTTCTTAGGCACAGGCAGAGGAATCACCCACCACCCTCCCACACCTTCTATCGGGGTTACCTTCCAAGCCCATCCAAGGTAAACCAGAAATAGCCTTCCAGTGTACTTGTGTATGATCCGTAGATGTCAAAGAGACTAAAGGCTACCTTAACTATATTGATAGTTTGGGGGGACAGTCGCAAGCCTGATTTGTATGCATGGGCAGGGTAGCAAATCCTGAAACCCTGTCTAAGACAGAATCCCCAGATGTGCAAAAACCTTGGTCTACGCTTTGACAAGGAATCTGAGGGTTATCTCCTTAGTGCAAGTCTTCACGCGGCCTTGTGCTTAACTTCTGTTTGAGAGGAGCTTCCTAGATATAATCAACATAGAAAAGGGTTTACCTAGTGATTGGCCAACTACATCTAAATTTAAACACTTGTGGAGAGTTGAAACTCCCTAATCTACAAGTATAGCCTAAGCTAGTTGGTGTATGACCCTATAAAATAAAACTTACTAATAAATTTTAAATTATATCGTTTATTTTCAGGGCTATTTTTAGTCATATGGTAAATGGCGTGAAACTTATGTGGTGTTTTGACTCAAATTTGAAACAAAATGACTGAGCAAAAGAAATAAAATGCAAAAAGCAAAAACTATTATCTTTCTTTTTCCAAATAGAAACTTGAAAGCCACAAAAGAACAAATTCTTTTTATTTTTTTCAAAAAAAATGATATGAAGTGCATTAAAGACAAAACCCTAATCAACATGCATGTGAAGCAAACATGTGTTTCTTTTTCTTTTTCTTTTATAAATACAAAATAAAAACTACCTACAAACTAAATGTATGTAGATAACAAAAACAAAGCAAAAGGAACTTTGCTATACAACCACCAAACAAACTCTAGAATGCCCTAAAGTTAGTATAAACCCTACTTGGAAGGAAGGCTTGCATAAAAGACAAGTCAACTATTTTGGCATGGTGAAGTTAACCAACAAAAGAAGAAGGAAACAAACACCAACAAGCTTCTGAACTTAGACAAAGGTCACTGACATAGGCTGATAAGAAACATAAGCCAAAAGACAAACCAAGCAAAGGGGGTAGGGGGAATGAGAAAAGAGAAAAACCTAATGATAGAAAAGGACTTACCAAATAGATAAAGAACACCCAAAAAGGATGACACTAACTCCCTGGAGTCATGCACTTGCAGAGGACCCCAAAAGACCTACCAAACAACCTTCAAATAGAAGAAAAAACCACAAAAGAGTAAAAAACATTGTTTATAGGGGCATACGCGAGTTGTACTACTAAAAGGTCACTTGTCATACATGGGTTGATAGTATAGCAAGTCATGTGTACAAACTAGACACATGACTATTCAGTATGCAACTCATGTATGGGTGGAAAAAATCCCAAAAAAGGTCAAAAACTGCCTTAAAAAGGCAGGGGAGGTGTTCTATCAAATAGATAAAGTGTTCCTAAGTGACAAGAAAGACCTGAAACAATGAAAAATACTAAAATAAAGATAGATAAACCCAACACAGAGAAGGAATTCCCCAACAGAGTCGCCAATTCTGTTGTAAAGGAAAAGTTTCCTATGGCTAGGATTTAAGAGGCCATCAACGTATTGGGGTTGAAAGGTGGATGCAAATGGTTCTTCAAGTAAATATAAACAATATTTAGAGATTAGAATGGTTCATACCTTAATAAACAAAGGTTTATCCAAGTATCCCTTCAATCCTCTTCTTGCTCCTCTTTCTCCCCTCGCTCCAAGAGACCTGCAAAACAAATTATACCTTCCTTAAACCAATATGACTACATATAAAGAAATGATAATCAAAGCAATATGAGAAACTATTCTTATTAACATAAACATCTGATCATAAATATAAATTCAATCACACATTGAACAATGATTTGGGAATAAGAAGGACATCACATCTTTATTAATCATGAAATGAAGTACAAATATACCTTCTCTTCAAGTTTGGCAGCTCATGAAACCTTGATCTGGTTCTGCTACTTCTCTTCTCCAAGGAACTCAGCTTCCAAGCTTTGCAACACAAGGAGAAGGATTCTAGGGAAAAGGTGTGGGAAAAGAGAGTCCTAATTCCTTCAGCATAACAATGCAAAGGTGCAAGTCTCCTCTCATGGACCTCCTTACCTCTATTTATATGTTTCATGAAGAGTTAGGGTCAAAGACAAAGTAGTTACAACTAAAAGAGTCATTTGCATAACTACCCAAACTACCCAAATTTCAAAATATGTATTTTTTTGACATTTTTTGGAGGAATATGCGGGTTGCAGAGACAACAGTCACATATGCAGGAAGTATACGTGGGTTGCAATGCAAAAAGTCATGTATTTAAGGTGTACGTGAGTATTATATATAGTAATTCATGTACGTACGTGAGTTTCCTTAAGGAAACTCATGTATGCATAAAAAAATATCATTTTTAGGGTACTTGAAGGAATTTTTATACTTTGGTTTCTTCTGGACAATTTTAGCTAACTGAAATATCTTTCCAACAATATAGAGAAGAGGTCAAATGGAGTTACATAAATCAATATATGGGTCCTCCAAGTTAGGTGTTTTTTTAGTGACTTTCATGAACTGTCGTCATGGAAGTGTCGGCATGTGACAGAATCATGGGAAAGTGGTCACAAGTAGAGATGTGTCATTTTGAGATATAACATACAACAATAGTCTCTCTCTCTCTCTCTCTTGTCCCAACTTTTTCTCTCTCTCTCTCTCAGTTATGCACTACAACTGAGTGTGAGTGAATTTGTATGAATTGTGTGTTAAATAGAGAGGCTCCCTCTCTATTTATACTAATTCTTGACTTGACAATAACTCACTAGTGATGACTTCTCTAGAAGAGTCTAATAACCGTATGGCCTCACAACTACGGGGAATTTTACCCTTGATCAATAAGGAGGGTTACACTCTATGACTTTACATGACTTGTTTACATTATTGAATCTCCTGACAGGAACATCGGGGCATGGCATGACTTAATTACAATACAGATACTTCCCAATATAAACATCGGGGTACAATACATAAGATATAAAAGTGAATACATTCTGAATTTACAAATACATAAACATCATCATCATCATCCTCATCTTTCTCATAAACATCTTCATCTTCATATTCATCTTCATCATCATCATTATCAACAACAACATCATCGTCATCATCATCACCACCATCATCATCACCATCGTCATTATCCTCATTCATTTTCTTGTTTGTTTTCATCATCATCAACATCTTCATCTTCATCTTCATCATCATCATCATCATCATCATCATCAACAACATCAACACCATCAACATCGTCATCGTCATCGTCATCATCATCATCATCATCATCATCATCATCATCACCATCATCATTATGCTCATCCTCATGTCTCCCTAAACCTATGTCTCCCCTCTAACACACACACACACACATCCATATGTCTCCTCTTACCACTAGCACCCCCTACCCTATCTCTCTGGCACACAAACACAAATCCTTATGTTATACCTTACCACTAGCACCCCCTACCTTATCTCTCTAGCACACACATACAAATCCCTATGTTAGACCTTACCACTAGCACCCCCTAACCTATTTCTTTGACACACACGCACACATTCATATGTCTCCCATTACCACTAACACCCCCTAACCTGTCTCTCTCTTTCACACAAACACACATATCCCCATGTATCCCCTTATTACTAACACCCCTTAACCTATCTTTTTCTCTCACACACATCCCTAGAGTTGTAAAACAATATAGTTAGGTTGAATAAAGAGGAGGTGTTAAGGCGCAAAGAATAAGGGAGTGCTTTTAATTCCCCCTAAAACATGAATGATTCCTTATCCATGCAACTACCTTCTTAAATGATCCAAAGTTCTATTAGAGTAAAACAGGCACGCGTTTTATGTGTCCAAAACACACCCCCATTTTAGTTAACAGTAATGTGTACACATTTATTCTCATTATAAACAATAGCAGTCATTGTTCGAGAAACACTCTAACACATTTTCATAGGTTTGATATTCCACGTGCAAATTCAGGTTACATACAGTGCATGAACATTATCTTCTTTACCATATTTTCACACAAAATTGTTTTGTGAATCAAGCATCTCCACCACAAGTTTCTAAGTATTGCTTGGAGCATGGTATACATTGAGGACAGGGATGATTTTAGGAGCGAATTTTAGCCTAGTGGGCTATTTTCCATGTTTTTATCCCAAAACATAGTTGCCATTTTGCATTTTTTGAAGCCCTGTTTCGCCCAATTTTGATGGGGTAAAAAAACTTTCACCCTAAAAATAGCCAAATTATTATATAAATGATGTAAAATCCTTGGAAATTAAAATATTTTTTGAAAAATATCGCCAATCATTTTATAGTTGTCGTTATAAGAATTGGTAATATTCGCCAACATTTATAAACTTTTAAATAAGTATGGTTCCTTAAAATCATCCCTGATTGAGGAGCAAGAAATAAATAATGAATTGATAAAGAAAGAATCCATTAATTGAGCAAGGATCCACATAAAGCATCTCCACCATTGTTTTTCTCACAATTTAGGAGCTAACAAAGGAAACATTAGCTTGGTCATTGTGGTGGAGTATCTAGACACAATTAAGCAAGAAATAAACCAAGCTTGGAGAATTTCCTATTGAGGAGCGCCATAGAGCATATCTACCATTGTTTTTCTTGCAATTGAGGAGCTATCAAAGGCAATGTATTCTTCCCAATCTTCCCCCTAGCTCAAGAGTATGTAGACACAATTGCACAAGAAAGAAACCAAGCTTGGGGAATTTCCCATTGAGGAGCACTATAGAGCATCTATACCATTGTTTTTCTTGGAATTGAGGAGCTAGCAAAGGCAACATTCTTCTCAATATTCCCCCTATCTTGAGTACCTAGACACAATTGAGCAAGAAAGAAACCAAGCTTGGGTAGTTTCCCATTGAAGAGTACCATTGAGGAGGTAGCAAAGGAAACCATATATATCATTGATCATTGTGGTCATGGGAAACTCAAGCAATTGAGCAAGAAAATTAGTAAGGAAGGAGATACCCAATGAAATCCTTGAATAAATTAGAGAGAAGAACGTAAATGACATGACCAATCGAAGATGCTCTATGGACACTCAACCAATTCCAGTTGTTGAGGATGCCATAGTTCTTCCTAACAATCCACATCAAGAAAGACAAAAGCATTCACTCGAGGGGCCTTTGGTCACCATATCAGTGGAAGAACAAGCACTGCATGGAACTGATCAAGGAGTAAAACGTAGGTGCACATTAAGGCCACCTAAAACCTTTGTAGATTCAATTGAATGTGGGTATACAAGTGACGAAGTTAGAGATACATTGAATGCCGAATGTATGCTCGAAGAAGGAAATGTTGTTCAAACCACCCAAGAGGATTTCCAATTGCCACCATCCAACCATCAGGAAGACATGGAAGGACATGAATCTCATGTTCAAACGCCAAACCGACTGGGTGATATGGTACAGGGTGCAGTTCCAACTTCCCTACCTCCATTAGCAACTTCACGCTGAAGAACTCCAAAATGTATATAGATTGATGAAAGTCTCATTGGTTCGCTTGAAGGTACATTGTCTAAATGTTGTATTGCATATCAAGCTCAACATATACTTGTCAACATTTATATTGTTGTTAAGATCTAGGTCTATGACTGTTGTTAGGAAAAACTTAAAGATAAAGATGATAAACAGTTCTGAACCAATTTCTTATGTTGTCAGAAGTTTGGTAGATGCATTTATTAATATTGGAAATAAATCTCGTTCAAAGGATTGCAATGCCGCTTATTGTGTGTTGTCACAATCAATCATGAACAAAAGCACCAGGGCCCTTCGGCTTCTTAATCCTACATCCAAACTTGTAGGATTGGATATAAAAGCACTCTGTAGGTATTGTTCTAGAAGAGAACAACTTGACTCTAGTGAAATAGATGTCTAATCCTTCATTGGCAGGTTTCCACACTTCAATATGAAGCTCATTGATGCGGTAAAGGGACTGGTGCAGGAGTTTTGGCATGACAATAGTAGAACTTCATCCAACCAAAAATATGTACTAAATTTGAGAAGGGGTTCAAGGGATCGTGAGCCCCACATTAAACATTTTCTTGACATGACACAAATAGAATTATATGAGAGATTTAGGCATGAACATAATGAACTTAACTTGGGATAAAGATCCTTCAAGAAATTCAAAACATGGTATGTTAAAATAAACACAACTCGTAACACATGTTGTTGTCTATATCACATTGAGTACACTTATTATTATGACACATATATACATATATTGTGTGTTTTGCATAACACTCTTGTGCAAGAATGTTCAACTACATTGCCACCGACATCTTCTAGAGATTGTATCCATAGCATCATGTGTAGAAGGACAGACTCGTTGCACATTTTATCAAAGGACTTGTGTAGATGGGACATGCCCAAGGTGTGGTGGAATGGCATTTTTGGACAAATGCATACAAGTCACCGATGAGCATGAACTTGGGAGACATGAAGTGAACTTGTAGTCATTCAAATATGTCGTGTATGATATCGGTGGAGGGAATGAGAGGAAAAAAATACAATTGGTCACCTCTCATATTAGTAACGAGTTCTTGAATAGTATTTTTTCCTTCATCTATTGCTACTTCATATATGTAACAAACTATTGATCTGTACATCTTTAATGTTGATCTACGAGGTACTGGTATGCAACTTCATGGAGGAATTCTTTGAAAAGACACAATAGTATGTAAAGCATGTACATGTGTCTTGTTGGCAAGATGAGTAGTTTAGAGCATGTAGGGATACATTTCCTATTGGAACTATATTACCAATGGTCGATTTTGCGAAAAACTACACTCTTCAACCACAAAATGAGATTTAGAGTCAATATTATCACTCAGACCAGGTAAGCATAATGGTCCATATCACCTATAGACATGGGGCAGATAGTACTGAAGAGAATAGGTTTATATTGAAGGAGTATCACTTTTACATAAGTGATGATAGGTGTCATGACTTGGATTTTGTACAACACAGCTTTCAATTGTTCTACAAACACTTGGAGGATAACAATATATAGATGGAACAACATTGGATTTGGTCTGATGGTTGTGCAGGGAAATTAAAAAATTCCCGTCTCTTCCAATGGTTGTGTATTCTCCACAAGAGGCACAAGGTGCCACATATTTGGAACTATTTTGATACCCGACATGGAAAAGAGGAACATGATGGAGAAGTTGCATGCATCAAGACTGCATTACGTAGGTAAGAGATGAAATTCACAGTTATTTTTCTCATTCGATATGTAAAGGTTGTTGTTGCATGGTGTTCTTCAGTGACGGGGCAGTGAGCTAGAAGGCAAGAAGGCCAATCATCTCAAAAGGCACATGTACATAGATATTTTTGGGAGGTGGTCAATGTAGATCGATCACACCTATATGAGTGCAAGACCATCCAAGGAACTCATGCATTCCATTTAATTAGGATGTCAGATAATGCTATAGTTGAAATGTGGACATGAAAACTCTCTTGTTTTTGTTATCCATGTAGAAGTGGTGAATGGGACAACTGTGAATCCACATATTGGGTCGATAGCTGGGATTGTGTATCACTCCCCATTGGTTGATAAATAACTACAGAATTATCCCAGTTAGAGGAGGTCCAGTCGAGTATTTCACATGAGTATGACCACATTTCAGATCTCATACAACCAGGTTTGACTATTATGTTGATAACTTTGAAATGTTTGATGACTATTTGTGTTTAGTTAGCTAACTCCTAGGTCTACACTTTATTTTATGCAGGGAACATATGCGCAGTGGTTTCCCCAAGAAAAAATGAATGGCACACGGACTATTGACTAGCACATTGCTTGGATGGGAAGCAGACCCTCATTGTCTCATTAAGTGACTCCAAGGGCAATGATTTTCCAATTGGGTCAATGTTATCAAAGGAGAATATTTGACACAGGTTTCCCATGCATGAAATAAAAAAGGTTATGTGTTTGAATATTATAGACCGGGTCAAATTGTATACCATTATACAAACTTATTTATTGGCACAAGCCTCCAGCTACAAACCATGTCAAACAAGAACTCATCAAAGTCACGATACTTGTTTCCTTACTCCGAGCATGAGAGGCTAAAGGATACCATTCCTATTAGAGGTGATCCCGATGGTCTAGCTGAATGACCATAGGTAGGTAGTCAGGTATGTGGTAGTCATATATTTTGCTTTCATGGTCTCATTGATTATTTATAGTTTGATACATTGAGCGCTTGATAGATTGATAACTTCAATAGACTTCTACAACTTGATAAATTGCACCTGAGACTCATAATGGATTTGTTGTATTATATTGATACTTACAAGACTCATGACTTATAGCCTAAGACCATTATATACCACTCTATGTAGGATATGTCTATTCCATTTTCCTTGAATCTCGAAGTTGATGCTATAAGGACATCTCCTTGACTCCAATAATTTGTTTATCCACGGGAGCTGTGACATTAAGGAGTGGTAATCCTATCCTAATAACCATTTCCAATCCTATCTTAAAAACCCTATAGAAAATCCTATTAACTCAAGTTTTCACTGTAAACCATATTTTGCATTCTAAACCATAGAAACCATAGTTTTCTTAGTAAGGGAATGTTCAATTTCTGCACATAGGGGTCAGCTTTGCAAATTCCTCGATCATGAACATGTGGCTAGAGTTCCCACATGGAACCTGCCTAAACACACTTGTAGGACCCACTAGAATCCCTTTTTGATGCATGGTTTAGATTCTATGCCCCAAGTAGGGATTCAACAGGTGTCCCTGAATGCCTATAGGAGATGGGATTCAACATGTGATAGAATGATGATCATTACTCGAATCGATGAACCTTTGGCTCTGTTGAATTTAGGACATCAGGATAGTACTATGGGAGGCCGTCTAATCTGGTTCCATGAACAAGAGATCATTTTTTGGGTCAATTTTAGAAACTAGGGTTTTGCTCAAAAAGTGAATGTGAAATTTTTGCACATGGGGGTCAAATTCGCATATTGATCGACGGTGAAAGTGTGGCTAGAATTCCCACATGGAACATGCCTAAACATGCTTGCATGACCTACTAGAATCCCGATATAATGCATGGTTTCCATTCTATTCCCCGAGTAGGGATTCAACAGGTGTCCCTGAAAGCCAGTAGGAGGTTGGATTCAACGTGCCATAGAATGATGATCTTTTCTCGAACCAACGAATCGTCAACTCCGTTATATTTAGAACATCAAGATAGTGCAAGGGTGGCCCTCTAATTTTGGTCCATGGACAAGGGATCATTTTTTTGGTCAATTTTGGAAACTAGGGTTTTGCTCAGTAAGTGAATGCCCAATTTCTGCACATAGGGGTCGAATTTGAAAATTCCTTGACTGTGAACATGTGTCTAGCGTTCCCACATGGAACCTGCCTAGAAATTATTACACAACCCACCAAAAGGCCTTTTTGATGCACAGTTTCCATTCTATTCCCCAGGTAGGGATTCAACAAGTGTCCCTGAAATCCTGTAGGAGGTGGGATTCAACATGCCATAGAATGATGACCGTTTCTCAGATCGACAAACCATCAAATCCATTGGATTCAAGACATTGTGATAGGGGTAGGGTGGCCCTCTAATCTAGGTCCATGGATAAGGGATCATTTTTTTGATAAATTTTGGAAACTAGGGTTTTTATCAGTAAGTGAATGTCTAATTTCTGCACATAGGGGTTGGATTTGTAGATTCAAGTCTGTGAACATGTTGCTAGTGTTCCCACATGGAACCTTCCTAAACACGCTTTCATGACCCATCGGTAGCCCTTTTTGATGCACAGTTTCCATTTCATGCCCCAAGTAGGGATTCAATAGGTGTCCTTGAAAGCCTGTATGAGGTGGGATTCAACATTCCATAGAATGATGACCATTTCTCAGATCAATGAACCGTTGACTCCATTGGCTTTAGGACATCAGGATAGTGCTATTGTGGCCCTCTAATCTAGGTCCATGGACAAGGGATCATTGTTTTGTTCAATTTGGAAACTAGGGTTTGCTTAGTAAGTGAATGTGAAAGTTTTGAACATGGGTTCAAATTCGCATATTGCTTGGCCGTGAATGTGTGGCTAACGTTCCCACATGGAACATGCCTAAACATGCTTTCATGACCTATCGAAATCCCATTCTGATGCACGGTTTCCATTCTATGCCCGGAGTAGGGATTCAACAGGTGTCCCTGAAAGCCAGTAGGAGGTTGGATTCAACATGCCATAAAATGATGGTAATTTCTTGGATCAAAAAACTATTGAATCCATTGGATTTAGGGCATTTGGATAGTGCTAGGAGTGTCCCTCTACTATGGTTCCATGGATAAGGGATTGTTTTTTCGGTCAATTTTGGAAACTAGGTTTTTGCTCAGTAAGCAAATGTCCAATTTCTCCACATAGGGGTTGGCTTGGAAAATTCCTCGACCATGAATGTGTGGCTATAATTCCCACATGGAACCTACCTCAACATGCTTGCACGATGCACCAGAAGCACTTTTGGATGCACAGTTTCCATTCTCTGCATCGGTTAGGGATTCAACAAGTGTCCCTGAAAGACTATAGGAGGTGGGATTCAACGTGCCATAGAATGATGAGCGTTGCTCAGATGAACGAACCGTTAGCTCCATTAGATTCAAGAAATCGAGATAGTGCTATGGGAGGACCTATAATCTAGTCCCATGGACAATGGATCATTTTTTTGGTCAATTTTGGAAACTAGGGTTTTGCTAGGTAAGTGAATGTGAAATTTTTGCACATGGGGGTCAACTTCACATATTGCTCTACCATGATCTTGTGGCTAGCGTTCCCACATGGAACATGCCTAAACACGCTTGTACAACCCACCAAAAGCCATTTTTGATGCACGGTTTCCATTCTATGCCCCAGTTAGGGATTCGACAGGTGTCCCTGAAAGCCTATAGGAGGTGGGATTCAACGTACCATAGAATGATGAACATTGCTCGGATTGACAAACCGTTAGCTCCGTTGGATACAAGACATAAAGGTAGTGCTAGGGTGGCCCTCTACTCTTGGTCCATGGACAAGGAATCATTTTTTTTCTCAATTTTGGAAACTAGGGTTTTTCCCAGTAAGTGAATGTGAAAGTTTTGCACATAGAGGTCATCTTGAAGGTGATTGTAGATCTTCCCCTCTTGAAAAAATACTTGTTGCAAACTATTATTCCATGTGTAGTTGTCGAGAATTATGTTATCTGTTGTGAGGTGTTGAACTTGGCTTATTTCCCATCATTTTCAAGTAAGAAATATTCTTTGTTTTTGTTTTAATCATGGCAAAAGGAGTTGTCAACATCTATGTGGAGGTGAATTGATCTTATGATCTCATATCATTTGTGGGACTGGAAACTTGAAAGAAGGTTGTTTCCCATATTAATTTAGCTAGGCCATCCAAGAGATGTGAGAATTTGTATGATGAAATGCAAGAGGAGACAATGCCATTACATCAGTAACCATGCAATGGAACATGTTTCTATTTAGAAACAAGTGGCCAACCTATTATGCCATTATTACAAAATATATATATCTTCACACTATGAATGCTTTGAATAATACTCCATAAACATAAATTTATAAAACAAGATTCAAAATAGTACTTCTCTAATCAATTTAAACTATAATAAAATCACACATAACTTTCATCTCTTTCAAAGTTGTTACTCGAGGCCATTCATCAAATGCCATGTACATTAACAAAATGATAAAATAATGTGCAAGATATACATAATTTGCAGGATATAGTCATAACCATTATTTTAAATCAACCTTATAATACTCAGATACTTTTAGATTTGATTTGTATCCCATGTATTCGTTAGATGAAAGACATCATGCCAAACACTAATTTTATTTATGTAGACCACACAGGTGCATCACTTAGGTGTGTCAACTTCGTGCATTTTTTAAAAGTTTGTTAGGTTGTTATAGTGGGTAACGTGCTTTTTTATTCCACTTAGTTGGATTAGTTGCTTAGCTGTGCTAGGTGCTTATGTGTATTAGGTATGTTCCATATTTGTGAATATATTTTAACATTGTTAATATAGCATTGTATATGCAATTGGATCATGGTAAAACACAATTAAAATGTACATTTTTGTCATTACGTAATATTCTAATTGTGCATTGTTCTCAAATTTATAACTGATATCTCCATGCAGTCGTAAAATATATAAACAATTGGGAACATTACACATAGAAACATTTTTGGCCAGACGTGTATAATCACACTTAAAAGACTGGACCATGAAGATCTCAAGAGACTTGATATGAAATATTTTTTTATATCATGAAGGTTATAATACAAAAATAGAAGGCCCATCTATGGCCTGTCAATGTACATGTATCAAAAACATATTTGATGTACATGTGAAAAGAAAAGTAAATATATCCTGGACCACGCCCCTATACTCTAACTCCAGATTGTACATACAAATACATATTTTTCCTGGACTAACACATCAAAAATATAACTTTCTCTTGTTTTTCCTGGAACTTGATGCTTGTTGCCTCTGTCTACAACCACTATGCATCTCTGGCGACTGCAAATCAATGACAATATTTCTTGATCAGGTAACTAAACTAGTACTGTCCATCAATAACAAAGTTTGAAAATTTAAAATATGACTCAATTGTAAATAAAACAAAGACTCACTGCATCCGTCAAGGGTATAGGTGCCTCTGGTATTCTCCTCCTTGCGGAGATTCTCTCTACAATGCTTCTCTGTGAATAAAAAAAATATGTCAATTATATCAAGAATTATCAACATGTACATGAATGAGAAAGTACTAATCAATAATGTAAAAAATTAACATCTCACTGAAAAAACCATTTCTAGGGGATGATGTTGGGACTCTTCAGTAGTAATAGGAGCTGCAGGTTGAACATCAACCTCATTTGCATGCACTAATGGACCAGGGTGTGGCTTCATTCACCAAATGATAAAATAGTTAGACATCGTGCATGTCCATAAACAATACAAATGAAATATACAATTACAAATATTCAAGTAGATATACCTCAGTGTGACTTATCCCTATTGTAGATGCAACATTGACCGCAACATCAACAACCCCACTAAGGTCTGTCATGGATGACTCTACATCCTGACGCTGTAAACATGTGAAAATAACATTAAGAAAAACTAGTTGTGAAGTGAATCCATAGCTAACCAGCAACTTCCATTGGAAGTGTGTACATTACCATGGGATGATTAGGTTGATCCTCATGCACACCCTCCCTACTCAAGGAAGAGGGTCATTTGGTGTAAAAAAACCCCTTATCTACGTTTGGACTATGGGGAGATACAAACAAAAGAGGTGGTGCAAAGATTTGTGATGATGTCTACAGTCATAAAGTGTTACCATAGTTAGACATGGAGTTGAATGGATGGAATAATATGTACTAAAAAACTAACATGTTGTAATATACTTACCCCTTCCTGGGACATATCTCCCCCATGGGAGTGACCGCTTCCATCAATTTCTTGCCCCTCTTCAGATGCTAATAGCATCTGCAAGTTTAAAAATTATAAATATTAGCGATCTATAAAGGAGTGTACAGTAAGAAATTTAAATAATTCGAACAAGATTCAGTCATAACCGATGTACTTACATTCTTCAAGTAATCATAAATTTGACCTTGTACTATGTCGTTGATATCAACGTCTCCAGCATCTCATTCTAAGTGGGGTTCCTGCAACTTCAAAAATTGTAAATATTGGACAATTTAACACATTAATCAAGACTAACACATGCATTAAAAAAATGATATGTAATAACAAAATGACAAATGTTTA
The DNA here is from genome assembly GCA_001517045.1 of Pseudotsuga menziesii. Taxonomy (NCBI): domain Eukaryota; kingdom Viridiplantae; phylum Streptophyta; class Pinopsida; order Pinales; family Pinaceae; genus Pseudotsuga; species Pseudotsuga menziesii. Next base: position 413,693 of record LPNX010968000.1, on the reverse strand, counting down.
AATATTACCTCAATGGTGGTTGTTTGGGCCTCAGGTACATCCACACCGGGTGCAGTACCACCCCCGTGAGAGGCATCAATCTCCTGCAAGAGTAAATATTGCATATATTACAAATCTTTTAATATGTTACATACAGTACAGAAAAATTAAAAATTGAACAATAATAGAGTTTTAACAATGTCCTTACCTGACCACCAGTCATCGTTGTGGTACCATGTCTTGGTCCAGGACCATAACAGGGTCCCCCACATGATGTGCAAACGTGTGGCTCACTCTGAGGCACATGGGATGTCAGTCTATCCCCACCAATAGATGTCCCTCCACCACTAGAAGCTGGTGGTTGTACCCCAGCAAAGGAAGAGGACGCTCTCTAGTCAATAGTGGTCATGTGTCGAGAGACCATCTCAGCTAGAGTCAGAAATGCCTCCTGTGTCTAGGAAACCATGTCATGTGTAGGAGGGATTTCTGCCCTCAGTAGCTGGGCATGGGGTGTAGGTATTTGTGGATTGGAATATCTATGCCGATAATTAGGTCGATGTTGGGGCATCCCCCTACCAACTTCCTGGAAGTCCTACATGTCAAAATAGTTCACATGTTTCCCCATCATAAAATATGCATACAAATTTTGGAGGAAGTACAATGGTACTTCCCTATAGTTATGAGGGGGAATCTCAAAAACCATGTACCACCTATCCATCCAATTGTCTTTGATCGGTGGAAAGGTGCACCACTCAATAGAAATATGTGGCCTGTTGATCTTCGGAATGTCATCCGTCCCAAGAATTCTAAACAATGTATAGATATGTTGTTTTGTTATTTTGAGCCTTTTTACCTCGCTGTAACTCAACCCATTAGTGTATTGTTGTCTTTTCCTTTCCCTGTACGATGCGATGTTATACAAATAATCATTCGATATTACAATCGTATCAACAATAGACAATAAATAATCTGACAAGGAGCGGCGGAGCTCATCTCCACCCCTCCAAGCAGAACCAATCTCTCTCAGATGGCCAATAACCCTTAGTATCTCCGCATTGTCATCCATAGTAGCCACTGCAATCATAAATACAAATAAAATATCATTAGAAATATAAACACATGATGTAATGACATATCTAAGCACTGAAAATTGTATAACTAATGTGCGAAAAATAACAACATAAACTAAATCTATTATGTAAATTTAAAAACTGATCTTGAATTTTACAATAAAGAATAAACATTTAACATTTTTTCATTTCATATTGATGTCCTAAATTCAAGTATTAATTCCAATTTTTAAGTATGCATGTGTACATAAAGTTTCTTAAGTGCATATGTTGATTGAGAAGCTCCTCTATCTTATTTTAAAGCTTGTATTATGAAGTTTCATCGAAATTGTGAGGTGTTGACTAATGCCTTTGCAGGACCAGCTCTCGGATTGCGGGTAGATGCAACAAATAGACCCTATAATAGGTGGCATAATGTGCTATTGATGAATAAAATCCTAGTAAGGCAATGATTTTGTTAGATATGTAATTATTTGTTGTAGCGTGATGTTTTTTGGACTCCAAATTCTATTTAGCAGATCTTTGTTTATATTTAGTTTAGGCCATGTATGGATTCCACTTGATGTTATTTTAGTTCTATGCCCTCCTTCTATATACCCATGAGAGACTTTAAATGCACAATTGTGTATAGTGGATTTTGTGGTTGCAAGGTTTCCACTGGATTATATCATGTACGATAGTATGTGATTGGCATGTTTAATCAAACATATCAACCTACCTATGTATCTTCATGTTCATAGAGTCTATTGTTGAACTTTGTTTTCTTTACCTTAACCAAAAAGTACCCTTCGTTCAAGAGGAAATATTTGTTAAAAGCATGGGAAGCTTCTATACCTTATTTTAACACTTGGATTAGGAAGTTTCGTCAAAAATATAAGGTGTTTATTGATGTTCTTGGAAGACCAACTTTGATATTTCGGATAGAGGCAAGGGATTTAACATGTTTAATTATGTATTTTAAGGAATATATGAATTCTACTTGATTTTTTTTTAGTTGTATGCAAGCTTGCAATATAATTGACAAACTTTGCATATTTGTTAATTTTGGTTTGGATTCACAATGATGCTTGTGAATATACATATATGCAAATAGTGAAGTTTGTTTGTTTTTTATGAGTTAATTGGGGTTTTGGTTTACATTGGGCATGTAAATTGCTTATGCAAACTTGCAATGTGCTTGACAAACTTTGCATATTTGTGAATTTTGGTATGGATTCACAAGGATGCTTGTGAATATGCATATGGAAATAGTGAAATTGATTTGTTTTTTATGAGCCAATTGGGGTTTTGGTTCACATTGGGCATGTGAATATTGGGTATGAATTTTGGTAAATAATCAAAATTATTTAATTTTTATGATTAATTTGGGATTTGGTTTCCATTGGGGTGTTGGTTTCCATTAGCCAATTCCATTGGGGTTTTTGTTTCCATTGGCCATAAATTAATTTATTTTGGTTTAATTTTTCAAATTAGAGCAAATAAATTGATGAACTCAGAGAAAAAACATGAGAAGAAATGAGGAAAATACCTCACAAAGAGGAGGTTGATCCAATGGTGGAGGTGGATGGATTTGGAACAGCCAAAAATGCGTTCTCCCAATTGATATTTTCTCTGTCCAACTCCAACGGCCCTGTGATGTGGTGAAAAAGATGGGCTCGACCCATTTTAAATAAAAAAACAGGTTTTCCAAAATGGGGGCATGATTTTATTCACTACAACGGAGGCATGATTTGATTAAATAAAACAGAGGCATGATTTGGTCTACTATCCTAATTGGAATTCCTGTTGGCAACCTTGGGACTAGGCTTGGCAGGTTCTGGATTGCTTGGGATGATTTCCTTTTTATGGATTAAGAGTGATTGACTTCACTCCACCATTGCATCTAAAAGTTCCCTCAACTTTGTGCACTCACCCCACTACGAGCAACCCTCATATCAATGCAATGGGATGTCCTTATATATATCATAATGATTGGACCAAGTTCAAAAAATGATCTTGAGTTGCTTCAAATATTGAAGCAAAGGTAAAAGTTATCTATCGAGGCTTGCAACGAGTAAAGGCACATGGAATTGAAAAGATCACAGTTGTTGAACAGAGCACATGTGCATATGGAAACAAAAAGGGGAGAGGAAACACAACATTCACTAATCTCATAAGGAGAAGTAGAAGTAGATTTGAACTCTATAGCTACATAACCATCGCTCGTCTCTTCGGGAGCCTCCAAGTTTTCTCCAGTGCTATTTTTTTCTCCATTTAAGAAGTCCAACTATACAGTGAATTTTCCAAACCCTAAAATTAATTTCCAACTTGTGTGAGTTGATATTAAATGACAAAAACCCTGATTTTGCATCATATTCAACCGAAATGCCTCTCAAACACAAAGAAACCACTTCCATCTTGCCAAAAACAAAATTTTGGCACCAATTAGAGCTCTTATCACACTATTAGTGAAGTCATAACTCCATTGAATGTCCACATATTCAGTTTGAATTCCCACTTAGTTCATCCTGGTCTCATTGTACTTCAGAAACCAACTCCTGCACCAATCGAGAGTTGAACTTAGTCACATATTGCTCATTCTATTGTTATTTTCTTAACACCAGCCTCATGTTTCTCCGAACTCGCAGACGCCCAACCAAATGCATGGTTCCAAAATCATTTTTGTCATCCCGTAGTCTGGGTTTTTCTTTGCTTTATCATGTTTATGAATTTTTAATATTTTATTTTTAATATTATAAATTTTGTTTTTTATATTTCATTTTATTTTTATTTATAATATTAAAAATTGTTTTTTATAATATATTTTATTTTACATTGTTATTGTTATATATGGTATGCATATATTAAAGATTTATTTTTGCAATATATATATATATATATATATATATATATATATATATACATTGTTTTTACATATATATGTGATATTTTATTTTTTTATTTAATTTTTATTTACAATAGTATATTATAAAAGTGTTTTATATTAACATATATTGTTTGGGTTTTTATATAGTAATGTTTTATTTTTCCATACACACATATTCTTAGCTCTCTCATTTGCAATTCTTTTTTTTTATCCCTTACCTAGGTTAGATAATGCAAGGAGCATGTCCAAAAAGGGGCTTAATTGAAGTTAAATAGAAATAATTTTAGATAGAAAATGGGACATGATAGTAAGACATCATGTGACCCTTAATTTGAAGTGGATCATCGTTATAATTAGATAAAATAAAGATAAAGAATGTGTATCAGTTTACCAGCTCATTACAAATGGAAATATAGACCTATATTTCTTATCTCATGAATTAGCAATTAACTGACCAAGAGGATACAACATATTCATATATTTTGCATTGACGGATCTCCTTATTCAAAATCCCATTAATTTGAAAACCAGTTGATCACATAAATTGACCGGAGGTGACGTTGTGGGATCTTCTAGCTAGACAGTGTGACCCTGGTTGATATAGTACATGGTTGTTACAAAATTATGCCTATGAGTATGACGTTAATGATGGGTATAATAATTACATCACTAGTCAACATATTATCATGCAGATGATAAATTTGGTGTTTAATTCAGTGCTATACCTCATTATATGATCATGTAAATTGTGTCATGGCTCGAGTTACAATTTTTTACATGCATTGTCTACGTCGAGTGACACAATTTACATGATCACTCGTGTCTTCGAATCCATGATATACAATGTTACAATTTACTCAATTTTAACATTGCATATGGATTTGGAGACCCCCTAGAAGGGATCTCCGAATCCATCTTCAGTGTTAAAATTTAGTAAATTAACACTGCAGATGAATTCAGAGGAAGGGGTTTCTGAATCCATCTGCACTATTAAAATTTAGTATATTGTACAAATTTATTATCAAAATTTTAATTTTCCATTGTCAGAGTGGCACAACTAAAAATGACCAAAAAAATTATCAAGTGTTGTTTGGTCATTTTTAGTTTAAATCTTATCCCATGACCAAATTGGTCATTTATCTTGGTCATGTTTTGTTAGGTCACTTAAAATTTCTTAATTTTTGTCATTTATCCC
>LPNX010968000.1:390884-408449 GCA_001517045.1 Pseudotsuga menziesii | reverse complement strand
GATAAAATAATTAATCATTATTTGATTAATTATTCACCCACTAGCTTAATTAGTTGTCATCCACTTGCACCTTAAAGTCAATACATGCCATCTATATCCTTGGAATGATTTATTTCTAATTCTAGGTTGATCTTGACCACCTTTTGACCATCCAGAATCGGTATACAACACTTTACAGTAGATTTGGATTTTTCTGCTTTTTTATGGATAAGGTAAAACTAGTCAAACTAGGAAACTGGGTGCTTTTGTTTCCAACCCATCCTTCATGAATTTTCCTCCATTTTCTATGATTAGCATTTTTTTTCCATCCCCTTGAAATCTCACTCATTTTTTTTCCAACTCGTGAGGTTCTTGATATATTTTGGAAGTGCTTTAGCTACCTGTGGGGGTTTGCTATATTTTGGTAAGTCAGCCTTTTTTAGCTTTATGAGTTGTCTCCATACAACTCGATTTTCCTATGAGGGATGTACTATTTATGTACACTATTATTCATCATTATTCAATGGAAGGATACACACCAATATTCATCTCTTCATTCATGGGATTCAGTCTCTTTTCTTCTCTCTGTTTTCCTATGTATGCTTGTGAGAATTCTTAGTAGCAAGATCTATTTCATGTGCTTATTCTTAGCATCATTGATCATAGCATTGATCTATTATTTATACATGGTATCATAGCTACAGGGAGCACAACCTTGCCATATTCTACATGGCATCAGAGCAACAAGGTTGATCAAGTTCTACAGAGTTGAGGAGCGCATCCAGTCTCTTATCCCTCCCTTAAGAAGAGCTTGTCTAGCTTACAAGATTTTCTCCTAGTTTGTTTTGTAGGTTGTAGAGAGTATATACTAGAGCATACCAACAAATTCAATATATATGGATTCGAAATTTCCTCTACTATCTCCTTTCAACTATGCTGATTGGAAACCAAATATGAGGGCATACTTGAAGAGGCAATGTCTCTTTGATGTCTCCATTGGTGCATTGAGAAAACCCGAGTCTTATGAAGAGAAGATTTATTGGATTAATAATTGTGATAGATATTATGGAATTATGTGTTTGGGAATGTCTCTAAATATATGTCATCTCATATATTATGCTGAGTATCCATTTGAGCTTTGGAAGAATTTGGACGAAGCTTTTGGTTTGCAGGAAATAGAAGATGAAGCATGGAGCGAACCCAACATCTCCTCTTGTTCTGTCTCCAAAGATTTGTTGGCCTCTACATTTTCTGATGAATTTGATCATGATGAAGAATTTTCTCATACAGTTCATGTTGCTGCTACTCTCCTTGATTCGAATGCTTCCTCCTTTAATGAATAACCAAATATTGAAGAGCCATCTTTTTCTGTGTCTCTTGAAGGTGATTTGTCTTCTTGTGATACTAATGATGAAAAAAAAGTAACATATGGAGATTATATTTATATTGATGATGATCCTATCACCCATTCATTGTTCTCTAAATATTCTATCTTAGATTCTGATATCTATGTGCCAGATTCTTCACACCTTGTGCATACCTCTCTCATTGATGGTGCGCAACCCAGTGATTTCCAGGATGTTTGCTTAGCCAAATCAAGCCTTATTTGTGTAATACCACTTAAATTACTTTATCCCATGTTCTTTAGCATCTCCTCCTTTGTTCTTGGAATCAATACTCAGAACCTCCTTGAATATTGTGAACCTCTCATTCTTTCCTCCTTTAATAGAGAGGATTCATTACCAGTGTATTCACATGAGTCTACTGATATGATTATATGTGATCCTTTGGATTCTGATTTAGAATAATATTTAAAGGTTGATACACATATCATACTACCATCCATACCATCTACCATAGCTTTGAATAATCCTAAGACTATACAAATCCTTAGTTCACTCGTTGATTCCTCATTGCTCTCTTTTGCAGTGATACTTATATTACATGGTTTGAAGTCTTTCCTATATTTCAGTGCTGGTTTAGATATTATGCCCATCCATCATTCATATTTTTACACCTATCAATTTTCCCCAGTTGCTCATAATTTTCCTAGTTTAGCCCTATATCCTCATGGAGCCACTAAATCCTTTGTCCTTGCTATTACATATGATAATATTTATGATATATTATAGTTTTATTAGCCTCATATCAGATCTTGAAAGGTGCTACATCATATTGGAATATTGACATGTGATTCACATCACAATTTTGCAGCTATCCAGGGAATTGGGTGTGAAATAAATTGTCTTAAATTTTGTACTCTTTGGGAAGGAGTATGGACAGATCTCTTTTCCATTTCAAATTATGTTTGCTTATCAGAGTTTGAAAAAATAAATATTCATTCATATAATGATCCTACTTCATCAGATGATGAGATACAAGGAGTCTCTCCTCTTCCTTCTTGTAGATTCTACACTCCAGCGCATGATCATGGAGTTCATGATTTATTCAACAAGTATTCCATCCAGAAGTAGTTCATTCATCTCATTAAAGTGAAGATAAATATATGTTGAAGACATATTTCAAATTTTGTGCCTTGTCCTATCTTGAGGGAGGATTTTCCCCATGTGGTTTTGCCTCTCTCCTCACTTTTTTGGACATAATAATTGTTAAAGGGTGACCATAGCCTTGTTGCTGGGCCCTATATGCATCCATATTTTTTGTCATACCATAATAAATTCAGACTTATAGGGGGTTTTTTGAATATATTAAACCCACTCATTACTTAGGATAAAATAATTAATCATTATTTGATTAATTATTCACCCACTAGCTTAATTAGTTGGCATCCACTTGCACCTTAAAGTCAATACATGCCATCTATATCGTAGGAATGATTTAGTTCTAATTATAGGTTGATATTGACCACCTTTTGACCATCCAGAATTAGTATACAACACTTTATAATAGATTCTGCTTTATTCTTCTTTTTCTGTTTTTCCTGCTTTTCTATGGATAAGGTAAAGCTAGTCAAACTAGGAAATTGGGTGCTTTTGTTTCCAACCCATCCTTCATGGATTTTCCTCCATTTTCTAGGATTAGCATCTTTTTTCCATATCCTTGACAACTCACTCATGCTTTTTCAAACTCGTGAGGTCCTTGATAGATTTGGGAAGTGCTTTAGCCACCTATGGGGGTTTGCTATATTTTGGTAAGTTAGCCTTTTTGAGATTTATGAGTTGTCTACATACAACTCAATTTTACTATGAGGGATGTACTATTTATGTACACTATTATTCATCATTATTCAATGGAAGGATACACACCAATATTTATCTCTTCATTCATGTGATTCAGTCTCTTTTCTTCTCTCTATTTTCTTGTGTATGCTTGTGAGAATTCTTTGTAGCAATATCTATTTCCTGTGCTTCTTCTTAGAATAATTTCTCATAGCATTGATATATTATTTCTACACCCTCACCCTCCTCAAAATGAGTAGTATAACCAGGGTCAAGATATCACACCAAGATATTTCCTCTTGAGTAAAGAACTTGTGAAACATTTCTACAGTCTGCATCTCTGTGGAGCAATAATGCAGTGTGATGGTCCTTGTATGCACTAGTTCCATGATATAGTGTGTGTGAACCTTTGCACATTTTTTAAATACGATGACAGATAGGAGAAGAAAGGTTGTTGGTTTTGCAGCCAAACTTGCATCTTTCAAACCTATATGACAGTATAGAAGAGTTCAACATGGGATTCCATGCCCTGGGGCCTTGAATGATCCCATTCATTGAATTCCTCTGCTTACATGTTGAGAGAGGATTTGTGTACCCCTTTCTATAGGAAGAGTGGCATGATCAAATGTCTTGTTATTCTTCAATGACAAGAACTATTGATTAGACCTCACCATCATGTTGAATCTCTCTAGGAGTTTCTAGAACCTCCCTGGGATAAGTGTATTTTATTTACATAGCACAAGGCTCTCATTTTCATATTGATATCTTGTTCTCCACATGTCAGATCACTCTCCAACCATGTTCCCAACAACCCCAATGACCTTTTTATCCCATTGAGAACTAGGATTGTTAGTAGGGACTGGACCTGGATCTGGATCTAATTGAACTTCATCTTCAATTACAAGAACTAATTCAACTTGGACCTCTTCTATGAATTCATGTATAAAAAATCAATGGAAGAATTATCATATGCAAAAGTTTTAGGTAGAATGAATTTACCTTCCCTTTCAAATGGAACTTGAGATTACACTAGTTATGAGTATGGAAGAAAGTGTGAGAATTCATATGCCTTAGAGGCATGGTTTGCAACACCTTTCTCTATCAGCTTCCCAGTTGGGATATGTGAGATCTCCACTGATTCAAGATCAAATACAAATCGCTTTGATGATCCCATATAAGTCATATGATATACATACAACAAATTTGTGTCTAAGGAGGGAACATAGAGGACATTCTTTAACACTCCATTCTCTAATTTGATTGAACCCTTCCCATAATACTGGATTTAAGTGTCATATCCCATGTGAATACTTGGACCATCAATAATTTTTAATGAATAGATTGATTCTTTGGATGCAAGCATGTGATTGGAGGCCCTGAATTAATGAGGAAGGCATGAGATTTTGAAAATCCATCCTTTAGTGCATGGAATCTCTCATGGTCTTTGGTATTGTCTTCAAAATCAACCTTCCTTATGCCTTCAGGGAGGGAATATTGTGTTTTTCAAGGAGTCTTGATATCTCATCAATGGTCTTCTTCATACAACCTTTCTTTGTATGGTTTCCTTTCTTACAATAGGTGCACTTTCCCTCTTCAAACCACTAATGTTTTTCCTTCTTAGAGCATGACACTTCATCTGAGGGATCAAAGTATTCCTTAGGTTCGAATTTAGTGTTCCTCTTATCCTTTCCTTTCCTATTCCTCGATTGCACATTATTAGTCTCCCCATCTAAGAGAGCCTGATTCTTGGAGGATTTGAGAGTTCCCATCTGTATCATCTTATCTTGTTCCTAAATAATATATTCTATTAAGTCATCAAGGGATGGCATTCACCAATTAGGATTTATCAATCTTCCAGGGTGAAAGGTAGATACGAACACTAATAATTATGTGCCAAGTTATCTCATAATTAAGAGCACTAGTTTCCCATTATTCTTGTCTATCCCCCACTACTTGCGTTGCATGACAAGGGATTTTAATTTTGAGAAGAGTTGCTGGATAGTTTCAAAGTTGTTGGGGTGAAGAGAAATTAACTAATTCTCCATAATATGGCATGTCAGCTCATCCTTCTTTCCAAATAGTGATTTGATCTTCTTCCATACTTCCCTTGGATTTATTAATCCATCAAGATGGAAGATTAAATATATGTAGATATGAATGCACATGAATCCAAATGCTTCATCCATCTTGATTAGATACTTTGGTTTTTTAAGAGGATGCTAGGGTTCTACCTTCTTGCCCATTCTAACCATGGATATACCATTTTTTAGCAACATTATCTTCATATCATCGCTTCAACCAAGATAGTTGAAGGGTGTGAGGATCCTGGGTGTAAAGAATGTTGAATTCTCCATCTTGCATCTTCAAGGAGAAGCACAATTCTTCATAATTCTTCAATTTACCTACAAAAACACTCTAGTTCAAAGTAAAACCACTTCGATCACTCTATACTTCGACATGTGCACATTCTCTGGATGCATCACACCTAGCTATACCTATTTGGAAAAAATCCATAGGGAACAAGGAAAAGATACTAGGAATTATGTGGAACCCATCTACTTCTGGTGCAGTAATGGAAGTTTTCAAGGATTAAATTTGACCTAACTACCTCCTTTGATAGCATGTTCAATTTATCATTGATTTGGATCCTCGGGCCTGAATGAATTCACTGTGAAAGAAGTTTGAAGGAGAAAGAAGAAATTCAATGTACATTGATCAAACATTCATGGTGAAATTGAACAACCAAGCAGACAAAATTGGTCAGCATAACATTACATTCATTATCATTAACCTTTGTGTAATACAATGATGATCCAATAGGAATAATTTGAATACACTAGGTAGGATTCGAAATCACGAACTTAGACTGACTCCATTGCTAACTCAATGTTATAAAATCACCACTGATATCTCAATAATATAACTCGGTACAACAAAATAAAATCACATTCATTTAATTGAAAAAGGTAGGTAGGAAAAGGCACCTAATGATCCGATGGATTATTCCTCTGTAAAGATCCAATATGGTACATGGTTCATAGAAGCCGCGCGTGAAGAAAATTGGACGACAGATACACCAAGAAGCCACGCAGATCGAAGGTGGGAAGAGTTTCCCTTTTCTCAACGTCGGGCCCGGAAGCCTTTCCTCTTCCGAAACGGTGGGGCTCACAAAGACTTCTCCCTTCCACAACGACAGAAGATTAACGGACGTTCGGGTGGATCGAAAGTCGGAACGATTCGGCAGCTGCAATGGCAGAATCTTAATGGACGTTCGGACGGATTGGACATTGGAGCGATTTGGGAGCCGCAACGGTGGATAGATAAAAGGTTTCTCCCTTCTGCAATGGCGGAAGCTTAAAGACGTTTGGAACAGATTAGAAGTCGGAGCGATAAGCAGTCCGCAACGACGGCCACTAGCTTGATCAGAAGAACAACGCTTCTGGCAACCGCACCAGTGGAGGCCCAAGAATTACGGGTTGAGAATTCAAATTGGGAGACTTTAACAACTGATAGTCCGCAACGGCGGAAACCAAAGTGACAAAAGCCTCCAAATCGAAAACCAGCCGACAGCCGATTGAGACCGTCGGAGCCCGTTGCTTATCCTCTTCTGAAACGGAGAAGCACGGTTGACTAAAACTTCCAGCAGTTCAGTTACGTATGGTTCCGGAGGTCAGATCCTTGGCATGGCAGGATATTCACAGCTTATTCGTAACATTTGGCAATTTTTTTCTTAGCAGTTATGCCATAGCTAGAATAACAACAAGAGGCATATGAACAGTCTTTATGTCGCGTTTCATCGGATGTGAACAGTCGCATTTCTTTGAGCATTTGGGGCTCCTTTGTAACGGAAAAGTTGTGTAACTTTCAGAGAGGAGTTCGTTCAGAGAGGGGGACGCAGTTCGTTGGGAGCACAGTGTAGCGTTTTGTCTGTGATGAGAAGCTTCAGAGAGCATTTTGCTGTTCCTTTTGAAGTCGACTATTCTCAGTTATACTTGGCTTCTTTTTTCTGTTGAAGTCCAGTTGTGTAACTTTCAGAGAGGAGGTCTTGAATACTTTACTGTTAATATCCAGTTCCTGTGATTGTAAAGAGTCGACTGTCTTCTCTGTTTTATTTGGCTTCTCCTTGCTTTTGAAAGCCAATTTGTATTATTTCAGAGAAGAGGTCTTGCAGACTTTTGTACCAACTGCTGAAATTGATTTGTAGAGTCCAGAACCATTTGTACCTTTTTAAAGCCATTAATTGGATTGGTTCCCATTAGAGAGGGACCCAGAGACGTAGCCTAGTGGAGGGGGTGAACTCTGTTATCAACTTCTGTTGTGATTTTGGTTCTGTGTTTTCTGCTTGGCATCTATTTATCAGTCTTGTTTTTTTTATTCCTATTTTGAGCATTTAATTTCTATTCATGCTGTCCCTTTACTTAACCTGTTGCACGCATTATTTTACAACAAACTTTGGTATCAGAGCTGGTTGACTATTGTGCAAGTTTGTGAATTATTACCAGGTCCAGGTTAAAGCTTGGTGAAGGAGAATTAGTTGAAGGATATCCTGAGATTAGCTCCACGAAAAAATTCTCAAGAACCATGTCTTCTCCACGAGGGGAATAAGAAGGACATACTGAACGGGAAAAACCTGTCATTTCTGAAACTGAGTTTCTAGAGGATTTTATGAGCATGAAAGCCATGATGGAAATTCTACTCGATGAGCGAGCAGAAAGGAAGAAGAAAGAAGAAGGATCTTCATCCAGAGATGCAGAAGTGAAGTCGAAAGAAAAGGGTAAAGGAGTAGGAGGTGATGGTGATCCTCCTAATACTAAACAAACTTTTTCTTCTTCTCATACTTCTCATTCAAATAATGCAAGTCCTAATATGCCTTATTTCAAATTGGATGTAAAATTTGAATTACCTATTTATAATGGATATGTAGATGTTGAAAAATTAGACAATTGGATCAAGCAGATTGAAGTATATTGCAGAGTGCAGGGCATTAATGATGACCCTTCCAGGATTCAATTGGCCACTTTGAGAATGAGTGGAATGGCTCTTACTTGGTGGGAGAGCAAGATTCAGCAAGATCTTCGAAAGAATGGTAAAATTAATTCAGTTTGGAATGAATTCATCGAAGTATTAAGAAATCAATTTTATCCTTTAGGTCACATGCAGCAATTAACCATGAATTGGCAAATGTTTAGACAAGCTAAAGGACAAAGCATTCAAGATTATACTCATGAATTCAGAAAGAGGGCTATTGCATTAAATGTTTCATTAGATACACAAGAAACTCTTCTTAAGTACATTGGTTGCATGCATTCTTATTTGAGACATACTTTGTTGATGTTTAATCCCAGTAATTTGGATGATGTATGTGTTCAAGCTACCCATTTAGAAGCCAGGGGTAAGCATGCTAATGATACTTTTGTGAAGAAGTCATTTAAATTTGACAGCAAATTGAAAGGTAAAGATAAGGGGAAAAAGAAGATGGCTATTGTTAAGAAAGAAGGTGAAAATTCCACGTGTTCGCATTGTCAGAAGGGACATGATGTATCTAAGTGTTGGAAACTTCATCCGGAGTTAAGGCCAAAGAAGTACAGAGGAAACAAAGATAATGGCAAAGCAAAAGCTACTGCAACAGCTATTCAAGACTTGGGATCCGACTCAGGTGATGAAACAAAGGTTACAGCTATCAGAATCCAAGGTAAGGATAAAAGTATGTCACTTCCCATTGATGCACAATCCAGTTCTAGTGCAAGTACAAGTCTGCCATCTACTTCTAAGCAAAATGATAAAGATATAAGTGCACTGTTTCATGTTCGTGTCATTGCAAATCACACAAATATTGATACATTGTTTGATAGTGGTTCACAAGTAAATATGATATCAGAAGAAGTGGTTAAGAAATTGCATTTAGTTACTGTGCCTCATGAAAAGGCCTATCCTCTAGGTTGGGTTACTAATGATACATGATTGCAAGTTACAAGGAAATGTGTATTAAAATTTGCAATTACTGAAAAGTTTAGGGATGAGGTAGAATTGGATGTAGTACCACTTGACATTTGTGGAATTGTACTTGGGAGTCCATATTTGTATGACCGGTAGTCTTTTATAGAGAGCATAATAAGTATCATCTTTTTAAAGGAGGTATGGAATATATTGTATGATCACATAAGATAAAAACCAATCTAGCAATAGTCTCTGCAGGACAAATGAAGAGGTTGGTAAATGCTAGTAAGAACTTTGTGTTGATGATGGCTAAGATTAAAAATGATCACGTCTCTAAATCTTTTGAAGAATGTGACCCTAAGCATAAGTCTGAACTGATTGACATCATTTCTGAGTATGATGATTTGTTTCAAGATCCGAAGGGGTTACCACCAAAGAGAGAGATTCAGCATGAGATACATTTGCAGCAGGACGTGCCACTCCTGAACATATCCATGTACCGAATGTCTGTAATGTAGAATGAGGAAATCAAGAAGCAGGTTCAGGAGCTGATTGAGAAGGGGGTCATCCATCCTAGCACTTCTCCTTGTGGCTCTCCTATAGTCTTGGTTCCAAAGAAGGATGGGTCATGGAGGATGTGTATCGACTACAGGGCCCTTAACAAAATCACCATTAAAAACAGGTATCCTCTTCTTCGTATTGATGATTTGTTTGATTAGTTGAAACATGCAACTTACTTTACAAAATTGGATCTGCGTAGTGGGTATCATCAAATCCGTGTTGCTGAGCATGATGCTTGGAAAACAACTTTTAAGATGAAACAGGGTTTGTATGAATGGCTTGTGATGCCTTTTGGGCTCTGTAACGCACCTGCTACTTTCATGCGGATCATGAATGATGTCTTTCGTTCATTCATTGATTATTTTGTAATTGTATACTTAGATGATATCCTTATGTTTAGCAACACCTGGGAAGAGCATGTTGTACATGTGAAGAAAGTTTTAGATGTACTAAGAAAGGAAAAGCTTTATGTAAAAATGTCTAAATGTGAATTTGCTAAAACTTCTTTAGTATATCTAGGCCATATCATTGGTGGAGGCCACCTACGAGTGGACCCAGCCAAGGTTGCTGTCATTGTAAACTGGCCACGGCCTAACACCGTTACTGAAATCAGAAGTTTTCTGGGTGCAGTTCAGTATTGGAGGAAATTCATTTCTGGGTTTTCTTCCATTGCTGCCCCTTTGCATGCATTAACAAGCGTTAAAGAAATTTTCCAGTGGGGAGGAAAGCACCAGAGAGCCTTCGACACTTTGAAGGAAAAGATCAGTATAGCACCAGTTCTGACATTGCCAGATTTGCAACAGCCATTTGAGATCGAAACCGATGCTAGTGGGTTTGCCATGGGAGCAGTTTTGATGCAAGGAAGGAAGCCAGTCTGTTACCATTCCGAGTCATTCTCTATTGCGGTAAGTAACTATCCGACCTATGACAAAGAATTGTATGCTTTAGTACAGAGTGTAAAGAAGTGGAAACATTATATCATGGGAAAAGAGATAGTCATACATACTGATCATCAGCCACTTCAATATTTACAATCTCAAACTAAAATACAACAAAGTAGGCATTTAAGATGGATGGGGTTCTTACAATAGTTTCATCTCGTCATTAAGTACAAAAAGGGAATTCATAATAAAGTAGTAGATGTGTTATCAAGGCCACCTATGGATGCTTCAATCATTCTTCAGAACAGTTCATTAACACATGAAAGTTATATTGAACAGTATGCAGAAGATAAATATTTTAAGGAAGTATATGCATCACTAATACATGGTAAATAGGAAGAGAACTATTATGTGCATAATCAGCTTTTGTATCATCTCGGTAAACTCTGTATTCTAGAGAAAGAAAGAGTGCATGTGATTCGAGAAGCACGTAGTTCATTGATTACAGGACAATTTGGAGTAAGTAAAACATTGTCTGTATTGCAGAATCATTGTTATTGGCCTCAAGTGCAAGAAACTATAGCTAAATATATAAGAGGTTGTGTTATGTGTGCAACAAGTAAGCCTAGCAATAGGAAATTGGGTTTGTACACTCCTCTTCCAGTTTCTTCTCTACCTTGGGAAAGTATTTCTATGGACTTTGAAGGGGGAACACCTATGTCTAGAAGAGGGCATGATTACCTATATGTTGTTGTGGATCGGTTCAGCAAAATGTGTATCTTAATGCCATGTAACAAGCAGATCACTGCTAAACAAATAGCTCTTTTATTCTTTCAAAATGTTTGGGTACATTTCGGGCTACCCACGTCTATTGTATCTGATCAGGATTCCCGATTCTTGGGAAAATTCTGGTCAGCTTTATGGGAGCTTATGGACACTAAATTGAAGAAAAGTACATCTTTTCATCCACAGACCGATGGGAAAACAGAGGTAGTGAATAGAACAGTGGTTTAGCTGCTCAGAGGATATTGTAGTAGGCATCCTAAACTTTGGGATGAGCAGTTGTAGTATATACAGCATGCTTACAATCATGCATCTCATTCTTCCACGCAAAGATCTCCTTTTGAAACTTGTTTTGGTTATCTGCCAAAAACACCGATGGACTTCTCTTTTGGCAAAAGATGCAGTGGATGGACATCATGATGCAAATAAAGCTTTAAAGTTCATTCAAAGGATCCAAGCAGTGCAGCAGGTAGTTCAAGAACAGTTGGAGAAGAGCCAGGAAAAGTACAAAGCCAGGCATGACAAGCATCGAATTGATCATCAATTTCAGGTTGGTAACCGAGTTTGGTTACACATCACCAAAGAATGAATGAAAGGTGAAGGTAAAAAGCTTAATCCTATCAGGTATGGTCCTTTTGAGATCTTGGAAAAGATCGGTACTAATGCTTTTCGCTTGAATTTACCTCCATACATCCAAATTTATTTAGTTATCAATGTTGAGAATCTTAAATTGTAAGAGCCTCCTATGATCATGGATGAGGAAATTAACATACAGATTCCTTCAATAGATGATTTGGTACCTAAATATATGAGAGAGTTGCAGGATGATGTTATTCTTGATAGGAATGTAAGGACTTCACGAAGGGGGAATGCTGAGTACCTTCGAGTGGGGCTGAAAGGAATGCATCCTAGCAAAGAAAGATGGATGGAGATTGGTAAAGTGAGGGAACTTTAATCTCACTTACTTGTAGAATAATTCAGGATTTTGGTGGTCCAAAATCTCTCCAATGGGGAGAATTGATCCGACGGATTATTCCTCTGTAAAGATCCAATATGGTACATGGTTCATAGAAGCCGCGCGTGAAGAAAATCGGACGGCAGATACACCAAGAAGCCACACAGATCGGAGGTGGGAAGAGTTTCCCTTTTCTCAACGTCGGGGCACGGAAGCCTTTCCTCTTCCGAAACGGTGGGGCTCACAAAGACTTCTCCCTTCCGCAACGGAGGAAGCTTAACGGATGTTCGGGCGGATCGGAAGTCGGAATGATTCAGCAGCCGCAACGGCAGAAGCTTAATGGACGTTCGGATGGATCGGACGTCGGAGCGATTTGGGAGCTGCAACGGCGGATAGATAAAAGGATTCTCCCTTCCGCAATGGTGGAAGCTTAAATATGTTCAGAACAGATCGGAATTCAGAGCGATAAGTAGTCCACAACGACGGCCACTAGCTTGATCGAAAGAACAATGCTTTCGGCAGCTGCAATGGCGGAGGCCTAAGACTTATGGGTTGAGAAGTCAAATCGGGAGACTTTAACAACTGATAGTCCACAACGGTGAAAACCAAAGTGACTAAAGCCTCCGAATCGAAAACCAGTCGACAGCCGATTGAGACTTTTGGAGCCCGTTGCTTATCCTCTTCCGCAACAGTGAAGCACGGTTGGCTAAAACTTTCGGCATTTCAGTTACATATGGTTCTGGAGGTTAGATCCTTGGCATGGCAGGATATTCATAGCTTATTCGTAACAGTTGGCAAGTTTTTTCTTGGCAGTTATGCCATAGCTGGAATAACGAAGAGAGGCATATGAACAGTCTTGATGCCACATTTCATGGGATGTGAATAGTCGTATTTCTTTGAGCGTTTGGGGCTCCTTTGTAACAGAAAAGTTGTGTAAATTTCAGAGAGGAGTTCTTTCAGAGATGGGGACGTAGTTCATTGGGAGCACAGTGCAGCATTTTCTCTGTGATGAGAAGCTTCAGAGAGCATTTTGTTGTTCCTTTTGAAGTCGACTATTCTCAGTTATACTTGGCTTCTTTTGTCTGTTGAAGTCTAGTTGTGTAACTTTCAAAGAGGAGGTCTTGAATACTTTACTGTTAATATCCAGTTCCCGTGATTGTAAAGAATCGACTTTCTCCTCTATTTTATTTGGCTTCTCCTTGCTTTTGAAAGCCAATTCGTATTATTTCAGAGAAGAGGTCTTGCAGATTTTTGTACCTACTACTGAAATTGATTTGCAGAGTCCAGAACCATTTGTACCTTTTTAAATCCATCAATTGGATCGGTTCCCATTGGAGAGGGACCCAGAGACGTAGCCCAGTGGAGGGGGTGAACTCCGTTATCAACTTCTGTTTTGATTCTGGTTCTGTGTTTTCTGCTTGCCATCTATTTATCAGTCTTGGTTTTTTTATTCCTGTTTTGAGCATTTAATTTATGTTCATGCTGTCCCTTTAATTAACCTATTGCACGCATTCTTTTACAACAAACTTTTAATGCACTAAATTTGAGGTCCTACGGATCACCTAACCTCCTTGAATTAGGGAAATGTGGTTTTTGACTAACTGGACATGAACTACCTGATGCCCTTTTGAGTATAACTCAACAAAAAATAGGGTGAATTGATGGTCGAACCCCCATGACTCGCTGTGGGTTCCTAAATTATATCGATTGGCCTCTAGAGCTCCTAAACTCATGCAAACTGGAACATCAAGTGTTACCCTAGATGAGTTCACCATGGATCTAGTGAGGTAGAAACATACACATAAGATAGGAAATGAAATTTAGACTATGGTGGTCAACGGAGAATTATTGATTAATCCTAACATCCACATGTTGATTCATTTTAAATTACAACTTTAACGAGCTTGTTTTTAGAAAAGAACAATAACTTTAAATTCCCTTAAAATACCTAACGTCCTTCCTCTCTATTGTAACTAGTCCTCCCAAAAGCACAATTTATGGTGGTAACAGAATCCACACACCAATTGACTAGTGGAGGTAACAAAGAGTCAGTTCTACTGGTGATGGGATCAATATTCCAATCGAGAAGACTTGGAAACACCCCCCATTTACAATATCTAACTTCAGGAATCACTTTCACTCCCAAGTGTTCCTTGGTGGTATCCTAAGTTTGGCCACTATGGTTACCTTGCATCAAGTGCAGGTCGGTAGTTAGGCTTGGGTGGTATAGTGTTGTCTCCCTAAAAATAAGATGAGTTCCTTGTAGAGGAGATAAGTGCAACTATACCTAGACTTTTAGCTCCTTGGTCACAGATGTATCTGATCTGGGATTGAGCACACTTGCTTATAAAAGGATTTAAAGTACCCTAGAAGAAAACATTGCTATGTTTAAAAAATATGCCTAATGATAAAACTAAGTTGTTGGGTATTATTTCGATGCCCAACCTAATCAACCTACCAAGCAATAATATTATTTTGTGACCTCCTATGGAGAAATTTAGTTGGTTAGCATCTTATAATGGTTTCTTTTAAGGATTTTGTTATAAATTAAATGAGTGTAATCAAGGTATTTCACTCGTTCCTTCCTTTCTAATTGACATAAATTGTGAAGACCATACTTGGTTCGATAAAGTATTTAGGTCCCTTAGTGTGTGCTAGTGGGAATACACATGTGATGAAAGAAAATAATATTGTTGCAATTAAGTGAAGTGCTCAAAGAAAAATGATTATAAAGTTGAGCTCTAAACAAACTAGTGATGCTTGCAATAAATTGAATGTTATGTGTGCATAGGAGGTATTTCGCTCTTCACTGCCTTTTCTGATTCATAGATATCGTGAAGAGCATACTTGGGAAGGAAAGGGGATTTAGGTCCTTTCTTGTGTGCATATAGTGGATACTACACCACTTTATACTAATAACATTCAAACTAAAAACAAGAATATTATACGATCCTGAACACTAGTGACAAAAAGAGGTCCTTGAGGAGGCTCAAAGTTGTATACCCAAGTCAATTTCAAGGGGGAGTGACCCCTTTACTCCCTAAACTTAGTCTATATGGGATAATTACTAATAGATCAAGTAACCATTGTCATATAATTAGTTCTTAATTAATTAGTGAGAAGCTAGTGGGATGTAGATTGTTGAATAAACTCATAAAAAATAAATAAACAAACAATAGTGTGGAAATAAAGTTTGCAGTCTCTTTGCAGTGTGGAAGAAAGACTCACTAGTGTGATGTAGCATAGGAACAATCAGGAAAGGTCATGTTGAATCATGAGAAAGAAACTACATGGGCAAAAGGCTGTTAGATTGTGTTGATCAATGAGATTATCTAAGGACTAGTCACAATATAGTGACCCAAAATTGATGGGATCCGCGCTACTGTGTAAAATGATTGGCATGATTGAATGGAGGTCGGATTTATGGAATGGAGGGTAGGATCCTTGTCACCTGCAAGACACAAATTACCAAAAATTAACTATACTTCAAGAAATGTCCTAAAAAAATAAAAATGAACAATAATAGAGTGGAGTCGCGATTAATATTGTTGTGGGAAATCATGCATAAGAGTGCTTCCCACTTTTTGGTAATAGGTCTAGCCTGCCTTGTAGGCTATAACAAGGCCTCAGTATCAAGTCCCTTTGGGGGTGGAATGTGAGGTTGGATGACCCCAAGTGGTCCTATAAGAGATTGTTAGAAGAAAGCAAAGTAAAAACAAATAGAAATAGTAAAACTTGCATGAAATGACAAAGAAAGGGGAGAGTATACAAACCTCAACAATTGCAATGAGCTAAACCAATTGCATATTGCCCAATTTTCAAGCTAATACAAACACCTTGTAGAGGTGAGCTCCAAATGGACCTCCTTTTCAAGCAAGATGCTTGATGTATGGTTAATGAACCAATGCAAAAAGGGAAGAACACTTGCTCCTTGATGGAAGGAGGAAAGGAATGTCAAGAAATTCTTGGCAAGTGAGGGAAAAAGGTGAGAAAAATGAGAGCTCAAGCACAATTCTTGCAACATAACTTTTCTTCCAATTACTCTTACAAATGACATTCCCATGGAATTCTTCTATAGGCCAGGAGAAGGCCAATAAATGACAATATCACAATATGAACCCATTAATTTAAGGTTTGAGCCCCCAAGTACACCAAGAGACCATTTGAGGAAACCAAGTGTGTGGGAGGCCAAGTTCGAATTTAAATGGGTAAGTGGAGTTTTCATGAGAAATCAATGCATCGATGGTGGGTGAGATCCTCTCATTTGTGTCAATATTATTTGTATTGAAGGATATTTCTTGCTACAATAAGGGTGTTGTTCTAGGGGGTACACTACAATGCTATTAACCATATTTTAATCAACGATGTTTTGGTTTTTCGATCGTTTTGAGTTTGTCTTGGTGTCATTATTCTCTTTGGAACTTGTGATGGTATCTTCGACTCTAGGTAGGTTGTATATTGATGACACTTTACTGTGTGAATCATGAAATTACCGCATCTCTATAATTTTTTCATGATAACAAGGGGATGGGGAGAGAGAGAGAGAGAGAGAGAGAGAAAGATGCAAGGATAGTGAGGGATGGTGCGAGAGAGAGAGAGAGAGAGAGAGAGAGAGAGAGAGAGAGAGGGAATAAGGGAGAGAGATAGGGAAAGAGAAAAATATGGAAAAAGGGAAGGTGATGGAGAGAGCGAGAGGGACGGTGGGAGAGAGGGAAAGAGGGAGAGGGAGGGAGGGAGGGAGGGAGAGAGATAGTTAGAAAGAGAAAGAGATATGGAGATTTAGTGATGAAGAGAGGGAGGGATGGAGAGAGTGAGCAAGGGAGGGGGAAGGGACGAAAAACTGATAAGAGAGGGGGAAGAAACAGGGGTGAGGGAGAGTGGAGAGGGAGGGAGGGAGAGGAGGTGGGAAGGAAGAGATAGAGAGGGGGGAGGGAGAGTGGAGAGGGAGGGAGGGAGAGGAGGTGGGAAGGAAGAGATAGAGAGGGGGGAGGGAGAGTGGTAGAGGAGAGAAGGAGATTCCTAGGGAGGGAAACAGAGGTACATAGAGAGAGGGGGAAACATATTTTGAGGGGGGAGGAAGGGGGATAGAGAGAGATGAACACAGGCAAGGGGATAGATACAAAGGGAAATATGGAGGGAGAAAGGCAGGTAGGGAAAATGAGTAAAGGAAAGGAAGGGTGGAGGAGAGTGAGGAATGGAGGGAGAGAGAGGGAGGTGGAAATGGAGGGAGGATTTGGGGGGAACAAGGGACGCATTAGAGATAGATATGGATAGAGAGAGGAGGTAAGGG
>LPNX010968000.1:240981-390494 GCA_001517045.1 Pseudotsuga menziesii | reverse complement strand
GAAAAAAGGGGGGGATGGTGTGGGGGGGGGAGACAAATACAGGGATGGAGAGAAAGAGAGAGACAGAGAGGGTGGGGTAGGGGACGCAAATAAAGGGATGGAAGAAGGGATGGGAAATGGGATGAGGAGATTTGGGGAGGGAGAGAAGGAGAGGTAGGGAGGGGGAGAGAGAGAGAAAGGGAAAAGGGGTTGAGATAGTTCATGGGGCAGAGATAAAGATGGGAGGAGAGAGAGAGAGAGAGGAATAAAGGATGAGAAAGAAGGGGGGAAGGGACATAAAGGGAGGGAGGGAGGTGTTGATGACATTTTCAGTCATTGACAGTACTATTTGGCAAAGTGTTGCTAGGATTCCCGTCCAATATGAAACTACATAATCTTCATGTGTTCCCCTACCTATCATTTGTTCTCTAGCTAGCTTGAGACAATGACTTTAGGTTTCCACCATTAGAGAATCTTAGGTATTTTAAATGAAATATTTTGACTAATAGCAGTTTGCAGTTCATTGTTACATTCTACAAAAAGATTACAGATTACTATGGTACAAATTATTGTTCAACAAAAATGAACGAAAGTATTAGTTCAAAAAACTCGATTTCACTTCGTGATTTGCATTGAGGTTCCCCTCACACTTTTCCTATACTTGCCATTCTCATGGCTCATTCATTTTTCCTTTCATCATTGGATATATTATATTTGGAACCAAAAAATTCTAAAGTTTATTTTTTTAAATTAAAAAATCTTAACCATGGCTATATCTTTTATATCTATTCCATGGCCAAAGAACTTTATTCACCGTAAACTTTATTCACGTTATCTATTACACTATGGAATATCTCCTTTTTATTTATTTTTGGAAAGGATATTTAAAGTTTCAAAATAAAGGTCAATAGCTACGTTGGATTTTATGTACCGGAATTGCATAGGTCATACTTTTAGCCTATATTAGGTTTCTCAAGAAAGAAGGAAGTTTGTCTCCATTTCTAGTTTCACCTTTGCATACCCTTAAGACATCTCATACTTTTAGCCTATATTATGTTTCTCAAGAAAGAAGGAAGTTTGACTCCATTTCTAGTTTCGCCTTTGCATACCCTTAAGACATCTCATCAATTCCATTCAAGCGGTATAACCCAAAGTCCAATGGTGGATTTGTAGGAGTCGTATACCAAATTGCGAATCGGATCATTTCTGATATAAAGATGATGCCTACTTTGGAGTGATATTGTTCAAATTTATATTGTTTGAAGATCATCCCAGTTTGATGAAGATAAAAAATAAAATGGAAATGATCAGGCGGGAAAGTATTTCAGCAGGGAACATGTTGATGGAAAGTATTTCAAAATAAAATATGTGAAATGAGCGGAGTTACTGCATGGAAATGCACACCTATACTAGGAGATAGATAAATGCAAACAAGAAAATTCACTAACAAAATGATAAATCTAGACATATTAAATGACCATGAGCTTAACTAGATCATATCTCTCTAATTATAGCACTCAATTTTGTCATGCATAGTGATACCACAGAAGAAAATTCTAACAATCAAAATCATCTGATTTAAAATGACATGTTTCCTCTATCAAGTATGATCAATACAGAAGACCTCTATCATAAATTTACTATGGTCCTCTCAAATTCCATTAACAAGTTCTCCATCGAAGTTTCGGGGGAAAAAATGGAAGAAACAATCCATGGTATGATAAAGAATCCAAAAATGGAAGAAGAGCCATCATGAAAGCTATTGAAGAGTCTCTCAAAATTGAGAAGGTAAATTGATACAAAGTGCCAATTAAAAGAAAAAAAACACTCAATATAAATAAATAAATAGGGAAATCTTTTACACTTCTCGAAAGTAACTTTTAAGAAATTCCAGAGGAAAATTCGAACTAGTAAAACTAAAAATAATAATATGATTTATTTTAAAGATTGGAATTCCTCTCTCAAAAATATTTACAAATCCCCAAATTCCATAAATAACATTCAAAGCCCTGTTACAATGGAAGAAGTTTTATCGTTAAAAGACATTGATTTTGGGGTTAAGCACCTAGTAAAAGGAAAAGCTAAGGTCATTGAAGGATACTAAGCATAAATCCTAAAAATTGATGGCATGTCCTCATTCCTCACATCATCAAACTATTCAATCTAGCACTCAATTAAGGTTTCCTTAACCCATGGACTTAGGGCCTCGTTATTCCTATATTTAAAAGAAATTGTCAAAATAACCACTCTAGTTATGAGACCATTATGATTATCCCTCTCTTAGCCAATATTTACAGGAAAATATAATAAAATTAACTCGACATACATGGCTAGAAAGAGAAGGTAAGTGGATTTCACAAGACATCACTCTACCATGGACCACCTTGTTATGCCTAGGATTATTGTGGAGGATTTTTGTAATAGTAAATCCAATATGTTATGTTTCTTTCTAGACTTTTGGGAATCTTTCAATAAGGTGCCTAGAAATAACTTACGGAATAGATTAGAAGAGGTCAAGGTTCCTTTCGAGCTAAGAGATGTTGCGATAAGGTTGTGCAAGACTATCATTTCCAATTTAAGAGACCATATGGGTGACTGAAAGATATTACTTGTAATATTAGAGTTAAGCAAGGTTTCCTCATCTCCCCTACCCTTTTCTGAATATACATCACTAACCTAGAAGTTTATTTAGAAGAAGCAAGTTGCACTAGCATGACCTTAGTTGGAATAATACCCATCCTCCTTCTCTGTGCAGATGATATAATTATTTTGGCAAGGTGTCCCTTTGACCTTGATAAGGAATTAAGAATTCTCAAAGATTATTATGGGTATGAATGCTAACACTGACAAAAAATTAATTTGATTATTAAATCCAAGAAGGACACGTATGCTAATTTTGTTTATGAAATTAACAACTTGGAGGAGGTATCTTATAACACATATCTGAGAATTGATAATCATCACAAAATCAAATGAAAGTGTAGCATTGAGAAAAGGACTAGTGGAAGGTGAAAAGTTTATTTTGGCCTTGTAAACAATAGTAAGTCAGCAAACCTTGTGATGTGGGATAAAAAGAAGTTTCTTTTTGAAACTCTTGTCACTCGTGTCATATTGTATGATTGTGATGTTTGGGGATACAATATTTCCTGAGAGTCCTAGATAAAGACTGAGCAAATCCAGAAGCGCTTTATAATTTGTGTAACCTCACAATTAAAGCAATACACCCTACCCTAATATCCTAATGCCAGTGGGTTTTCCTCCCATCAAGAGCATCACTATGACTAGGTACATGATGTTCAAGCACACGATAATAATTTGGGAGACTAGAGGATTCCTAAAAATACTTTAAAATCTAGTCAATACTACCTATGGCTCAAGAGAGGATGGTATACATATTTCATGGCTTGGTTAAACCATTAAGGGAATGACGAAAAATGGTACTTCACAAAATATCAATAACATTAAAAATATTATTGCATCTAAGCTTAAAGAGAAAATGTGGGGTGCGAAAGATTTAGGGGCTAATATAAAATTAAGATGCTATAAGGAGGTCATAAACTCTACTTTGGATCATTAAAAGCATCTTTTGGTTTTAACTAGTTCGAAGAAGAAAATTAATATAGCTAACATCAAAATGAACGCTCAAGGACTCCATAGTGAAATAGGGCAATTGAAAATTTCTAAAACAACATGGGTGGAAAGTTGTGGGACTATGAGCATTGAGGACGAAAGTCACTTTCTCTTGGAGTTCCCTACATACAACCACATTAGATCGCAACTTCATAATATTTGCTACAATACAAACCTCCCTAACCTTCTAACATGTCAAAACTATGGTGGCTTAGGAACATTTTTTTCCTAAGCTTTGTGAGTATAGGAATACAATTTTACAGCAAGCAAATTAATTCCTTCTTTTTTTCTCTCTTAAGGTCCAATAGGCCAAGTTGGTCTCAATGGATGTTAACCACCACCACCACCATCATCATTATATATTCAAGTTGAAGAATGATACCCATGAATAGTTTCCATCAACCACTTATACAAATTTACTAATATAACATATTGTATATTTAAGAATATTATATAATAAATATAATATAAACTAAGTAATAGTATTCACAAATATTTATTGCATAGAGAATAGTGAGGTGATTATAGTCCATTATGGGGAAGATGTTGATGTTGTCCCTTCCTAAAAATAAAAATAAAAAATAATTAAAATTTTATGTTATTAAACAAATCAAAAAACAAATTGTTATTAAATTGTTATAACAAAAATAAATTATTATTAAAAAAATTCATACATCTCAAGAAATTAAGTTCCTCTTAGTAATCAAGTTTAAGATGAATCCGAGTTACTATAGAAAAAATAACATTACAAAACATACAATTATAAATTTATTTTAATTAAAAAATTAGATTTTTTAATTTTTTAATTTTTTTAATACTTAATACATTGAAATTTAAAATCTTAAAAAAATGATTTTCTATTGTTAAATATTCTATTTAAAATATTGAATAAAAATCATATAAAAAAATTTGCATTACAAACCATACCAATTTAAATTCATTTTAATTAAAAAAATTTAGCTTTTAAAAAAAATTAATGCTTTTTTAATACTTCAGAGATTTTAATTTATTTTACTTAAAAAGTTTAACTTTTCAAAAAAAATTAAATTTTTTTAATACTTAATAAATCTAAATTTAAAATAATTAAAAAACAATTTTCCAATATTGAATAACAAATCAAATGAGTCTATGTAAAGAAAACAAGAAAGTGTTGGGTTAAAAAAAATCATTTAAAACCTTTTTAATATTTAATAAACATAAATCTAAAATAATTAACAATTGTCTTTCCATTCTCAAATATTCTATTTAAAGTATTGAATTGCAAATCAGTCAATGTAAGGAAAATACGAAAGTGGTCGTAGAAGGTAAACATTATGTACCTTCAAAAGTTATGTTTAGAATATTTAATTAACAAGTCTACAAAACTTTTGACTGCGTAAACGGTATTTAATTTATGTTTGAAGGTAAGAATTTGGAGGGTACTTACCTTTCTCTGTGCCCAAGCTATTGCTCGATGTAAGCGCCTATTTCAATAAAGATGTGTGGAATCTAGATTAGCAAATATACATCACGCAACGACCGAGGGCAAGGGCTAATATTAAGTAGCAAGCCACAGTCTTATTCTTCTTAAGGCTATTGACCAGACAAGGATCTCGGGCTTTATCCCTCCTTCTTTGAACTCGACTTTCCTCGCTCTTATTTCAAAGAAGGACAAGCCTCGGACCTTTGCCGATTTTAGACCAATTTCCTTATGCAACCTTCTCTATAAACTCATTGCAAAAATTATAGCTGGAAGGCTTAAGCCTTTCTTAGACTTGGGAATCTCTCAGGAACAATTTGGCTTCCTTAAGGATCGTCAAATATCTGAACCTATTGGTATTGTTCAAGAGGTACTTCATTCAGTCAAGACTAAGAACCTTTGTGCCTTTGTTCTAAAGCTAGACCTTTCTAAGGCTTTCGACCGGGTGGAATGGACATATGTCAGGATGATCTTAATCCAAATTGGAGTTCCCCTCCTTACAGTTAATTGGATAATGGGATGACTCTCTTCTGTCAATTTTGCGGTCCTAGTCAATGGGACTCCCTCGTCCTTCTTCATAGCTTCTTGTGGTATCCACCAAGGTTGTCCTCTATCCCCCCTCCTCTTCATCATTGTCATAGAGAGCCTAACTCTTCTCATCCGGGATGCCAGAACAAATGGTCTCATTAGAGGCATTCAAATCTCTCCCTCCATTACTCTTTCTCATCTCCTCTTTGTGGATGATGTGATCTTGATGGGCTCTGGTACTCTCCTTGATTGGTCGGCTTTCGAAGTTATCCTTGAGACCTTCTGCAAAGCCTCGGGAATGAAGATCAACATTGAAAAGTCTTGTTTTCTCTTTTGCAATCTTGATATTGCTTGTCAAAATGTCTTTGATGGTACTTTGCCCTACAGAATGTTGCCTCTTCATTCAAGGTTCAATTACCTGGGTTATTACCTGAAACCACTTGGGTATCGAGTCAATGATTGGCTTTGGATTCTTCAAAAACTGGAAAAGGGGATCAGTCATTGGACTTTTCGGTACCTTTCCCTTGGGGGCAGATTGGTTCTTGTTCAATCTGTCCTGTCTAGTATTCATGTTTATTGGATGGGTCTTGCTCCAATCCCAACCACCATCTTACAGAAGCTCAGAAGAATTATGTTCAACTTTGTTTGGGGCTCCTCAGATATCAACAGAAAGTATCACTTGGCAAGCTGGAGTGACCTCTCTTGGCCCAAGAATTTAGGGGGCTGGGGTATCAAAAACCTCTTTTGGTTCAACATTTCTTTGCACCTCAAAAATCTGTGGAGAACTCTTCACTCTAATGGTCTGTAGTTTCAAGTCCTTCACACTAAATATATAAAATGCTCCTTGGTGGTCAATTGGCTCAGAAAGAAGCGTTTCAGCACGCGTTGTGCCTCTGTTATTTGGAGAGGTTTTGTTCAGACCCTCCCATGGATGGGAATCCATTTGGCATGGCAGGTCGGGGATGGTAAAAATATTCTCATTGGAATCGATCCGGTTGTTGGAATACACTCCTCTTTTAGCCTCCCAGAGGATTTAAGATCTTATTTGGAAGACTTGAATATCTGCACTCTTTCTCAGGCTCGGAATACTCTTAATCCTGCGAAGAGCTATTGGTTATCTGCTGAAGACTTAGATCTTGGGGGCTCTTACATTAATTTATGGAATAATTACATAGAAGGACTCTCTCAAGCTAGTATCCGCCTTACTGACAGTTTTGATGATCTTGTATGGATCGATAAAAAAACTCTGGTTCTATTACTGCCAAGGCTGCATATGATTGTATTGTCAGTTCTCACATATCTCCGGTTGCAAACCAGGCAGACTCCTTTCTATGGAACAGAGCTCTTCCCAACAAAATCTCTTGTTTCATTTGGCTCTCCCTTCGGAACAGGATCCTCACCTGGGAGAATCTTCAGAAAAGAGGCTTCCACGGTCTTGGGATCTGCGCTCTTTGCTGCTCGGATGAGGAGACTGTAGAGCACTTATTTATCAACTGTAATGTTTGGAGATCGGTCGCTACCCATGTATGTGATCTCTTTAATCTTATTGCTTTTTCATCTTCTGTTTCACTCGGAGAAATGATCAGAGGATGGATAGAAAACTTGCCCAGGACCTCGCACTTTCATTTGCTCCCTTTTCATATGATGTGGATTTTTTGGAAGGTCCACAATCGGGCCATCTTTGAAGGAGAAAGAAGGAATATTTATAGTTTGATTTAGCAAATTATTTCAACTGTCAAAGCTCTTCCTCTGCGAACTGTCACAAGGAAATTACGAAGAAGAAATCTGGGGAGGGCCCCCTGCATGGTTTTTCCCTGTGGCTTTATGGATGGTGCCTCAAGTTGTATGACTGCTGGTTTGGGTTACTGCATTCTTTTAAATAAGTCACATTACTTGGAGTTCTAGCTGGGGGTTGGATATGGCACTAACACCAAAGCGGAATTGCTCAGCTTATGGGCTCTTCTTCTCTCGTC
This sequence comes from Pseudotsuga menziesii, assembly GCA_001517045.1. NCBI lineage: Eukaryota > Viridiplantae > Streptophyta > Pinopsida > Pinales > Pinaceae > Pseudotsuga > Pseudotsuga menziesii. Next base: position 382,925 of record LPNX010968000.1, on the reverse strand, counting down.
CCAAATGATGGGGATTCCTCTTGCTCATGTATATGGTGATTCTCTAGACTAATCATCAATTGGGCTCGAGGATCAACTGCGCTCTCTCCTCCAGATCTCCTGCATTGGTGTAGGGAGACAAAAAAGCTCATGGTCAACTTTCAGGACATGTCTTTCTCCCACATCTACCGAGAGCACAATCGGTCGGCTGACTGTCTCTCTAAAATTGCACTCTCTTACCCACAGGGTAAAGGCAGTTTTAAGGAATATTTTGAGAACCATTTGGTTTCTGAGGATACTTTTCAACTCTTCTGAGATTGTTAAAGGGATTTCTTCCTCCCTATTATTTGTTTTTGATTGATAGAGTGATATCTTTTGGATTGTTGTTCAGCTTCTGTTGGTGCTCGGTAGATGTGGATGTGCGGACAGTTCTCTCTTTATGATGAGACAGTTTTCTGATGGGATCACTCATTTTACGCTGTTATGCCTTTCCCCCCGGAAATTACTCATTGGTTTGATGTGGATGCTGTAACCCGCCTAATGAAAGAATGTAATGATGACCTTTGATTCTTAATGAGAATAACAAAGCAAGCTTTTTTCTTTCTTAAAAAAAAAGTAGCAAGCCACAAAGCATTAAACTCTTGTTATATATTTGACTCCAAGCAATATTTAATGGTTTATATCTATTTCATAGAACTTTTGTATTTTTCAAATGAGGGAAGATGCCATGTTGAATCTCTCATCCATGAACGTATTCACTAACCTCCAAAAATACATTTAAATTTGTCACTCAATGCTTAGTGATATACACTTTACATATGTTTCTCGTTATATTTGAATTTATCCACCAATATTAAGCATGGTTTATTATATACAAATTCAGAACTATACTATAGATTTATAATATTTATGTTCAATATCGAAAACCTTAAAATATTCTCTTAAATCAACCTTCACTTCGTTCATTATCCACTTTTATGTACAATATCGCAAACCCTAATCTGAGTTTTAATGCCTTAACTTCTACGCAAAGAAAAGTGGCCGATTCCCTAATCAACACTATATAGATATATATACAGTTTTGTGCAAAGGGCGATCTGCTGTCATGGCGCCACCTGTGGTAATGAACCGTGTGCAGGGACACCTGGTTTACTTGTACGTGGACTACAGCATCGTTCTGTTATCCCTCGCGCTCTGCACCGTCATGATCCGGGAGATGTTCTTGTTTTACTTGTTCTTGGCGGCGGTTGCAGCCTGGTGTGTCGTCTGGGGAAAGCCGCCTGGCATCCCGAAACAGATCTTCGCATGGGGTGCAGTATTTGCTATAGTGTCCACCGTGCTCAGCTTCTCTTTGTTCTTGCTCCTCGCGGCAACCGTCAGCTGGTGCGTCCTGTGCTACTACCATAATAAAGAAGTGCTAGAGGGCTTCTACACTGCACGCCTGCACTATTTGGGAGCGCTACTGACCCCAGTGATCGTGCTCACCGGATATAAAGAGATCATCTTCCTCGCACTTGCGGTCGGGTCTGCCATCGTTGTTCTGGACTCGGCATTACATGGCTTGGATTACTAGGGTTAACATTAGCGCTTGCAATTAATTCCTTATTTTTGCAATGTAAATCTGAATTATTGTTTTTAATGTAATTTTGTATGTATGTAATAAATTTAAAGTTATAGAAAATATAAATAAAATAAGTATGGTTTATTAAAATAAATTAATAACTACTTTTTCCCTAAAACCTAAAATAACTCTCAAGTATAAAACATAATAATTTTAAAAGTTTTTAAGAAAAAAATAACTCTTAAAATATAAAACATAATAATTTTAAAACTTTTTATAAATTTTTAATTATTATTAAAAATAAAAATAATTATAAAATATGTTAATACATATACGATTAGATATTATGAGAAGAGTTTTTACCAAAATTATATATTATATAATTTGTAGTAAGTTTATGGTTAATACAATCAATAGATTAAGTTTTAAATGGTAAATAGTTGTGGTTTTTTTTTAGCTATATACATTTGATTATATTAAAAAATATAAAATAAATTTATCTAAATTTTGGTTTTACTAAAGATTGAGAGAGATCAAATCTAAGGTGGGAATCCTAGTGCTATATTTGAGTAAAGGTTGCATCTCAAAAGATTTGATCTATCTCTACACTTGATAGAGCCAACATTCAAATAAAGATAAAAATGTGGCTTTTAATATATATGTGTGTGTGTGGGTGTGTTATGATGGTGGTGGTTAACGTCTCGTGAGACCAAACTTTGGCCTATCGGACCTAAAAAAGCGAATTATTTAGTTTGTTTTAAAATTGTATTTCTATGCTCAAAGAGCTTGGAGAGAAGCGTCCCGAGCTCACTATAATTTTGACATGTTAAAAGGCTAGAAAGGCAGGTATTGCAACAAATATTATGAAACTGAGATCTAATGTGGGTGTAGGCAGACCACTCTAAGAGGAAGTGATTTTCATCCTCAATGTTCATATTCTCACAGAGATGACAGATCCTTTCCACCCATGGTGTTTTAGGAACTCACCAACGACTTGTTTCACTAGGGAGCTGATGAGAGTTCGTTATTATCTTGGATATATTAATTTTTTTCTTTGAACTAGTTAAAACATAGAGATACTTTTGATCTTCTAGAGTAAGGTTGATGAGCTCCTTATAATATCTTAATTTTGTTTTAGCCTCTAAATCTTTCTCATGCCAAATTTTCTCTTTAAACTTAGAAGTAACAATATCTTGCAATGCAATATTTTTGTCGATCTCCCAATGGTTTAACCAGGTCTTGGTATCTTTATACCAACCTTGCTTGAGCCTTAGGTGGTTTTGGATGGAATTTAAAGCTAGCTTAGGAAGTCTATGGTCTCCCATGTTATTGATTTTGTGCGTGTACAACACGAGCCTAGTCATAGCTATGCTCTTGGTAGGGGAAACACCCACTAATTCTATAAGAAGAATAGGGTAGGGTGCATTGCTTTCAATTTTGAGGTTATATGTTGGATTTGCTCAATCTTTCTCGAGGATTCTCTAGAGATGTTGCAACCTCAAACCTCACACCCGTACAAGATAACAGGAGTGACTAAAGTTTCAAAGAGGAGCTTCTTTTTATCTCACATCACAACATTTGCTCATTTACAATTTTTCTCAATACAACTATTTTCAAGACCATAAGTCATTAATTTGTTGATTTGTTGAATATCTGAGATATATTTATAAAATTTTTATTTCTATTATATATAGAGAGAAAGAAAAGTATACTTGAAATTTTTTAGATTTGATAAGAATATAATTTAAAATTGAAATTTGATATACATTTATATAAAAAAAATTGCAATTTATTAAAGTTTGATTTTGATTATATATGATGATGACGATTAATGTCTATTGAGACCAACTTTGGTTTATCTAACCTTAAGAAGGAAAATGTAACAACTCATCTGCTACTTTAATTATTTAGTAAGGGAAAAAAAGTAAATACAATCCATTTTACTTAAAAATAAATAATTCTAAAAATTATATACATATATGAAGTATTTAGTTCTTTAACTTGAAAAACGGTTAGGGTTTCTTCCCCCACCGAGTTGATCTCAACCCTTAAAAGAGAGGGAGTTGGGTTAGTGGAAAAATACTCGCGGTCTTCAATTCTGGGCGAGGATCTTCTGAGAGTTATTGAACTTTCTAGGGTTAGTGGAAAAATACCTACGATCTTCAATTCAACCTTTCTTGCTCTTATCCCTAAGATTGATCATCCTTTATCCTTTAAGGATTTCAGACCTATATCTCTGTGTAATTTTGTTTACAAAGTTATTGGTAAGCTTATCTCTCTTAGGATCAAATCTATATTGGCTAGTTACATATCCGGTGAACAGTTTGGTTTCTTTCCTGGCAGACAGATACATGATGTTGTTAGGGTCATTTAGGAAGGCATGCATACCATGCATAGCAAAAGTATTAAGGTTGTTATGCTAAAAATTGATTTATCTAAAGCATATGATCAGGTAAGTTGGACAAATCTTCGTGTCATTCTTTCCAAAATGGGTTTTGCTGGGAATTTCATTACCTGGGTTATGAGCAGTCTTTCCTCTGTTTCCTTTTCCTTGCTCATTAATGGAGTAGCAGCTTCTTTCTTCAAATCTGGTCAAGGTCTTAGACAACGTTGCCCTTTGGCTCCTTTACTGTTCCTTATTGTGGTTCAAGGGTTAGGAAGGGCTCTCCTTTATGCCAAAGACTGTGGGAACTATCATGGATTATCTTTTGGAAATAATATTGTATTAACTCATGTACTTTTTGTGGATGATGTTGTAATGGTCAATGATGGATCCGAACAATCTCTGTCTACTTTATATGAGATTCTTATGATTTTCTGTAAGACATCTGGGATGAAGATTATTAATGATAAATCTTCTTTATATTATTCCTGTCTGGAAGACACAGAGGTTAATACCTTACAGAATATTTTTTCATTTCCTGTTTATCAAGTTGGTAATGGTATGAAGTATTTGGGTTTTTTTCTCAAACCTTGCAGATACCTATTAATGGATTGGGATTGGCTGATCATCAAGGTGGAAAAGAGGATAAACAATTGGAGCTTTCATTGGTTATCTAGGGGAGGTAAGTTGATACTGATTAAGTCAGTATTAGAGGCCATTCTGGTCTTTTGGATGCACTTCTGGATACCTATGGGGATTATTGAGAAAATTCGAAAGCTCTGTTTTAAATTTCTTTGGTCCGGTAATCAGAAGTCATATGGTATTCCCTGGATATCCTGGAAGATTCTGGCTAATCCTAAATCTTTGGGTGGTTGGGGACTGAAAGTCCCTTCTATTTTTGCTAAAGCTCTTGCAGCAAAAAATGTATGGAACATTATTACTGGTTCAGGTCTTTGGGTCAACATTGCTGTGCAGAAATATATCTACCCATTGAACATTTTGGAATGGATTAAATCACCAATTAAAAAGAAAAAATGCATATCAATTTGCTGGAAAGTTGTTCTCTGGGCTTTTGATATTGTTGGAAATTTCTTGGTTTGGAAGATTTTTAATGGGAATGCGGTCCGTATTGGTGAAGATCCGTGGATGGGTTGTAAATGGAGACATTCTTTACCCTCCTCCATGATTGAAAAGCTGCATTTGGTAGGTTTCTTTGTCTTATCTGACATTGGTCTTCATGGTTTGATAGATTTATTGGCTCAGCAATGGACTAATGCGGATTTTATAGGTTTTTCTGATTTGGGGAATGGTTACTTAGCCATTCTAAAATCTAGTCATGCAAGGCTTTCAATCGAGGAGGATACTTTGGTTTGGAACTTATCCAAATCTGGTAAGTATAGACCATAAGAAGGTTATGCCCAGCTTATGAACAGGGAGTTGGAGCATAACTGGTGGTGGAAACCTATTTGGAAATTGAAATGCCCACTCACAACTAAAATCTTGAGTTGGTTTATCTTATCTGGTAAGGCATTGACCTGGGATGTTCTTATTTTGAAAGGGAGAGAAGGACTTGGTAGGTGCTACTTGTGTAAGCAGAATTATGAATCCAATTTTCATATTGGAGTGGATTGCCCTTTTACACATTTTGTTTGGTTACTTATTGCTGATACTTTAAAACTCAATAATCTTTGGAGTGGTGCTTTTGTGTTAGAATGTTATAAACATTGGTGCTTAAACATGGAGGTTGTTGGATATAAATCATTGCCTATCTTAGTCTTATGGTTCCTTTGGAAGGCTAGAAACAGGTCTTGTTTTGAGGATTTTTTAATGACACCAGCTCAGGTATCCACCTTTAGTCTGGGTATGTATAAGGCTTTGACGCAGAATAGTTCTGTGGTTTCTTTTAGAAGTATATATGTGGAAGCTATTGATAAATCCTCTGCTTGGGGTTACTTTGATGGATCAGCAGTAAGGGAACCAAAACTGTGTGGCGCTGGAGGTATGATGTTTTTATCTGATGTTCATTTTTTCTCCTTTAAGGCTGGACTAGGATTGGGTACTAATGATTTTATAGAATTATGTGCCCTTAATCTTCTCCTCTATCTGGCAAGGAGGAACTCAGTGGTTAAATTTCAGGTTTTCGGAGATTCCCAGTTAGCTATTAATTAGGCATCTAGAAAGTATCATTTAAGGAATTTAGAGCTAGCCATGATTCTACTGGATGTTCATAGGCTTACTGATTCTTTCGAATCTATTTTTTTCAAACATATCTATAGGGAAATAAATACTGCTGCAGATGCATTGGCAAAGGATGGAGGTAGGATTCTGGAAGGTCATTGGTCAATTATGGAACGTCGTGCTGATGAAGTTGTGGAAACCTTTCAGGTTTTCTAAGTCATTGATAGCTTTTTGGGGTCATGGGGGTGTGTTGATAGTTTGTTTTCACATGCTCAGTTCTCTGTTTTGAGCTTTTTATGATGATATTATCTTAGGATAAAGAGTAGTTTTGAGAACAGTTTGCATTTTTTATTTGCTTTTAGGCCTTTGACATTTAAGGATAATATGTTTTTATGGGCTTTTTTGATGGACATCATTAATGTTTTTGGATAAGCATATCCATGTTATGGCAATATCAGTGAGCTAGACTGATGATTCTGGTTGAATGATCAGTTTTGGACAAGTGGCCAAGTTTTGGTTTGATGATGAGAACAATGATACTGTTTTTGAGTGTTTTTTTCTGGTGATGAAGATCATATTGTATATGAAGTCTATGTCTTGTTATGGGTTATAGGTCTTTAAACAGTTTTTTATTGAGCTCTTTATGGAGTATCTTTCGACTATATTTACCAGCTTTATGGTTGGGCATTTTTGTGATAATGGCTTTTCTCAAGTCATATGTTGAATGTAAATAAATATATTTACGATTTTTTTCCATTGAAAAAAAAAAGAGGGAGTTGGAAGAGATAACATGAGTGAAATGGAAATTCGATCAGGGATATAGCGTCACCATTTCTTTGGAGAAAAAGAGTCTCTATCGAAAGGAGGGTCGAGCCTATCCGGTTCTGTTGGCAGATAACGTAGAGCTCTTTTTGAGTTCCATAAATAGATCGATCGTAACCAGAGTTGAGAATCAAGTTAAAAGATTTATAAGCTAAACTTAATGTTTTGTAGGATAAGGTTGAGGTAAGCTGAAACCATTTCCAAAATTATTAAATATGAAGCCAAATTGCTAACGGTGGGTTTAAAAATTATAAATGAATTAAACCCGACTTTATTATTAACGACGGCCGTAAACTTAGTCCTCAAGATATAAGAATGTCCCAAAACCAAACTTTAATTTATTCGACATCTTAAGAAGGGATATTTACCTATTGAACAATCTCTTTTTATATTGAGAGCTTGTCATTCGGTGAAATTATAACGTGAGAGAGAGAGGATTCCTTCTCTTCAAAGAAGTAATTCCGTTAAATCCCAAACCACTCAGTATTATGAATATGAAGATACCATTTTATAAATAGTGGTTAAACGCTAGGGAAAAGTTTTCAATTAAATAATATATTAATAATGTGTATAATAAGAATAGTTATTTAACACTTTTGTGAATAGAACGCTAGTTTGGTCATTATGTAAAGTAATCCCTTTGTCTTCCTTAGAGAGAAGAGGTTGAGTTTGATGTGTTTATTGAAATTTGGGTTTTCATATTTAAGATATTTATAATGAAGTGAAAAGAACTTTGAATTAATTTAGATGCTAATCTTTATGTTTAAAAGAAAGCTTTACAATAATGATGTAAAGCAATTAGAACTGGTAGTTGTGAAAGAGACCTTGAGTAAAAAGGAAATAGATTGTAGACAATTTATAACTTTTTTTTGTCAACGAGATAATAATAAAAATTAACAATTTTTGGTGGGGTAACTCCATAGATGCACATTCATCCGTGTCTCTCTCTTACATTGTGACTTAATAGTGTATTTTGATTGAAATTAGTGATTTGTAAGTTTGTGTTGTTAAAAGAATATTTATTCTCATTACTAATAGATAAAGAATGTATTATGGATTCTAATCATGTGATTAGAAGTACTTACATTTTGAGTTGTTTACTTAGAGTTAATTTTTCATTTCACCCCATCTCCGAGGGTAAAGTGGAGGTTAGAAGTACTTACATTTTGAGTTGTTTAGTTAGAGTTAAATTTTCATTTTACCCCATCTCCCCAGGGTAAAGTGGAGGCTAGAATGACTTACATTTTACTTAGAGTTAAATTTCCATTTTACCCCATCTCCCAAGAGTAAAGTGGAGGTTGGGTTTGTTACAAATGGATAGTAGGTTTAAAACACTAGGACCTAATGGACTGGCTTGGCTGCAGGTATGATGTGCACTTGGTGAAGAATTGATTTTTCGAGAATATGAGATTTAATGGATGCTTATTGGAATGCATGTTATAGAAATGATAATGTTTTAATGTAATGATTGTCAAAGTACATGGACTAGTTTAATTAGAAATCATGTGTTTGAGCACATTAAGTTAGTTGCATTACTTAAATGCAAGAATACATGCAAAAGAATGAAGTTTTGATTGAAGGTTAACAATGTGATATGTTTGATTTCATTAGATTGTAAAAGTTTGTAATAAGGAAATGAATTCCTTATCATGTTAACAATAACTTTAAATTCGATACACATGTAAAGATATGCTTATGCTATGTTACATGCATCATGTTGACTCAAATGCTAACCTATGTATAATTTATGGAGACTATGTTGGAAGATTTATGGAGACTGTGTTAGAAGAGTTTTTGGACTGTAAGGACATGACTTTGATTATATGCAAGATTACATATGAAAAATGCATAGGGATTGTGCATAATGATAGAAATTGTTGCATCTAGGTTGTGCATTCTGTATAACTTTGGTATTTAAATGCATCAAGAATAAACTTGTTGGTATATATAGTTTTATGTGACTTTGATTATATGCAAGATTACATATGAAAAATGCATAGGGATCGTGCATAATGATAGAAATTTTTGCATCTAGGTTGTGCATTCTCTATAACATTGGTGTTTAAATGCATTGAGAATAAACTTGTTGGTATATATAGTTTTATGTTTTGCCTAAAATCACATAAACAAGAGAATGCGATGTAAATAAATCTTGTAAAAGTTGTTAGTGTAATGTACAGGTACACTTGTTAACAAGAAACTTTGCCAACATGAGGCAAGGTTAATGTCATTTGGTAGTGTCAATTCAAGCTTATATAAATAAGGTATGAATTTGTGCTTAATGCATAAGTGAATTTAAAACTAAGTTAGAGATAAAGTAATGCATTGAAATTAACTAAGCTTGATATTTTTTTATATTGAAAGTTGATAAGTATTCAAATTAGAAAATTGCTTTTATATTTTATAGTTTCCTTCTGAGATTATGATGCCGTAATTTATGGCGAGAAATTGTGAGTAAGGAGTGTAGTTGTAGCAAAACACCGTTGAATGGGAATCAATAAGGTGGTTGAAAGCAAGAAATAAAAAGGTAACATCTAGAATCAATATGATTCTTGTGTATTACGAAAGGTTAGAAAAATGTTTTTGTTTGATTAAAACAAACACATTTAGAGCAATATATATCTAGAATCAATATGATTCCTTGAGTATTGCGAAATGTTAGAAAGAATGCATTATTCATTGTTCCATAGCTGTATTTTCAGAGATGAAGGAAATTTGTGGTGGTAATTTTTGTTCTCGACAGTGTCAGACCTTAAAGTAGGTCTATCATCAAGAGAGGCTTCCTTGGAAGTCTTCACAACAGTAAGCTTACTCTTTTATTTTTTTTTTATCAATATTTGTTTATTAAATAGATTAGGGTTTTGATGTTGTTGGTTTTTCATTTAGTGAAATTCTTTTTCTAAGTTTTTAATTAATTATTATTAACAATGTATTTTTTAGGTTCTTGTTAATTATTTTGTTTATTTTAATGTTAAATAATTTTCTTTAAATACTTAAGATCACTAGGTTTGATTTATCATTGTTTTAAAGTTTCAAATAGTTTCTTAATTTACTATGTTTTTAGTTCATAGTTTATTGTTGTTTAAGGTTTTAGATATAATTGTTTAGGTTAATATTTTTATTAATTAGTTAGGTAATTTGTAGATATAATTGTTTAGATTAATATTTTTAATATAATAATTAGTTATGTAATTTAAAGTATTATGGTTAGTAAAGTTATTAATTATTTGGTATATTAAAGAGTTTTTTAAGGTTTTAGGGTGTTTAGGTTCAAAGTAGTGTTTAGGAATTTTTTAGATCCTTCATAGATTCAATGTTTCTAATATTGTTAGGGTTAATAGTTTTTCTAATTTAAACAATTAGGCACTTTGAATGATTTTTAAAATGTAATAAAGTTAATGTTTAAATGGTTTATTAAAATTGTTTTCTAATTATAAGTTTAAAAAAAATTATTGAAATTTTTTGGTGTTAGATGTTTAGATTAAAGTTAATGGGTTAGATTTTGTCTTAGGTTTTTTCAAGTTTTCTACTTTTGTTTTTAAGAATTTCAATGATTGGTTTCCCAGAGTCATTAAGTTTTGGGCCTTCGTCTTGGTTCAGGTTGTTAGGGTATTTTTCAATTTCAAGAATCTCCCTTATCTTTCGCTTGAAGTGGTAGGGTACGGTTGGAAGTACTTCCACTTTTTCAAGACGTATATAGTGCTTGGTGTTGCACGAGTATTGTGCGATGATAGAGTTCTTGATCTTGCAGTGGTGTATATCAGCACCATGTTCCTTTAATCTTGTCTTGATGGAGCGACCAGTCTCGTCGATGTAGACTTTATCACAAGAGAATGGTATGGTGTAGACTCCTTGGAGAAGTTTTTTCTCAAATAGATCTTTTGCAGAGTCTAGCATGTTGCTAAGGGAATTGGGAGGAGAGAAGGTTACCCTAATGTCTCTTTTTCTAAGAATCCTAGCTATCTTGTTGGTGGTGCCATGGATGTAGGGGAGGATTGCTAAGGATGTCTCTTTGCTGTTGTTTTCTTTCTCATTTTTCTTAATGTTGTTTCTTTCTATCTTTTTGGATTTTTTGATGGTTTCTTTGATTTGTGTGTCCCTATATCTGTTGTTTATAAATGCTTTTCTGAGGTGGTTTAGCTCTTGTTTTAAGTGGTCTTTATCTGCAATTCTGATGGCCCGAATCACTAGAGTGTTATTTATGTTGATTTTCTGGGCAGGGTGGTGGTGAGAATCAACATGTAGGTATCGGTTAGTGTGTGTTTGTTTCCCATATACCTGGTTCCCAAGGGAGCCATCTTGTTTCCGCACAGTGAGGACATCTAGGAATGGAAGACAACCTTTTTCTTCTCTTTCTGTAGTGAATTTTATGCTGTCATATTGGTTATTGAGGTGGTTAGTAAATTCCTTTAAAGCTCCTTCTCCATGTGGCCAGTTGCTATATATGTCGTCTACAAATTGTAGCCACCATTTTGGTTTAGGGGGGAAGGACTCTATATTGTATCTTTTTCCAATTTTTCCATAAAGATGTTGGAAACTATTGGTGAGAGTGGTGAGCCCATTGCCACTCCTTTTTTCTCATAGATTTCCCCTCTAAAGCTGAAGAAAGTGGACTTGAGACATATTTCCACAAGTTTCGTAGTTTCATCATTGTTTACTAAATCTCTGATGACTTTTATGGTGTCGTCACTTGGTACCTTCGTTTAGAGAGATATTACGTCAAAACTTGTGAGAATGTCACTTTCCTCAATTTTCCAATTCTCCATCATCCTTACTAGATGTTTTGAGTCTTTCACATATGAGAAGGTGTTTCCTACGAGAGGTTTCAGTTTATCCGCCAGGTATTTTGCTCAGTTGTAAGTTGGTGACCGTATTGTGTTAACAATGGGTCATAGAGGAGCCCCTTGTTTGTGGATCTTGGCAGATCCATAGATACAAGGCATTACTGAGCCCTTTGGGATGCGTTTTTGTTTCAATTGGTCATCCAAAGATGAGTCCTTTATGGCTGCAGTTACCACCTTCGTAACTTTATTCAATGGATCTTTATTGATCTTCTTGTAGCATCCAAATGCTAGATGTTGTCTCATTTTTTGGTCATACTCCTCTTTCTTCATTACAACGGTCGTGTTTCCCTTGTTGGCTTTGAGAATAATGATGTCTTCTCTCTTCCTCACTATTTTCAGAGCATCCCTCTCCTGCTTTGTTATGTTTCTTTTTGATGGTCTAACATTCTTTAGGAAAATAGCACACTCCTATCTGATGTCCTCCGTGTTGTTCTCTTGCGTGTTCCTCATAGTATTCTCAATATTTCACACCAACTCTTCCACCGAGACTTGCTTTAGCACTACAATGAATTTAAATCATTTCTCCATTAAACGCGTTGCTCCTTCATCAAGAAATAAATCCGCCATGTTCACGACGACATTCTTTGTTGTCGTAGACGTCAATGATTTCTGTTCCATCTCCAGTTTAATATATTTTTTTATCTTGTTTCTCTCTCATGCATTGTAATGGTGTTTGGTCTTTTATAGTCGTGCTGGCTTCCATGATGACCCAAAATTCAATGCATAGAGTCTTGGAGAGTGTGAAGTGACTGTCTTAGTTTCTATGTGAAAGTTTGTCTAAATCTCGTCTGGGTTGCTTAATCTCGCTGCGCACTATGGAGAGGCTTAGTTCACTATGGGTGCCTTGTTTTAAGATGATGTTTTAGGGTGGCTAATCATGGGATTAAAAAAAATACACTTGTAGCAATATATAGTTTAGATCATTTGATATGGCAAGAATGTGCTTCGTAAGAAGTTTTGAAATTTCTAGTGAAGTACTTGAATATGGTAATTGTATTATTATGAGAATTATCAATTTTGCAAACAATATATCTGTGGTATCTTTACACCAACATCGCTTGATTCTTTGTTGGTTTTGACTTGAGTTTAAAGCAATTTTAGAGAGAGAAAGATAACAATACTTGAAATTTCTCGATTTGATAAGAACCTAATTTTAAATTAAAATTTGATAAACATTTTTATATAAATTTATTTTTTCCAATCAATTAATTTAAATTTGGTTCCCACATGTAGATAGTTTTATAATTTTTATTTTTAATATTTTTTTGGAGCCCCATGTGACGAATTACACATATCCCTCATTTGGGATACAGAAAAGGCCTCTTGGCCCAATAAATCTATACCATATTTTCTCAATACTTTTCAATATATATATATATATATATATATATATATATAAGTGGTTCACCATGGAATCCTAGCCTAATATTTGTCCTTAGCGAGATTCTAACCCGGGTGGGGAGTGCAATAACCAAATATCCCAAACAACCGAACTATGCCCAATGGAGATTTTCAATATATATATATATATATATATTCCAATAGGAAAATATCTTCCATTCTAAATAAAGAATGACCATTAACTATTCCAGAGGAACTTTCATTACAACATAACCAAAATCCTCTCATTACAAAAATTCTCATATTTTTTCTTTTGGTTTGTCCAAAAATACAAGTTCTATATCCAGGCTATGCCTGTCAAATCTTGGAGAAAAATATTGAGCCTCATATGTTTAGTGCTCTGATCCTGTGTCCTTTATACATCTTCATTGGCATAAATGAAACTTTAGCAATTGAGTTCAAATTCTTGGAATTGCCTCTGTCTCCAGTTTACCTAGATCTAGTAATAGCGCTAGCTTGGATAGTCCATCTGCTTCCATGTTCATCTCTCTATAAATGTGAGATATTTAGAAGCCTATGAAGAATTCCAACAGCCTTCTGATAGTGTTCATTAGTTTTTTTAAATGTGGATCATTAATTTGAATCTTCTTGTTCACCCAATCCACCACCATTCTGGAATCCCAGAAAACTTGCAATTGGGATATATTGTTGTTTATGGCTAGTTTCAGAACCAAATGCAGTGTTGCATGTTCTGCCTTTTTATTGGTGCAGTGTCCTGGAGCAAACCTTGCTTGGATCTTATGATTGTTTGAGAGGTAAATCCCTTCACCTGATCCACCCAGCGGAGGGTCCCCTTGACTTGCAGCATCGAAAAAGGCCCAAGGAATATCTTTGTTTATCTCTACAGGAACCAGAACACTGATTTTTGGCTCTTTTTCTTGGGATTTATGTTCCCTAACCAACTATATCACAAGAGCTTATGTTACATCAAGAGGAATCAATTTATTATTGAAAATGACATTGCTTCTATCCCACAAAATTCCATAAGAGAAAAGGGATGGGAAAGCACGGTATAGACATATTGATCTTTCTTTCCACCACACTTTTGCTTTGTGTTCAAGAGAGATCCTCGATGTCCCTTGATACTTTAATTTTGTGCATGCTACCTTCCACACAAATTCTGCATAAGAACATAAATTAAACAAATGAGAGATAGTTTCCTCATCTAAGTAACAAAGTGCACATCGATTTGGACCAATCCATCCTCTTTTCAGCAAATTATCCCATGTTAGGATCTTGTTATTGAGAGTCAACCAAAAGGTTAATTTGTCCTTTAAGGGGCCTTCAGATTTCCATAATTGCTTCCACCAATACTCCTTTTCTCTTTGATGCTACTCCCATGCCCAAGTCTTGTAGCTTAGTTTGGCCGTGAAATCCCCATTCATAGGATTTTTGGACCAGACCAATTTATCTTCTTTCTCCTCCTCTAAATGAATAAAATTAGATTTGAGCAATGAAAAATATTCCTCCCATTCCTCCTTAAGTCCTTCCTCTAGACCCAAGTCCTCTGAATTCTTCGAGAGAGTTTCCCTTTGTAATGATAGAGAGGAAGCTTGGTTTAAGGTTAATATTCCTAAGCTTCTTAGTTTTAAGACTAGGCCTGCTGAAAGTTTAAAACTCTACCCTACTCTTGACCCTAGATATTCTCCTACCCTTACTTCTCTTCCATTTCCAACCAACCATGCCAACCAGTTCCCTACATGAGGGAAGGTTAAAACTACTGATTTCCACCCTATAGAGCCATTTTTGAAGGATTTTTCTTGATTCCTTATCCAATCTTGAATGGACCCATTTGGACAATATTTGGAGATTAAGACCTTTCCTCATAAGGAGTCAGGATTCTTGATTAAGCACCATAATGTTTTGGAAGCAAAATATTGACAGAAAAGAAAGGGGTTATTAATGCCCCACCCTCCTAAATCTTTTGGAATGGCTAGTAATTGCCATCTAGGTAGAGGAATTCCTTTGGAATGTCTATTGGCAGACCATATGAAGGAGAAGAATTTTTTCCTTAATTTCTATAAAATTCCTTTTGGGATGTAAGCAATTGTGGCCCAGTATACCTGGATGCTTTGAAGGATTTCCTTGAGTAGAACTAGCCTTCCTCCCCTTGATAAGAACTTATAAGTCCAACAACCAATTCTACCTTCAATTTTCTTGTATAGCCACATCTAGTCTTTAAAGGAGTAAGGATTAGGATTGAGTACAAACCCTAGGTACTTGAACCCTTCATCCATTGGTTTTATAATGTAAGGAAATTCAGCCATAAGCCTATCTCTTACCTCCTCTGGAAAACCATTTTCGGAGAGAATGGAATTTTCCACATTAGTATGAATTCCTGTATATTTCTTGTTTAAGTCCAGAATCTGCTATGCTTCCTTTAGGTTTCCCCATGTGCCCTCTCCCATCATTACCACATCATCCACAAATAGGATGTGAGATAGTTCTTCTCAATTAGTTACCATTATTCCTTTATAAGAGCCTTCCCTTTTTGCTTGATTTATATTTCTGCTCAGGGCATCTGCTATTAATAGAAAAAGGAAAGGAGAAAGAGGGCACCCTTTGTCTAAGGCCTCTTGTAGCCCTGAAAAAATTTGAGGGTTATCCATTGATCAGTATTGGAAAGGAGGATGACTGAACGCATCCCATTATCCAATTGACTATCTCCAAATCCATCCTAATCTGAATCATTACTAGCCTTAGAAAGGTCTAGTTTACCCTATCATATGCTTTGGAGAGATCCAGTTTTAAGGAAAATGCCAAGCTTTTAGACCGCTTAATGGTATGAATTGATTCCTGTGCAAGGGACACCGCATCATGAGTTTGTCAATTGAACAGGAATCCAAACTGCTCCTTTGTTATGATATCGCTCAGAATTGGCTTCAGCCTTTGGGCTATAATATTTGCAATTGTTTTGTAAACCACATTGCATCACGAGATTGGCTTGAATTCTTTGAAGGAGGAAGGGTTTTGTTTCTTAGGGATGAGAGCCAAGAATGTGGAATTCAGGGCTCCCAATACCTTTCCTGCCCTTTGTGACTCTTGTACAACCTTCAATAAGTCCTTGTTCACTAGGTCAAAAAACCCTTGAAAACATTCAATGGTGAGCCCATCTGGACTAGGGCTCTTACATTTCTGAAAGGAGTAGACAATTTTTTCCAGATCCTCCTACGTGACCTCTTCCTTTAGGAAATTGTTAATTTCTTCATTTATCATTCTTGGAAACAAATTAATGACCTTAAGTATTTATGGGATATTACAACCTTCTGGTTCCTTGGAAAGGTTTTTGAAAAACCTCTCCCTAGCCTCCATTTTTTCTTTAAAGGAGCTAACCTTTACCCCATTCATGTCCTTTATTGTCGAAATCGTGTTCTGATTCCTTCTAAGGTTAGTGAAATTGTGAAAAAACTTAGTATTGTTGTCTCCTTTTATCCAAATAACTATGATTTTTAGCCTTAGTAGCTCCTCCTCCCTGGCCAATAGTTCTTCTCTTTTTAATTCCCTTTCCTTAACCTCTTTTAGTTCTTCCTCTGTAAAAATTACAGAGTCATTCTGCTCGTAAATCTCTTTTAAGGATTTTTCTACTTCCTTTAGTTGTTTCTGTTGTTTGGTCATGTAAACCCTAGCCCAGGGTTTTGTAACCTTCTTAAATTTTTGTAAATTTTTTGAAAGTTGTTTCATGAAGGTGATATTAGGGTTTACAACTAGCAGGCTCCAAGTATCTCCTATCAACTTTTGATAGTCTTCTTCCAACAACCAAGCAGGGTTAAATTTGAACAGGGTCATCAGTTTTGTTTCTGGGTTTTGAATTTGTAGGAGAAATGGGAGATGGTCTGACAGACCTCCTACTTTGACTCATGTTGTTATTATCAAGGACCTTGAAAGCAAATTTTTTGAAAGAAAAAATCTATCTAACCTTTTAGAGATGGCTTGATCCCCATTTTTGTTGTTCCTCCACGTCAGGGTCAACTTGAGTGGTTGAAGGTCCATGAGCTCCTTGGATTCAAAGAGTTCCACAAAGAAGGAGCTTAGTCCATCATGGCTCTCTAGGGTTCCCCAATTTTGTTTCTCAGATAGTGTTAGATTTAGGTCCCCACCGAGAATCACATTCAATGGATCCAACAATCTTGAGGAGAAGAATGATTCCCAAAACCATTATCGATCTTGGTAGGGTCTGTATACATTATACAGAGCATAAGATTTCCCCATGGCTTTCTCCTTGAGAACTTTTTTCAACACTGTGTTGTGTTTCACCACTTTCATTTCCTCATACTCCTGATTCCAAGCGATTATCAGACCCCCAGAATGTCCTTCCGAACTGATGTGTCCAAGGCTCCAACCCTTCAGCCACGACTCCAAAACTTCCTTAGCTTTTTCTCCCTCCATCATTGTTTCCTAAATAAAAATGATCGTAGGTTTTTGAATGTCGATCATTCGTTGTAGATATTTTAATTTGGGGGAGCTCCCCAACCCCCTCACATTGAAAGATGGATCAAGATCAGGTGACCCTTTCTTAGTCCTTTTCTCCTCTAAGGGCCCTACGAATCGTTGCGTGCTTTCCATTCCTCACATCCACCTTAGCTTGTGATTTGGCTAATGCAATGTGAGACCTCCTTCCCAATGTGACCTTGTCTAGCTTGTCTGATGCTAAACCTCCAGATGACTCTTGGTCACTATCACGTCACTATCAACTGCCACCTTTGACCGTGTGTTGTATATTTTGTGCTTAATCCACGAAGGGGGATCTTTAGGGGATGCCACCTTTTTTCCTTTATTACCCTCGTTGCTATAGGTGTCTTTACACTCTTTAACAGGTGTCAACTCCTTATTTCCCGCATGCATGAGAATTGTTTTAGCCTCCATTAGGCTCGTCGTGGTTTTCTTAACAGGAGTCACCACCTCTCTTTCATCTTGTGGGACAATTTCCCTCGAAGGAGACTGTTCATGCCACTCTAAAGTTGTAGTATTGTTAGATGTAAGATTACCATGACTGATTTCTAGCTTACCGGGAAACGCAGATAAGATACCTTCCTTCGAGGTAGGTATCTTCTCTTTAGTGGATGCCACCTTTTTTTCCTTTACTACCCTCACTACTACAGGTGTCTTTACACTCTTTGACTGGTGACATCTCCTTATTTCCTGCATGCAAGGCAATTGTTTCAGCCTTCTTTGGGCTCATTGTTGTTTCCTTAACAAGAGTCACCTCCTCTCTAACAGTTCGTGAGACAATTGTCCTCGGAGGAGTCTGTTCATTGCATATTAAGGTTGTAGTAAAGATAGAAGTAAGGTTTCTAGGACTGAGTTCTAGCTTACCAGGGAGTTTAGATAAGCTATCTTCCATGAAGATTGGTTTCTGCCTGCCACCTTTTGACAAAGCCTCGCTTCTTTCCTTGTCCCGTGCTTTCTTCCCCTCCTGATTTCTGAACTATTGTGGCCTTAGCTCTGGGTTTGTGCAGTCCTTTTCTAGGTGCCCAACTTGTTTACAGGAGAAGCACCGAAAGGGAATTTTTGAATAGTCCAGCTTCTGTCGCTACCGACTCCCGTGAAGCTCTAGATGAATTTCTTCATACATCCCATTGCATAGGTCTACTTCGATAAGAATTTTGGCTCACCTCCTGTCCACCTCCTGCTCCCAACCTTCTTCCAAAGCTACAAATTTACCAATTTTGTCTCCTATTGCCTCCATTATCACTTCTTTCTAGAACATCATGGGTAGTCCTCACAGAATAGCCCATATTTTCTACACATTCTGTGGCTCCTTATTTGCATCAAAGTCTACACTCTAGTTCTTAAGAATTAACCCTAAGGGACCCCATTGCTAGTTTTTTCCTAATAATAACTACCTCTTTGCGTCTATCTTAACACGGAACAGAATCCATCCTCTTGACAAAATATGGAACATTGGTAGCTGCCGCAAATGATGACTCCAATTTTCTTGCATCCAACTTCAGAGAGCGGTCTAGCTGACTATTTTTCCACATAATCTTCCTACCAGAGCTAAAGACAGGTATTTAGGTACTTCTGATAACGAAATATCCTTTCCTGCTATTAATGTTGTTGCATGTTTTTTTTAATCTTTGGCACCTATACATTTCTTACTTTCGCCATCTTTAGTTGATATTATGACTGCACCCTCCTTCATGCTAGAAAGATCATGCCTGAATTTCTTCGGCATGTGAGCAGACTGCACTGTTTGTTTTGGTTTCGCCATTTGTAAGAATATATGACTCTGCCCTACCGGAGTATTCAAGTCATAATCTACCTCATCTATCACCACTATGAGCGTAAGACTTCAAAAAATTTAAGATATTAAAAGCTAAACCTTCAAGAACATAAATCCTTTGTCTCCTCTTCTTCTGTCCTTCGCTACTCCTCGCTCTGTTTTCCCCCGAACTGTTCCCTAACCACAGAGCCCTTAACCCCTGAGGGCCCTATATATATATATATATATATATATATATATATATATACCACATAAAAAATCATATTTATATCAATAAAAATATAGTTACATTAGTCATATACCTCATGCCAATAAAAACAACTAGTTTAAACTATTTAGTTCTCTAAGTAAATAATTAAATATAAGATTTTTACATCATATACAAAAACATATAGGCATGATTAACCGATTTGAGAAGATATTTGTTTAAATGAACTATAGCCATTTAAAACTTATTTGCAAATATAATTTTGTCATGTATAATCATTATTTTGAAAGAATAATAAATTAATTAAATTAACGATTATTTTATAAGTTAAAATTTGTATGAATTTTTTTATATAAATTAAAAAAAATAAAAAATTTAAGATTTATTAGTTGGAAACTAAAATTACATTTATAATTTTTAAGTAAATAATTAAATATAATATTTTTACATCATATACAAAAACACATAAGCACTATTAGTCGATTTTAGAGGATATTCGTTTAAATAACTATAGCCCATTTAAAACTTATTTGCAAATATAATTTTGTCATGTATAATCATTATTTTGAAAGAATAATAAATTAATTAAATTAATGAGTATTTTATAAGTTAAAGTTTGTATGATTTTTTTATAAATATTTTTTTATATAAATTAAAAAAATAAAAAATTTAAGATTTATTAGTTGGAAACTAAAATTACATTTACAATTTTTTGACAAATCTAAATAAAAACTTCCTAATATTTAATATTCCCAGATTTTATAATATTTGAAAAAAATGTGATTTCGAAAATTATAATTTGAATAAAATTTAACAAATTTATTATACCAACTTAACTTCAACTTAACTTCCTAATTTAATACCACTAGATTGTATAATACTTTAATTAAAAAAAATGATTTCGAGAATTATAATTTAAAGAAAGTTAGGAAAAAAAAAGCAAAAACTAACTTACAAATCAAAAAAAATATTGTCATTATTTAATAATCTTAATACTTACTAAGATAGATATAAGTCTAACTTGTTTCGATAATAAAAAAAATGGAAATAGGGCAAGTTAATTATCACATTTCATAATATATTGAAAAAGAAGAAAGAATAATAAGACTTTACAATCCAAGTGATTATATATTATCAAAATAAATAATACCATAAATTAATTAATATTAAAAATAGACATTAAAATTAGTTGATAAAATTCTATACCATACATAATATATCCAAAATTTTTAGTGTTATTTTGGAAACTACAATAAAGATTTTTGTTTTCTTTAACATATTTCATAAAAAAAACTTGTTATTCTCAAAGTTCACTCGATATTTACGTCCTCGACAAGGGGATATATATGCGTCCCCGACAAGGGGATATATATGAATCACTCAAGGCTATTATTTGGAGCAATTTGTAATAATTTAAAAAAAATCATTTAAGTTAGACTAAGGTTGTGTATTATTTAATTTAATTTTTAATTTTTTAGTTTTTTAAATGTCTATTTTTTGAGATTGTTATTGGTTTGATGGAGATGATGTTGCCTTGGGTTTCTGTGCCCCTGGAACCTATGGCTAGGCTGATATTAGCAATGCTATAATACTGCTTTAATACCTCAAAACAATACATGGCGACCTCGAAACAATACATGGCGACGACGCTGATATAAGCAATGCTATAATACACCTCTAATATTTCAGATTTTGAGATCCCTCCCTTTAATATTTGGGTATGCATCTTTATTGATGGGTAGTGCATCCTTCTCGACTACTGTGCATTGACCCTACATCCGATGCATCCTTCTCTAATGCCACACATTGACCCTACAATGTTTTTGCCGTTTCGAAGTAGTAGGTGGAGTAATTATATCTACCCATCCATCTGGTATCAATTCCATCTCAAGATATTAAACTGTTCTCGGTATCAATTCCCTGTCAAGATATTAAACTATTCTCAGTATGTGAACTGCTGCCCGCATCTGCATTGAGCAAGCTCTGCTATCATTGTTGTAGCTGAATTATAAATGAATTAAACCAGACTTGAGTTTGATACATGTTTATTGAAAGTTGGATTTTCATATTTAAGATATTTATAATGAAGTGAAAAGAATTCTGAATTAATTTAGATGGTAATATTTATGTTTAAAAGAAAGCTTTACAATAAAGTTGTAAAGCAATTAGAAGTGGTAGTTGTGAAAGAGACCTTGAGTAAAAAGAAAATAGATTGTAGACAATTTATGACCTTTTTTGCTCAACGAGATAATAATAAAGATGAACAAGATTAACAATTTTGGTGGGGGTAACCCCATAGATGCGGTGAACCACATATACATTCGTGTCCCTCTCTTACATTGTGACTTAATTCTGTATTTTGATTCAAATTAGTGCTTTGTAATTTTGTGTTGTTAAAAGAATATTTATTCTCATTACTAATATATAAAGAATGTTATGGATTCTAATCATGTGATTAGAAGTACTTACATTTTGAGTTGTTTACTTAGAGTTAATTTTTCATTTTACCCCATCTCCTAGGGTAAAGTGGAGGTTAGAAGTACTTACATTTTGAGTTGTTTACTTAGAGTTAAATTTTCATTTTACCCCATCTCCCTAGGGTAAAGTGGAGGCTAGAATTACTTACATTTTACTTAGAGTTAAATTTTCATTTTACCCCATCTCCCCAGGGTAAAGTGGAGGTTGGGTTTGTTACAAATGGATAGCAGGTTTACAACACTAGGACCTAATGGACTCGCTTACTTGCACGTATGATATGCACTTGGTGAAGAATTGATTTTCGAGAATATGATATTTAATGGATGCTTATTGGAATGCATGTTATATAAATGGTAATGTTTTAATCTAATGACTATCAAAGTACATGGACTAGTTTAATTAGAAATCATGTGTTTGAGCACATTAAGTTAGTTGCATAACTTAAATGCAAGAATACATGCAAAAGAATGAAGTTTTGATTGAAGGTTAACAATGTGATATGTTTGATTTCATTAGATTGTAAAAGTTTGTAATAAGGAAATGAATTCCTTATCATGTTAACAATAACTTTAAATTCGATACACATGTAAAGATATGCTTATGCTATGTTACATGCATGATGTTGACTCAAATGCTAACCTATGTTAATTTATGGAGACTATGTTGGAAGATTTATGGAGACTATGTTAGAAGATTTTTTGGACTGTAAGGACATGACTTCGATCATATGCAAGATTACATATGAAAAAATTAGCTTCACGATTGCTTGCACGAAAACTTTGTTAAACCTTAAAACAAGCTACAATGCACATAAAAAAAATGCTAGAGTAGAGAGGATGTAAATCCCTCTATTAGCCATAGTTTAAACCCAAAGAGTTGAAAAAAAACACTATAACTTATCTTGCAAGAAACTGGATTTGAATTTCCATTTCGGCCCAAATTCTTAGTCAGGAAGCCACCTACAATAACAAAAACAAAAGTTAGCAATGTGGGTAGAATTTAAATGGAAAAGAAATAGAGTAAGGGTTTCATTGTTTGCAGCTTAGCTAGTCATTTTAAGACGCATGCCTAGGAGGAGCTGAACATGTCACCTTCCTTTCCATCTCTCTCCACTGGTATAATAAGTAGCTTTAGTTAGAACTTTTATATAAGGAATAATGTAAACAAGCATTTAAACTTCAAAGTTCCTTACCTGGTGGAGTTGTAGAGAGGGCCAAGGGTCTTCTCCTCCAGGATTCCCTTATCCCTCCTTTTCCTGCATGGAAACAATGTAGTATCAGTTTACTATGAAATTACATAGACCTTTTAAATAAAACCTTACAGAGATGAAATAACAATCCCTTACATGGTAAAGGGAAGTTTAATAGTTGAATATGGTAGCGGGGTCTATTGAAAGTGCAAGAAATGTTATACATGCGGTCGTTGGAGCCATGAAAACCACATATACACCTTGGAAAGCATCAAGGAAAAAGTCCATTAAAACCACATGCAATGTTTCACACCCAAAACCATATTAAAATTGTCATTAAAAGAGTAGAGGCTCGACTCTCTTCTTTTACAGATCAAGCAACCAAACAATGAAGGGTTCGGACAAGAACAAAGACACATTAACCCTTTTTCAACCCTAACAAGCATGTTGCATAGGTGGACAACTGAGATGCATTCTTTCGACAACATTGAAATCATGGCTATGTTATCAACTCACAGTTAGGGAAGCATGACAAATTCATAAGTTAACCAATTTACTAACTTTTTAACCATCATAACTCATGACCAATTTTAATCATAGAACTTCAATCATTGTTTCCAACCAAGGCTCGAACTTTGGGTTAAACCCCATAATCATAAACACATACCATATACTTTATAACCAACGAACCATTGTATTAATTAACAACTTTAGCGATGGCATAAAACCCATAGTCTAATGTTAAACCGTATAAATTTCCAAGCCTTACCATATTAACCCTTGCGTTTTAGGACTAAGGTCCTTCTGATGTTATGTTATAACAATTGTGCATAGGAACCAATGTAGGCCATGACCCATTAAGAGCTTTAATACATAGAAAATGTGGGATCAAGACTATAACATAGTCTTCCAAGAAAGCCTCCCTGCAAATCAGGTTCAAAACGAAAGAAGGAACAAAAAAATCACCTTTAGGAATGTTTGGCAGCATGTCGTCAAACCGTTATAAACACCCGCAGTTGGAAAAACCTGTCATAAGCAGTAATATTTGTGCAAGCGACTATACACAGCATCAACATATAAACTCATACCATAATAACTAGAGCTTGTTAGGAACTTAAAGATGTGTTCTTGGCTACATGTATATATATACATTTATTTTATTTTATTTTGGAATTTAGAGGTATGTGACACTAAATTTGGTGCTTAGCAAAAGAAAAAATTGTAGTATTTTTATTTTATTTAAAGGAAACAATAAGAAAATTGAATAGAATCCACAAACACACGCAAATAATAAATTATATTATATCCAAACCCAAATACAACAAAGTTATATATGTGTTATCAGATCTAAGTTATTCCAATATTGGAGAGATAGGTTGAGAGAATATCTCAACAATCTCCAAAAACCCTAACAAATATCAAACCAAATCTAGATGCACTAATGAAAGGATTATCTTTAACACTCCCCTTTAATGCTTACATTACAAAATACATTACTGAATCTTGTATGATTTCTCCTCATCAATACTTACACCACTCTAAAATCTCAAGTTTATGCTCTTTCTTCTCCACAACTTTGAGCTTCCCAGTTGACTCATTTAAACTGCAACCGCTTTGACCATCAATAAAGTAATTGTAATGACTAACAATATTGAGTACTTAACTATGCCAAAGTACATAGGTCACTGAGTTTGGAAAAGAAGTACCCAAGTAACTGGACTGTTCTATGGAGATGCTCCCATCTTTCGAGCACACAGCTCATTGAATCCAACAAGATCTAAGAAAGTACTCTAGATACTGAACATATCTAGAAGTTAGTCATACAAGTGACCTTTACAAACACATATAAAATATTACATAAAATAACCTGTAACTAACGCTCTCAGAGCACGATGAGTCCCACCAGATTGACCTTATTAAGAACAAACTGTAAATACTGCTCCCAGATCACGGCTGGTCACATCAACATAAAAATTAATTGGCTTATTCTTTGTGGTTCTACATCATTTGATTCTTACAAACTTGCACACTATAATAGAAATAATACACTATAAAATAACAAATTATACAAATATTCAATCTGAAAAAATTGATATCGCAGCTCTAGTTTTCCTCTTTGCAAGCGACATGAAGATGAGGCTCACTTTGATCTAGGATTGGTGACATTGAAAGGAATGTGTAACTTTTTATCGAGGATAGATCTGACAAATTTAATATCAGTGGTCCTGAGGATGACATAACGATTATTGTGTTGAATCTATCCTTGTCTTGGTTTAACCTAACAACATTTGTGTCCTCAGCTAGTGCAAATCAACTCATTTTGTAGGAGCACACACATATCATTTCGTTCATCATATGCAGTGGAAATTATCAAAATTAATTGCACTTAGAAAGTAAATATGATTCCTTATTCATGCAGCAATTTGCTCATGCTATGATTTGGTAATTGATGACAGTTAAATATGATAATGCCTCCCTTTTTTATGACAACCTGATGAGTCATATTTTGATGATGGTTTCCCCTTTCACACCTTGTCTTGAAACTCAACTTGGACTACTTGTAGGCTATCTACACACTTGATCCTTTTGTATCCTCATGTAGTTGGACACTCCTCAATGTGACCTTCAACAAGTGTAGATCACGACCCCAACAAATCTATCAAACATAGATAAACTGTAGTAATGCATTGCATGCCTCAATAATTTGTTGTAGCATCCAGGCATGCGACTTCCTTTCTCGATTACTCACAATAATGTTGTCTCTAGTTCTTGGTCCAAACCTGCAGGTGATGGCTATTTCATGCATCTAGACCTCAATAGATCTCTCAAACACTCAGTAATTCCTAGTCTTCACGCAGCAGACATGAACATGCAGTGGACAATCCAAACGCACACAATAAAACACACTCCAAGTGCACAGAAAAACTCACACAACTACAAGCTATTTACTCTCCTACAATGGATAAACTCATATCTCTATCATTTTCCTTGACCCTCCAATGAAGGATCTAGGCTAAGACCTGCTCTGATGCCAAATAAGAAAATTGAATAGAAGCAATAATACACACAAAATTAATTAATTGTATTATATCCAAACCCAAATACAACACACTTATATACATGTTTTATTAGATCTAACTTATTCTAATCTTGGAGAGATAGGTTGAGAGGATGTCTCAACAATCTTCAACAACCTTAACAAATCTCAAACCAAATCTAGATGCACTAATAAAAGCATTATCTCTAACAAAAATGTCCTTCCAACAAGTTATAGATACGAATATTTTACTTTATTTGCATGGTATAGTTTTTAGTTTTAAAAAGATTTAATCTCTAGTATTTCTAAATCTAGATGCCAGTACGTGTTACCAAACTCCTTTCTAATAATTATTTTAGTATGCATAAGTTTTGTATTAAAGGAGCGGCCTCTTAGAGGTGAGAGACGACCTTCTTTCCTGTAATCACATAGTTGGTTACATAAGAATTAAGTTTGATTGATTTTTATGTTTAATATACATAAGAATAAATTTTGAGGTGAATGTTTTATTTATTATACAAGAGCCACATGGTGGCAATGTCCACGATATTGTCATATGTTATTGCAGGTTCACTTAATAGTAAACTAGCAATTTTTTCGTATCATTTATGTGGCAATAAGATTCCAAAAACACGAGAATACATCTATCTACAACAATTTTAATCTATGCTGAAAATTAGTAGGTACACATACACTATGATATAGCATTAGTAGGAAAAGGTCCCATGGCTTGCTTCCAAGCTCACATATGGTAGACCTCCCTATGAAAACATGCATGCTTTATTTGAATTATTTTTCTCATTATAAGTTTTCTTATTGTTCTTAATGTTGGCTATTTTCAAATGCTTAGTCTTCTAGGAAGATTTTTTTTTTCATTTTTCTTCATGTTGGCTATTTTCGTCTCCTTTTTTTGTCTTTTTGTGGATTAAGAGGCTTAGAGATATGCTCTTAGTGTTGTTTATACAAAAGATTTGAATTTTTGTTTATATGACCTAAAATAATTGGGCTTGATATTAATTATTATTCACCATCATCATTTTAGTCAAAATGCATCCCATAAAGAGTATCATGGAATTGTTGTAATTCTCTAATTTATTTTTATTTTATTTTATTTTTAATGGTATCAAATACTTCTACCACTATAATCGTGTAATAGTTGTAATTCTCTAATTTATTTTTGTTTTATTTTATTTTTAATGGTATCAAATACTTTTACCACTACACCCCTAGGTTAGCCCAAACCATGGCGCACAGATAAGTTTTGGGGTGATTTGAACACAACCTTCTATTTACAACCATTTACAACATTTCAACGTTATCACTTACTTTGCCCTCTACACTTAATTATTTAATTAATGTCACTCTTATAAATTACTTTGATCATCTCTACATGTATTTGATCATCTCTCTATGTATCTAGTCGTTAAGTGTATGTGACAGTCTAAGTGTGAAGTGTTTTATAGTTATGAAGTCACACACCATTATTGAAAAAGAAATATGTGAAGGGTTATAATTGAAAATCCAAAACCTAAAAAAAAATGAAAAATGAAAAAATTAGGATGACGAGTAAAGCTACAACCAAATTCCAAGGTTGGTAGCTGATGCCTAACAATTAATTGAAGCAATTTTTCTTTTAGTAATCCAGGAACCCAACTGGAAGGGCTATCTTTAATGTTAAATGAGAGAATGATGGGCATACATTGTCACTAAGCGTAAATGAGAGAATTTGATGAATTTGGATTTGATGTTCAGGGAAACATAATGAAGGGTTATACCAACTTAACTTCCTAATTTAATACCACTAGATTGTATAATACTTTAATTAAAAAAAATGATTTCGAGAATTATAATTTAAAGAAAGTTAAGAGAAAAAGCAAAAACTAACTTACAAATGAAAAAAAATATTGTCATTATTTAATAATCTTAATACTTACTAAGATAGATATAAGTCTAACTTGTTTCGATAATAAACAAATGGAAATAGGGCAAGTTAATTATCACATTTCATAATATATTGAAAAAGAAGAAAGAATAATAAGACTTTACAATCCAAGTGATTATATATTATCAAAATAAATAATACCATAAATTAATTAATATTAAAAATAGACATTAAAATTAGTTGATAAAATTCTATACCATACATAATATATCCAAAAATTTTAGTGGTATTTTGGAAACTACAATAAATATTTTTGTTTTCTTTGACATATTTCATAAAAAAAACTTGTTATCCTCAAAGTTCACTCGATATTTGCATCCTCGACAAGGGGATATATATGCGTCCCCGACAAGGGGATATATATGAATCACTCAAGGATATTATTTGGAGCAATTTGTAGTAATTTAAAAAAAATCTTTTAAGTTAGACTAAGGTTGTGTATTATTTAATTTAATTTTTAGTTTTTTAGTTTTTTAAATGTCTATTTTTTGAGATTGTTATTGGTTTGATGGAGATGATGTTGCCTTGGGTTCCTGTGCCCTTGGACCCTATGGCTAGGCTGATATCAACAATGCTATAATACTGCTTTAATACCTCGAAACAATACATGGCGACGACGCTGATATAAACAACGCTATAATACACCTCCTTTAATATTTAAGATTTTGAGATCCCTCCCTTTAATATTTGGGTATGCATCTTTACTGATGGGCAGTACATCCTTCTCGACTACTGCGCATTGACCCTACATCCGGTGCATCCTTCTCTAATGCCACACATTGACCCTACAATGTTTTTTCCATTTCGAAGTAGTAGGTGGAGTAATTATATCTACCCATCCATCTGGTATAAATTCCCTCTCAAGATATTAAACTATTCTCGGTATCAATTCCCTGTCAAGATATTAAACTATTCTCGGTATGTGAATTGTTGCCAGCATCTGCATTGAGCAAGCTCTGCTATCATTGTTGTAGCTGAATTATAAATGAATTAAACCAGACTTGAGTTTGATACATGTTTATTGAAAGTTGGATTTTCATATTTAAGATATTTATAATGAAGTGAAAAGAATTCTGAATTAATTTAGACGGTAATCTTTATGTTTAAAAGAAAGCTTTACAATAAATTTGTAAAGCAATTAGAAGTGGTAGTCGTGAAAGAGACCTTGAGTAAAAAGAAAATAGATTGTAGACAATTTATGACCTTTTTTGCTCAACGAGATAATAATAAAGATGAACAAGATTAACAATTTTGGTGGGGGTAACCCCATAGATGCGGTGAACCACATATACATTCGTGTCCCTCTCTTACATTGTGACTTAATTCTGTATTTTGATTCAAATTAGTGCTTTGTAATTTTGTGTTGTTAAAATAATATTTATTCTCATTACTAATATATAAAGAATGTTATGGATTCTAATCATGTGATTAGAAGTACTTACATTTTGAGTTGTTTACTTAGAGTTAATTTTTCATTTTACCCCATCTCCTAGGGTAAAGTGGAGGTTAGAAGTACTTACATTTTGAGTTGTTTACTTAGAGTTAAATTTTCATTTTACCCCATCTCCCTAGGGTAAAGTGGAGGCTAGAATTACTTACATTTTACTTCGAGTTAAATTTTCATTTTACCCCATCTCCCCAGGGTAAAGTGGAGGTTGGGTTTGTTACAAATGGATAGCAGGTTTACAACACTAGGACCTGATGGACTCGCTTACTTGCACGTATGATGTGCACTTGGTGAAGAATTGATTTTCGAGAATATGATATTTAATGGATGCTTATTGGAATGCATGTTATAGAAATGATAATGTTTTAATCTAATGACTATCAAAATACATGGACTAGTTTAATTAGAAATCATGTGTTTGAGCACATTAAGTTAGTTGCATAACTTAAATGCAAGAATACATGCAAAAGAATGAAGTTTTGATTGAAGGTTAACAATGTGATATGTTTGATTTCATTAGATTGTAAAAGTTTGTAATAAGGAATTGAATTCCTTATCATGTTAACAATAACTTTAAATTTGATACACATGTAAAGATATGCTTATGCTATGTTACATGCATGATGTTGAATCAAATGCTAACCTATGTTAATTTATGGAGACTATGTTGGAAGATTTATGTAGACTATGTTAGAAGATTTTTTGGACTGTAAGGACATGACTTTGATCATATGCAAGATTACATAGGAAAAAATTATAGGGTTTGTGTATAATGTTAGAAATTGTTGCATCTAGGTTGTGCATTATGTATAGCTTTGGTGTTAAAATGCATCGAGAATAAACTTGTTGGTATATATAGTTTTATGTGACTTTGATATATGGAAGATTACATATGAAAAATGCATAGGGATCATGCATAATGATAGAAATTGTTGCATCTAGGTTGTGCATTCTATATAACTTTGGTGTTTAAATGCATCGAGAATAAACTTGTTGGTATATATAGTTTTATGTTTTTCCTAAAATCACATCGACAAGAGAATGCGATGTAAATAAACCTTGCAAAAGTTGTTAGTGTAATGTACAGGTACACTTTTTAACAAGAAACTTTGCCAACCTGAACCAAGGTTAATTCCATTTGGTAGTGTCAATTCAAGCTTATATAAATTAGGTATGAATTTGTGCTTAAGGCGTTAGTGAATTTACAACTAAGTTACTGATAAAGTCATGTATTAAAATTAAGTAAAAGATTTTTTTTATATTGAAAGTTGATAAGTATTCAAAGTAGAAAATTGCTTTTATATTTTATAGTTTCCTTGTGATATTATGATGCAGTAATTTCTAGCGAGAAATTGTGAGGAAGAAGTGCAGTTGTAACAAAACAACATTGAATGGGAATCAGTAAGGTGGTCAAAAGCAAGAAATAAAAAGGTAACATCTAGAATCAATATGATTCTTGAGTATTACGAAAGGTTATAAAAATGTTTTTGTTTGATTAAAACAAACACATTTATAGCAATATATATCTAGAATCAATATGATTCCTTGAGTATTACGAAAGGTTAGAAAGGTTTCATTATTCATTGTTCCGTAGCTATATTTTTAGAGAAGAAGGAAATCTGCGACGATAATTTTTATTCTCGACAGTTTCAGACCTCAAAGCAGGTCTATCGTTAGGAGAGGCTTCCTTGGAAGTCTTCACGAAGGTAAGCTTACTCATATAATTTTTATTAATATTTGTTTATTAAGTAGATTAGGGTTTTGATGTTGTCGGTTTTTTATTGAGTGAAATTCATTTTCTAAGATCTTAATTTATTATTATTAACAATGTAACTTTTAGGTTCCTTTTAATTATTTTGTTTATTTTAATGTTAAATAATTTTCTTTAAATCCTTAAGATCACTAGTTTTGATTTATCATTTTTTTAAAGTTTCAATTAGTTTCTTAATTTAATATGTTTTTTATTCATAGTTTATTGTTGTTTAAGGTTTTAGATATAATTGTATAGGTTAATATTTTTATTAATTAGTTAGGTAATTTTTAGATGTAATTTTTTAGATTAATATTTCTAATATAATGATTAGTTATGTAATTTAAAGTATTATGGTTCGTAAAATTATTAATTATTTGGTATATTAAAGAGTTTTTTAAGGTTTTAGGGTGTTTAGGTTCAGAGTAGTGTTTAAGAATTTTTTAGATTCTTCATAGATCCAATGTTTTTAATATTGTTAGGGTTAATATTTTTTCTGAATTAAACAATTAGGTAGTTTGAATGATTTTTAAAATGTAATAAAGTTAATGTTTAAATGGTTTATTAAAATTGTTTTCTAATTATAAGTTTTAAAAAAAATTATTGAATTTTTTTTTCTTTGTTAGATGTTTATATTAATGTTAATGGGTTAGATTTTGTCTTAGGTTCGTTCAAGTTTTCTACTTTTGTTTTTAAGAATTTCAATTATTCGTTTCCAAGATTCATTAAGTTTTGGGCCATCGTCTCGGTTCACGTTGTTAGGGTATTTTTCAATTTCAAGAATCTCCCTTATCTTTCGCTTGAAGTGGTTGGGTATAATTGCAAGTACTTCCACTTTTTCAAGACGTATATGGTTCTTGGTGTTGCACAAGTATTGTGCGACGATCGAGTTCTTGATCCTGCACTGGTGTGTATTAGCACCATGTTCCTTTAATCTTGTCTTGATGGAGCGACCAGTCTTGCCGATGTAGACTTTATCACAAGAGCATGGTACGGTGTAGACTCCTTGGAGACTTTTTTCTCAAATGGATCTTTTACAGAGTCTAGCATGTTCCTAAGGGAATTGAGAGGAGAGAAGGTTACCCTAATGTCTCTTTTTCTAAGAATCCTAGCTATCTTGTTGATGGTGCCATGGATGTAGGGGAGGATTGCTAAGGGTGTCTCTTTGTTTTTGTTTTCTTTCTCATTTTTCTTAGTGTTGTTTCTTTTCTTTTTTTGGCTCTTTTGATGGTTTCTTTGATTTGTGTGTCCCTATATCAGTTGTTTATAAAGGATTTTCTGAGGTGCTTTAGCTCTTTTTTTAAGTGGGCTTTATCCGCAATTCTGATGGCTCGAGTCACTAGAGTGTTAATTATGTTGATTTTCTGGACAGGGTGGTGGTGAGAATCAACATGTAGGTATCGGTTAGTGTGTGTTTGTTTCTTGTATACTTGGTGCATACGGGAGCCATCTTGTTTCCTCATAATGAGGACATATAGGAATGGAAGACAACCCTTTTCTACAACCTTTTTCTTCTCTTTCTGTAGTGAATTTTATGTTGTCATATGGGTTATTGAGGTGGTCAGTAAATTCATTTAAAGATTCTTCTCCATGTGTCCAGTTGCGATATATGTGATCTACAAATTGTAGCCACCATTTTGGTTTTAGGGGGAAGGACTCTATTGCATCTTTTCCCAATTTTTCCATAAAGATGTTGGAAACTATTGGTGAGAGTGGTAAGCCCATTGCCACTCCTTATTTTTTTCTCATAGATTTCCCCTCTAAAGCTGAAGAAAGTGGACTTGGGACATATTTCCACAAGTTTCATAGTTACATCATTGTTTACTATATCTCTGATGACTTTTATGGCGTCGTCACTTGGTACCTTCGTGTAGAGAGATATTACGTCAAAACTTGTGAGAATGTCACTTTCCTCAATTTTCCAGTTCTCCATCATCCTTACTAGATGTTTTGAGTCTTTCACATATGAGAAGGTGTTTCCTACGAGAGGTTTCAGTTTCTCCACCAGGTATTTTGCTCGGTTGTAAGTTGGTGACCCTATTGTGTTAACAATGGGTCATAGAGGAGCCCCTTGTTTGTGGATATTGGGAGATCCATAGATATGAGGCATTACTGATCCCTTTGGGATGAGTTTTTGTTTCAGGTTGTCATCCAAAGATGAGTCCTTTATGGCTGCAATTACCACCTTCATAACTTTATTCAATGGATCTTTATTGATCTTCTTGTAGCTTCCACATGCTAGATGTTCTCTCATTTTTTGGTTGTACTCCTCTTTCTTCATTACAACAGTCGTGTTTCCCTTGTCATATTTTAGAATAATGATTTCATCTCTCTTCCTTAGCGTTTTCAGAGCGCCCCTCTCCTTCTTTGTTATGTTGCTTTTCGGTGGTCTGGAATTCTTTAGGACAATGGCACACTCCTATCTGATGTCCTCCACATTGTTCTCTAGAATGTTCCTTATAGTATTCTTGATATTTCACATCAACTCTTCCACCGGGACTTGCTTTAGTGCTACGACGAAGTTCAATCCTTTCTCCAGTAAACGCATTGCTCCTTCATCAAGAAATACATCTGCCATATTCACAACCATATTCTTTGTTGTTGTAGACGTCAATGATTTCTATTCCATCTCAAGTTTAATATGTTTTTTTTAATCTTATTTGTCTCTCACGCATTGGAATGGTGTTTGGTATTTTATGGCCGTGTTGGCTTCCACGACGACCCAAAATTCAACACATAGGGTCTTGGAGAGCGTGAAGTGAGTGTCGTAGGTTCTATGTGAAAGGTTGTCTAAATCTCATCTGGGTCAGTTAATTTCACTGGGCACTATGGAGAGGCTCAATTCACTACGGGTGCCTTGTTTTAAGATGATGTTTTAGGGTGGCTAATCAGGGGATTAAAAAGAATACATTTTTAGCAATATATAGTTTAGATCATTTGTTATGGTGAGAATGTGCTTCGTAAAAAGTTTTGAAATTTCTAGTGAAGTACTTGAATATGGTAATTATATTATCATGACAATTATCAATTTTATAAACAATATATCTGTGGTATCTTTACACCAACATTGCTTGAGGCATTGTTGGTTTTGACTTGAGTTTAAAGCAATTTTATAGAGAGAAAGATAACAATGTTTGAAATTTCTCGATTTGATAAGAACCTAATTTTAAATTGAAATTTGATAAATATTTTTATATAAATTTATTTTTGCAAATTAATTAATTTAAATTTGGTTCCCACATGCAGATGGTTTTATAAATTTGTTTTTAATATTTTTTTGGAGCCCCATGTGACGACTTACACATCTCCCTCACTTGGGATACAGAAAGGGCCTCTTGGCCCAATAAATCTATACCGTACTTTCTCAATACTTTTGAATATATATATAAGTGGTTCACCATGGAAGCCTAGACTAATATTTGTCGCAAGCTAGATTCTAACCCGTGTGGGGAGCGCAATAACCAAATATTGAAACGACCCAAACTACGACCAAATGGACATTTTCAACAGACACACACACACATATTTCAATATGAAAATATCTTCCATTCTAAATAAAGAATGACCATAAACTGTTCTAGAGGAACTTTTATTACAGCAGAACCAAAATCCTCTCATCACAAAAATTCTCATATTTTTTCTTTTGGTTTGTCCAAAAATACAAGTTCTATATCCAGGCTATGCCTGGAAAATCTTGCCAAAAAATATTGAGCCTCATATGTTTAGTGCTATGATCCTATGTCCTTTATACATCTTCATTGGCATAAATGAAACTTTAGCAATTGAGTTCAAATTCCTAGAATTGCATGTGTCTCCAGTTTACTTGGATCTAGTAACAGAGCTAGCTTGGATAGTCCATCTGGTTCCATGTTCAGCTCTCTGTAAATGTGAGATATTCTGAAGCCTATGAATAATTCCAACAGCCTTCTGATAACGTTCAGTAGTTGTTGTAAATTTGTGGAGCATTAATTTGAATCTTCGTGTTCACCCAATCCACCACCATTTTGGAATCCCCAAAAACTTGCAATTGAGATATATTGTTGTTTATGGCTAATTGCAGAACCAAATGCAGTGTTGCAAGTTCTGCCTTATTATTGGTGCAGTGTCCTGGAGCAAACCTTGCTTGGATCTTATGATTGTTTAAGAGGTAAATCACTGCTCCCGATACACCTAGCGGAGGGTCCCCTTGACTTGCAGCATAGAAAAAAGCCCAAGGAATATCTTTGTTTATCTCTGGAGCAACCGAAACTCTCATTTTTTTCTCTTTTTCTTGGGATTTATGTTCCCTGACCCACTATATCACAATAGGTGGTCTTACTTCAGGAGAAATCAATTTATTATTGGGTGGTGGAATGTTGGGTTTTAAGTAGCTTCTGAGCTTGATCAATGAGAGGGAATTGATGGGTTAAGTGATCTCCTTGGCACAACTTATAGGGAAATTTCAGCTTCTTCTTTGTTGATGTAATTGTAACTTCAGAATGTATTCACTTATATTTCTTATGTATTGTAACCTGATGTTTATTTTGGGATGTAATTGTGTCATGTCATGCCTCGATGCTCCTATTGGGAGGATCTATAATGTAAACAAGTCATGTCAAGTCATTGTGGGTAACCCTCCTATTGTCTAAGGGTTAAAGTCCCCACAATTTCGGGGCACTAGGGTTATTAGACTCTCCTAGAGAGGTCGTCCCTAGTAGGGTTTTAGTCATGTCGAGAATTAGTATAAATAGAGAGCTAGCCTCTCTATTTATCACACACTCATCCACACTTAGTTGTAGAGCATAGCTGAGGAAGAGAAAGACACTGGGGCAAGGGAGAAATAGATTATTGATGTCGGGAGATCATCTTACTATTTTGGGGTTTTACTTTTGGTGCTGATTCTATCTCTAAGGAAGTTGCAGGGTTTTATCCATTTATGGTTTCCCCAAGGAAAAAAACTGTGTTCTTTGTCTCTTGTGTTTGATTGTTGTGCTTGTTTTTCTCTCAGTTAAAGATCCTAATGTTATGCTAGCTTAATGTTAAAAATATAACATGGTATCAGAGTTAACCTGAGAAGAAGACACTGTGCAGCTGCGAGAACTAGGGCTTCCTACTTTGTGGATCTCTCTCCATAGATTTTCGGCAAAATAAGGTTGGAATAACTCTCCTCCTTAGGGTGCATCTTTCCGTCGAAGCAGAATCCAAGTATGAGGTTTTTCAGTTTTGGACCTGACACTACTGCCGAAAATTAGGGCTTTTCACAGAAGTGGAATTTTTCAATGAACCCAGGCCCGAATTGATATCCTCCCTAAAATTGAAGTTAGGGATCAAATTCAAAGCATTTGGTTGGACAGAAATCCGAAAAAGAAAAACCCTAATCTACTCCTGAACCAACACTACAAGATTTCAACTCCAAATTCAGATCCAACATCTTAACCTTGTAAGATCTAAATATTTTGTATTTCCATTTGAGGTTCTCAGTTAAGATGTCTCATCATACCAACCTTGATGAAAAGCTTGAGGGAGCTGATAACTTCCGAGCCTAGAAGTATAGGATCTCCCTCATCCTGGAAGAAAATGAGTTGGACTCCTATATAAGTGGGGAGGTTCCAGTTCCAGAGGGAGATGAGGCAAAGGCCTTACATAAGAAGAAGTTGGTTATGGAAAAGAGGACCATTGTTGATTCTATCAAGGATCACCTCATACCATAGGTGTCCTCCCTCATGAAACCTAAAGCTATGTTTGATTCCTTAACCAAATTGTTTGAAGGGAAGAACATAAACTGGAAGATGACTCTGAGAAACCAACTGAAGAATGTGAAGATTCAGAATGTAGAAACAATCTAGTATTACTTCACAAGAGTTTCTCAGATCAAGGAAGAACTGGAAGCAGTAGATGAATAAATGGAAAATGAAGAGATTGTAATGACCACCTTGAATGGTCTCCCTAGATCATGGGACTCCTTTATTCAAGGAATCTATGCTAGAAAGAAGTTAGTCAAGTTCAACAAACTATGGGAAGAGTTCTCTCAAGAAGAATCTCGGATAGCAGCTCGAGAAGAAAATATGGGAAGTGAATATCAAGCTCTCACAGTTCACTCCAAGAAACCTAAAAGAAGTTCTCATCACCCCAGAGGTAAGTCCTTTCATAAAGATAACTCTAGAAAAGATTTGTCTAGAATCAGATGTTATAGATGTGATGAGAAAGGACATTATGCTAGAGAATGTCATAGAAACAAAAATGTCTCTCACAGGAAGAAGGGAAACAAGAGAAGACATCATGCTCATGCTGCAGAGGATGATGAACCTTCATCAAAGAGAACTAGATATGAAAGCGAAGATTCTTCAATCAAGGAAGAATATGTTTTGATTTCTGCTCTCATAGGAAACATTACTCATGGAAGCAATGATTGACTTATAGATAGTAGGGCTTCCAAACATATGACAGGATTCAAGGAATCCTTTGTGAAACTTTTAGAACATGAATCACCTCACAAGGTGAAGCTAGGAGATGACTACCAGTATCCAATAAAAGGTAGTGGGGAATCCTCCTATAAGCTAGACTCTAGAAAGTATATGACAATGAAGGAAGTATTGTTTGTACTAGGACTAAAGAAGAACCTCCTCTCCATATCTGCATTAGATGCAAAAGGAATGAGAGTTGCATTTATAGATGGTCAAGTCATCATGTGGCCAAAAGGAAAGACTATCGATGATGCAGTAGTGATTGGGGAACACGAAGGAGGATTGTACAAATTGAAGGGCCATCTAGAACAAGCTTTGGTCCATGACACAGTAGAGCCAAATGAACTTTGGCATAGAAGGCTTGTACATGTGCATTATAGAGCACTACAACTTGCAAGCAAAGTTGTTGAAGGTCTTCCTGAAATTCAAGAAAAACATGATGGGGTCTGCAAAGGATGTGCGAAAGGAAAGAACACAAAGAAGACATTTCCAAGTAGTGAGAGAAAATCAAAAGGAATATTGGAAATCATCCACTTCGATGTATGTGGTCCAATGCCATAAATTTCACTAATCGGGTACGTATACTATGTTTCTTTTATTGATGACTTTTCCAGAAAGACATGGATTTACTTTATGAAGAACAAAGATGAAGTATTCAACAAGTTCAAGGAATTCAAAGCCTTGATCAAGAATCACACTGAAAAGAAGATCAAGACCTTTCGATTAGATAATGGCAGATAATTCACTTCGAATGAATTCAAAGAGTTATGAAAAGACTCATGGATTAAGAGGGAGTTGTCCACTCCATACAATCCACAACAAAATGTGATTGCAGAAAGGAAGAATAGAACTATCATGGAAGTTGCAAGAGCTATGCTTCATGATCAAGATATTCCTATGCATCTATGGGTAGAAGATGTAAGGAAAACAGTGTATGTACAGAATCATACTCCACACAGAGTACTTGAGAACAAGACACCTGAAGAAGTCTTTTTCAGCAAGAAACTAGAAGTCAACCATCTCAGCATATTCGGCTGTCCAGTGTACATACATATTTCGAAAGAGAAGAGAACAAAATTAGATCCTTCATGAAAGAAAGGTATATTTGTGGGATACTCTGAAAGCTTGAAGGCTTACAGAATATATTTCCCAGGATTCAAGAAGATTGACATCAACAGGGATGTGACATTTGATGAAGACACAGCTTACAACAAATCCAAAAAGAGACCTGCTGAAGAACCTAAGGAAGAAGAAGCACCCAGAATTCATGATACAACCATGAACGAAGAAAATCAAGAAGAAAATCAAGAATTTGAAGAACCACAAAGACTTGTAGATCCACCTCAGGAGAAGAATACTCACAAGAGGAAATCTACTTGGGTACGGGAAATTATCCAAGGTGCGAAAAGATATGGGGCTCCAGAAGAGAATCACAGAGAAAGAAAGAGGACTAGATCCTGCTCTAGGTATGTAGCATTACTATGTGATTTCATTGATAAAGAACCTTCCAATTATGAAGAAGTGGCAGAACGAAAAGAATGGAAGGATGCTATGATCAAAGAGTATCAATCGATCATGAAGAATGATTTTTGGGATGTTGTCGCAAGACTAGAAGGGAAGTCAGTTGTAACTTCCAAATGGATCTACAAGATCAAGGATGCTGCAGACGGTAGCATTGAAAAATATAAAGCAAGACTTGTTGCTCGTGGTTTCTCCTAGAAAGAAGGAATAGACTATGAAGAAACTTTTGCACCTGTAGCCAGATACACTTCCATCAAATTAGTACTTCCTTTGGCTGCAGTAATGAAATGGAAGATACACCAAATGGATGTCAAGACTGATTTCTTGAATGGTGTAGTGGAAGAGGAAGTGTATGTAGAGCAACCACTCGGTTTTGAGACACATAATAGAGAGTCTCATGTATGCAAATTGAAGAAACCCCTGTATGGTTTGAAACAGGCACCCAGGACTTGGTATGGCAGAATGGATAGATTTCTATCTAGTTTGGGCTTTACTAAGAGTAAAGTAGATTCCAACCTTTACTACAAGGTTGAAGATGGAAACCCAATTATGCTCCTACTGTATGTAGATGATATGTTTGTAATAGTTATGGATGGGTTGATTGCTGATATGAAGAGGAAGCTTGTTGCCGAGTTCGAAATGAAGGACTTGTGTATGATGCATTATTTTCTAGGCATGGAGGTGTGGCAGAATGTAGATGGAATATCCCTCGGAAAATGGAAGTATGCAGTAGAGATCCTGAAGAGGTTTGGGATGATGGACTGCAAGGCTATGGCCACACCTATGGCATCAAAACTGAATCTATTGAGTGATGCTTCATTAGAGTTGGTTGATGCTACGATGTATCATTAGATGATTGGGTCCTTAATGTACTTGATGAACACGAGACTAGATATTTGCTTTGCTGTGAACACCTTGAGTCAGTTCCTGACAGATCTGAGAAATGTTCACTTGATTGCTGCAAAGCAAATTCTGAGGTGCCTAAGGGGTATAGTTGATTATGGGCTCAAGTATGAGTCAAATCAGAAGATTAACCTAGAGGGTTATGTTGATTCAGATTGGGCAGGCAGTTCCATTGATAGGAAGACCACTTCAGGGTGTTGCTTCAGTATGGGATCAGATGTGATCTCTTGGTTTAGCAGGAAGCAATCCTGTGTGGCACTAAGTACAGCTGAAGCAGAGTATGTCATAGCTTGTTCATCTAGTTGTGAGGAAATATGGTTGTGGAAGCTACTATCTAAATTATTTGATCTCCAGTTGGATTCTACTTGTATATATTGTGACAACCAGAGTTGTGTGAAGTTGTCGAAGAACCCTATGTTCCATGACAAGTCAAAGAATATCGAGATCAAGTATCACTATATCAGGGATATGGTGCAAAGGGGAGTAGTGAAGCTCTAGTATGTTGCGATGGACGAACAGATGGCTGATGTATTGATGAATCCATTGGCTAGGGTGAAGTTTGAGTACTTCAGGGAGAAGCTTGGTGTTCTCCAGATCGAGGTTCCCTCCAAAGGGAAGTGATGAGTCGTGAGCCATTTTGACATGGTGAGAGGATTGGTTCCTTCCATGGTCAGATGTAAGGGATGATCCATTCTGTCATGGTGAGAGGATTGGTTCCTTCCATGTTAGATATGAGTGCTGATCCATTCTGATATGATAGTAGGATTGGTTCCTACATGATCAGATATAAGGGCTATTGCCATTCTTGAAATGGAGCTTCCTGGTGAGGTACCAGGAAAATTCAGTCTGGGACTAAGGGCCATTCTAATACGACTGTGAGATGTGTTCTCACCTGATCAAAATGAGTGCATGACCATTCTAATGTGATAGATGGATTTGTTCCCACTTGATCAGATGTAAGGGCTGAGCCATTCTATCATGGTTAGAGGATTGGTTCCTTCCATGTCAGATGTGAGTGCTAGCCATTCTGACTTGGTGTTAGATATAAGGGCTACCGCCATTCTTGGAATGGAGCTACCTGGTGAGGTACCAGGAATCCTCAGTCTGGGACTGAGAGCCATTCTGATGTGACTAAGGGATGTGTTCCCACATGATCAAATGTAAGTACAGATCCTTTCCACAGATGATAGTAGGTGTGTCCTAACATGTTGGTGGATGTGAGTGCTGGCCTTTCCACAGATGATAGTAGGTGTGTCCTATCATGCTGGTGGATATGAGTGCTGTGCCTTTTCATAGATGGTAGTAAGTATGTCCTACCATGCTGGTGATTGTAAGTGATGTGCCTTTCCATAGATGGTAGTAGGTGTGTCCTACCATGCTGGTGAATGTGAGTGTTGTGCCTTTCCACAGATGATAGTAGTTATGTCCTATCATACTGGTGGTTGTAAGTGCTAAGCCTTTTCATAGATGATAGTATTTGTGTCCTATCATGCTGGTGAATGTGA
Source organism: Pseudotsuga menziesii (assembly GCA_001517045.1). Classification (NCBI taxonomy): domain Eukaryota; kingdom Viridiplantae; phylum Streptophyta; class Pinopsida; order Pinales; family Pinaceae; genus Pseudotsuga; species Pseudotsuga menziesii. The sequence continues at coordinate 341,111 of LPNX010968000.1, read as the reverse complement.
GTGCTGGGAATTTCTTATGTGATTATAGGATTGGTTCCTACATGATCAGATGTGAGTGCTGGGCTGGCCATTCTGACTTGGTGTCAGATGTAAGTGCTGAAGAAGACCTACATGGAGGCTAGGCCTACAACCAGCATGAAAAAGGGCTGGCTCTGTAGAACTTCCTATGACAAGAAGAATCATCCAGTGATGATGATCCAGTAGTGATGATCTAGATCCAGTGATGATCCAGATCTAGTGATGATTCAGATCTAGTGATGATCTAGATCAAGTGATGATCCATATCTGAAGATGAATATGACTTGAAGACAAAGATGACTTGAAGATGCAGATGACGAGATGATCCAAAGAAGAAGACGAGTGATGAAAATTGTGTCGAGAGAATACCTTCCTAGTTAAGAGGGAGTTTTGATGTAATTGTAACTTTGAAATGTATTCACTTATATTTCTTATGTATTGTAACCCGATGTTTATTCTGAGATGTACTTGTGTCATGTAATGCCCCGATGTTCCTATCGAGAGGATCTATAATGTAAACAAGTCATGCCAAGTCATTATGGGTAACCCTCCTATTGTTTAAGGGTTAAAGTCCCCACAGTTTTGGGGCACTAGGGTTATTAGACTCTCCTATAGAGGTCAGCCCTAGTAGGGTTTTAGTCATGTTGGGAATTAGTATAAATAGAGAGCTAGCCTCTCTATTTATCACACACTCATCCACATTCAGTTGTAGGGCATAACTGAGGAAGAGAAAGACACTGGGGCAAGGAAGAAAGAGGTTATTGCTATCGGGAGATCATCTTACTGTTTTGGGGTTTTACTTTTGGTGTTGATTCTATCTCTGAGGAAGTTGCGGGGTTTTCTCCATTTATGGTTTCCCCGAGGAAAAACACTGTGTTCATTGTCTCTTGTGTTTGATTGTTGTGCTTGTTGTTCTCTCAGTTAAAGATCCTAATGTTATGCTAGCTTAATGGTAAAAATCTAATATTCTTATCCTTCTTTCCCCCATCATCATTGTTCATGGGTTTAGGCTTGTTTGGATTTCCCTCACCTTTCTTCCCTTTCTTCTTTTTCCCACTGGGATGTTGATTTCCCTCTTGGGAGGATTGTGCAAAAACATTTTCATTCTAGGATGAGGGAGAAGCCTTTGATTCCTCCACTGTAGACTACTTGATGAACAACTCATGGAGTTTCTTGGCCAATGAATCTATAGTGGGAGATTTCACTGAACCAACCAGGCCATCGACATAGGGTCCAAGCTTGGGTTTCTCGACACCATGGGTAGACCGCAGTGCCTCAGGTATGATTTCATATAATATCCTACACTAAGCATATATCAAATCCATTTGCTAGTCCCTAAGGATGGCCTCTTCTTTAGTGCTTACACCCAAAGTGGATACATCCTTAGATATATAAGGCAATAAATATTTAAGGAACCACTCTAACAAGAACTCTAGGGGGGATGGCGGATTTTATAAGCCTCTTTTGTCTTTGCCACTCTTGTATATCATCTAATATGTGAGTGGGTTTGTCTTGCCGAAAAGTAGACAAGAGGTCTATGCTGAAATCATACCAGACAGGAAGATGGAAGTGATTTAAGAACACATTTTCTAAGTCCCAAAAACTGTCAAATGCAGCAGAGGGAAATTCAATATACCACTTTTCTATAGCACCAGTCAAATTTCTTTGGAACATCCTCAATCGAACGGTGTCATCGTTCAATGACTTGGAAGAGCACCATAAATGAAAACTGGTGATATGGGCACCTGGATCTTCACCGGTTTTGCCCTCAAACTTGGGAATTTTCGAGGGTAACTTGGTTGGAACAAGTGGCCATGTGGCACTATGTTTGACCGGGTCATTCGTCCCCTTAGACAAATATGACAATTTTAAAGTTTCCAGGAATGAAAGTTTAGGCCTAACCGAAGCATGAAAAGCATGAGTTTGGGAGGTAGAAGGACCTTCCCCCTAGTTCCCATATGTAAAGTTGGGGTTTCTCCCAGCTATCGATTATGAAGTAGATGGATTACTTTGAAATGGATTCCACCCATAAGCTAGTGGATTATTTGTGTGTGGTGCAATATAAGTGGTCTGAGCCCCTCTAGATGAAACTAGAGTATGAAAGACAAGAGCGAGTATCCCTCCGCTAAAAAGCGAAAAAGGGAGAGCTCGTAAATGAGGCAAAAATTGGAGTTTGGAAACCTTGACCATAAGTATTTATATTTCCAAAATGCATCCCCACATATGTAGGTCTAGGGCCTACATAAGGAGTAGATGGGGGAATGTGCCTCCCATTCCATTGGAATCCCTGGACAAATGAAGAGGATCCAACATGACCACTCTGAGTAGTATGCATGAAAGAGGGTGAATAAAAAGGTGCATTGGGAATCCCAGTGACAACCCCACTAGATGGACCTACTACATTAGACCAAGTCAATGGTTGAACCACCCGACTACTTGGTGATAAAGGTGCATTAGATGCACTTGGTCTAGGAGTACCAACCAGGGGAGGTGGCACTCCTCCAGCCAACACAGTTGAAGTGGGGGTGGATATACCCTTCGTTGAGCTTGTCATAATGCTACTCATGGGAACACCAATCAGAAGTGAAGTGAATGGAAGAACTTGGACGATCACATGATCATTTAAGTCAGTAAGAGGGGGGTTAAAGTTCCTTGCAAACTCGTCATCTTGCAAGTCTTCAATCTCTACCGCATTTGTATTAACATGATTAGCCCTAAGTTTTAGGTCACCTAGAACTTCTCTTACTCCTACCAATTCGAAAGAACCATTAGTATCTAATCTCTGCCTTTGAGGGGATGGCGGAGGCTCCACTATAAAAGTTGGAGGAAGGTTTTGCAACCTTCTTGACCTTCTGAGAGGTTGGTCCTCCATGGCTAAAAAATTTACTCTTCACACACCTAAAGGCTGACTAAATACAAAAAAACCACACAACACTCACTAAAAATATCCTGAATCCAAATAGACAAACATGTATAAGGTATGCCTTCCAAAAGAAAGATGATAGATGGTTACTTGGAGTCCTTGTAGATGTTCTTAGGAATAAGTAGAGGAATCACCCAACCACTCTCCCAGACCTTCTACTAGGGTTACCTTCCAAACCCATCTAAGGTAGATGATAAATAGCCTTCCGGTATACCTGTGTATGAACCCTAGATGTCAAAGAGACTAAAGGCTATTGTAACTATACTAAAGTATGGGGGAACAGTCACAATCCTAATTTGTACGCATGGGAAGGGTATCAAAGTTCAAAACCTTGTCAACACCGGCAGCGCATGGGGCCCAAGAGATGGTATTGACAGAAGACCCCATATGCGGAAAAATCTTGGTCTATGCTCAAACAAGGAATCGTAGGGTAATCTCCTCATTACAGGTTCTCACACAGCCTCGTACTTAACTCCCATGTGAGAGGAGCTTCCCATATACAGTCAATATAGAGGAGGATTTACCTAGTTATTGGCTGACTATGTCTGAAATCAAATACTTGTGGAGAGTTAAAAAATCCTAATCCACAAGTCTAACCTAAGCTAGTTGGTGTAAGAGCCTAAAAAGGAAAACTTACTAATAATTTTTAATTATGTCATTCTTTTTAATAGGTTGTTTTTAGTTAGAGGTAAATGGCATGAAACTTATGTGGTGTTATAGACTCGATAAAAGAAAGCAAAAATGATGCATAAAAGTAAATTTTCAAAGCAAATTGCAACTACTAAGCCAACTTTTCTTTTCTTTTATGTAGAAGCTAATGAAATTAAAACTAAGCATGAGAAACTACAAGAAATTTTTTTAAGAATTTTTGAATTTTTATTTGAAAAATAGCGAAAATAAATACTACATGAAACCTAATGCAAAAAGGTTTTACCGATTCTTTTCAAAAAAATTTAAAAATTACTATGCAAATAAATGCAAACTTGAGCAAATTTGACTAATCTTAGCATACAGTAGTGAAATGAGGAAAAAAAAAATCCCAACGTAACCAACTTCAACCAAAAGGAAGAAATTGGAACAAACCTTGACTTGGAGGAACTAACAAAATTAAAAGCTTACTAGCTCGGACCACAAGAAGAAGTACAGAGCATAAAGTATTCAAAGGACTTGTTCACTGACCTAGAACACAAGCACTCAAACTTACAAACCAAGTAGGAGGACCACCTACACTCACCAATGAAATAAAATTAAACGCAAAAGCTCAAGGACTTGAAGAAATCAAGTGAATGATGTGATGTACACACTTCAGACTCACATAGTCAAGTCATAAAAAAAACCCTCACAAGCAATCAAAAGGACAAAAAACAGGGAAAATAAAACCCTACAAAACCAAAATACTGTTAAAGGAAACACGCCACTATCTATGCAGACAAGCTGTGTACCACACGCCACTGTCTAGAAGGAAACTTGCGTTTACACAGTGAAACACGTGATTGTCTAGGCAGACAACTCGTGTATGCTACTAAATTGTTTTTCAAAGAAAAAGGACTAGCAACAAGGATCTAAACAAGATAAACTATAACTCAAAGGCCAAATACTAAACACACCCAGAACAAAAAAAGAAGCAAATTCTGGTAAGGGAACCTAAAGAATGGACCCATAGTAGGCTGGACTCCCTAATGGAGTCACTAGTTCTGTTGTTTAGGACAATGCACCCTTGTAATATAGGGTCTCTGGGGTTACCAAATTACTGAGACACTTGCAGATAATCATCTTATCTAGAAAATGAAAGAGGAATAGGAAGGAATCTTAACATACCTCATTTATGATGGTTTATCCAAGCTTGACCTTCTCCTCTTTCAGTCTCTTCCAAAGCTTTCAGGAATTCTCCAATTCACCAGCAAAAGACAAATTCTCCCAGCAATATCTCATATATATATATATATATATATATATATCAATGATTAGTGAAATTCATATTCATAATAACATAATTGAAATCATTCATAATCCATCATACATGAGAAAGATCAATACAACGATTGGAAGAAGAAATTTCTTTACTAATAAACATAGAATGGTGAGATTACAACCCAGCTTCTGAAACAAGGACTCCTCTACAAACCGAAGACACTAGGTTTTGCTTCTCCAAGAGGTCTGAAGGCATATCACTAGCATAAATTTTCTCTTCTAAGAATGATTGATTAGCCCCATCCCATGCCCTCTATTTATACATGTGAAAATAGAGAGGTTTCGAAGGTTAGGATGGTTGAGACAGTTGAGATAGTTATTTATTAAGGCTCAACTGATCTCAACTAATCGTGATTTATATTTTTTAACATTGAATTAAGGTACACACGAGTATATATATATATATATAGGAAATGAGTGTATGGCACGCTCCTTTCTTTAAGGCAAGTCTTGTATCCAATGTACACGTGGGTTGCAATGCAAATAGTGATGCATGACACGTGGGTTACAATGCAAATAGTGATGCATGACACGCGGGTTGCAATGTAAATAGTCAAGTGTGCAACCCTAGTTTGTAAATGAAAATATATTAAGTTGGGAATGAGTTTATGTATCAATGGTCATGCATATATATAGTTTTTTGGCTTAATTCAATTCTATTGTCCTTTTGTATCCTGACATATTAGATGTCAGTACTCAGATGGAGAAGTGTCATTTTGGTTGATAACACACAAGTAACATAGAGTTATTTTGTTGTTAAATTTTCAAATGGGAGCAACATTAATACATTCTCTTTACTACTTTGACTATGATTCAGCTATGAGAATTCCTAGTCCTTACCTAGACTAGAAGAGCCATTTAATTATGGACTTGATTCTTGATAATATTACAAATCTATTTGTATTAATGTTTCTAAGTTTGAGGAAAACTGAAACTCTAATGTATTGACATTTTGTTATAATGGCCTATGCTTGTTATCATTTGACCATGAATTGCATGGTGAGGATATCGATTGGTGTATTTGTTATGGATATTTACCCACCATCCGATAACCATTAAGCTTGAACAACCTTCTATTAATGTTATTTTTTTGGTAATCCAAATTCTTTTTGGTTAAAATAATATTTGGTTTAGTCATTTAACAGAAATTCTGACTTTTAATTATGTAAGTATAAACCTAATTTTCATATCCCAAATATGTTATAATTGTACAATAATTGAGAACATTGATAAAGAAAACCCCATATTGTTTCATATTTTCCAAAACTATCTTGAAACACATGTTAAGAGTAACATCCTCATCATATCCATTTTGGGAATTTGATCCTACAATCATTTCCTTCCATGAGATTGAATCCCATTTAGGTAGTCTCTCAAATTTTATTTGTGCACTTAATTTGCTAACATTCACTACCAGAGATACACGATTACTTGTTTAGAATATTAAGGTCATAGCTTTGTATGCCATCAATGTAAAGGAAGTCATGATCATGTTGTTTCACTTCTATGGATGGTCTCATATTCCCGACGAACTAGTGCATACAAAGGTATTTTGAAGGTGTTTCTCGGCATTGGAAAGATTACTGCTAGTTATGTAGGATGCACTGATTTGTCAAGTGAAGTTGAATTTTGAATGATTTCAGGATGTCAATTGACTGATACATTTTCAGATCTTTTCAAAATGATCCAAAATTTTTAAGTCAGAGATGATCCGTCAAATGATATTTGATGGTTTCTCAATTTAGTTGTGTATATCATCTAGCACTTGAAATTTCTTTTTATTAACAGATGCTTTTGACATTTCTACTTTGTTGTATTTAGTAGTGGAATATTAGTCTACTGGTCAGGTTAAATTTTAGGTGCAAGTCCTGGGTGATTACAACATAAGAGTATGCACTTAGACAAATGAAAAATAGTTTTAATTACTGATTCATATTTTTAAGGGCCATTGTATTGATAAAAACATGTTGCTCTTGGGCCTGACGAATTCATGCCAATTGTAATCCTCTTAGAGCTAGACATAAGCAATTTCCACTTAAAAAAAGACAAACTTGCATCCATCGCTTGGGTTTAAACAACTAAAAACACAATCTTGTATCCAATGCTTTGGTTTAAACACTAATATCTGATATAGGGTTCAATTTCTCGTGTAGGATTTCAGAGAATCCCCATGCAGCAACCAAGTTTTGTAATTCTAGGATTAAGAAGAAAATATTAGGACATATTGGGAAATAAAAAAAGACCCCGATAGCCATTGCAATTGGTGCAATGGAAATGAAACCCTATGAATATCTATAAACATTCACACAAACCCTTGGACGATAATCAGGAATTAAAATAGGGCATAAGAAGTATATAATTTGATGTGCCAAATGCAAATAAAAAAAAACATACGTCACATACCTCAAATAAGGGAAAACAAATGGGGATGAAAAATAGACTGGCGTACCTTAGAGAGCCATGCCAAAAATCCCTTAACCTTGGAGAGCACAAGATCTTTGAGCCTCCATTGTCTGTAGGAAGCAATTTTTCCTCCTCGTCTTCTAGTTGGTGCCATGTCATAAAACCCAGATGGAAATGGAAAATGTAACCCTTATTATTATTCCTATTTGGAATACTGTTATCAACCTAAATGGAACTTCTCTGTTCAAGTGCCAACATTCTCTATGTTGGTACACAAAAGGACATCTTAGCATTGAAGTTTTCCAAAACACTATAGATGGGCATGACATGGGATGCATTTACCCTTGAACCAGCTTGCCATATTATTTTTTTAAGTTTTGAATGGCGTACGCGACTATCTTCATTGCAACTCGCATACGTACGCGACAATATTCATTGACAACTCATGTACTCTACGCGACTATCTCCATTACAACCCGCATACATCAGCATCCGTGGGTTTCCTTTAAGCAACTCGCATGTCATACATGGGTTTCCTATATTAATAGTCGTGTACATCTTGATTTGACTTTAAAAAATATAAATCATGATTAATGAAGACCAGTTAGGTCCTAATCATTAACTATCCTAACTATTTCAACCTCTTCAACCTTCGAAACTACTCTATTTCCCAAAGTATAAATAGAGGCCTTAGGGAGGGCATTAATTAATCAATTTGGAGAGCAAAGTTATGATGGTGGTATATCTTTAGAAGTCTTGGAGCAGCAGAACTCAAAGTCCTTTGGTTGCAGAGGAGTCCTTGTTTTAGAAGCTGGGTTGTACTCTTATCTCATTCACTGATTGTTAATAAAAAGAATTCTTCTTCTAGCATTGTGTTGAGTCTCTTTCATGTATCATGGTTGATGAATATATTCGATTATGCACTAGATATATTGTTTATCTAACCTCTCATATATACATGTATAAGATTGTACTTGGAGAATTTTCTCTTTGCAGGTGAAGAAGGTGCATCCCTGGAAGCTTTGGAGAGAAGCAAAATGGAAGAAGATCAAGCTTGGATCAACCATCGGTAATCGGGTGAGTTAAGAATTTCTTCCTATTTCCTTTCTGTACTCTATTTAAGCTGATTGTCTGCAAGGTTAGTATTAAGCTGGTAACCCCAGACCCTAGGTTACAATGGTGTTTAATCCTGAACAATAGAGCTAGCGACTCCGCTGGGGATCAAACCCAGAATCTCTGGTTTCGCAGACCATCTTGCTATGGGTTAGTCCTGTAGATCCTGCCCAGTCTTTGCTTTGATTCTGTGTGTGGTTTTTTATCTTGGTTTGGACTTATAGTAGTGTTTTAAAGGCCTTTATAATTTTTCCTTTTTTGAAAAATTTTACTCCTGTACGCGGGTTGCTGTGCTACACAGTCGTGTATAGAGGTCTATGTACGTGGGTTACTGTATTGAACAATCACGTATAGTATGCGGGTTGCTGCACTAGACATTCGCATACATACCTTAGCAACAAAATTTTTGGGTTGGGTTGCTTGTCCCTGTCCTTATTTGGATTTTGTTTTTCTTTATGGTCTTTAGTACTGGCATTTCACTGTAGCTCTAATAGCCTTGTTAGCCATACTTCGTGATTTTTAATAAGCCCTTGATTTTTTTTTTGTTGGTTGGATTGTCTTTCTTTTAGCAATTTGAAGTAGATTTTCCTGTTGGGTGATAGGTCCAAGGGCTGTGTGTCTAAATCAATGATCAAGGTTCTAGATACAGTATATCCCATTCTATTTCTGAATAGTGTTGGTTTGTCACTTGCCTTTGATTGATTTCAGTGATTTTCATTCATTGTGTCTTCCCCAGCTTGGTGTTTTTCCAAGTCTTCCTTAGGTGGTTGATCTTTGGGTCTTACAAGTCTGCTATACTTAATTTTTGCTTACCTTATATAGTTTGATTATTCAAGCATACTCAAGAATTGTTGCATTTAGGTGCATAGTAATCTTTGAGGAATTTGAAAAGTGAAAAGAAAAGCATAAGAAACATTTTCATTTGAATTGCATATGGTAGTTTTACTTTCAGTTTTTAAATAAAATCTCAAAAATTACAAAAATAAGTCTTAGTTTTATCTTTCCTAGTTGCATTTTCATTAGTTCATATTTACAAAGAAAAAAGAAAAAGAAGCTTGCTTTAAGTAGTGATAATTTGCTTTGGATTTCGTTCATACACCTTTTTCCTTTTCTTATCGAGTCAATAATATCATAGTCATTCACGCCACTTACCGTCTGATTAAGAACAGCCCTTAAAATGAACACTATAATTTAAAATTTCTTAGTAAGTTTTGGTTTTATAGGGTCATACATCTACTAGCTTAGGATAGACTTGTGGGATAGGAAGTGTAAACTCCCCATAAGTACTTAAATTCAGACATAGTTGGCCAATCGATAGGTAAATCCTTCTCTATGTTAATGGTATTTGAGAAGCTCCTCTCAAACGGGAGTTAAGCACAAGGCCGTGTGGAGGCATTGGACTGAGGAGTTAACCCTCTGGTTCCTTGTCAAAATGTAGACCAAGGTTTTTACGCACCTGGGGATTATGTCCTAGATAGAGTTTCAAGCTCAGCTACCCTACCCATGCATACGAATCAGGCTTGAGACTATCCCCCCATACTATTGATATAGTTAAGGTAGCCTCTAGTCTCTTGACATCTAGGGTTTATACACAGGTAAACCGAGAGGCTATTTCTGGTTCACCATGGACGGGCTTGGAAGGTAACCCTTGTTGAAAGTGTAGGAGGGTGGTGGGTGATTCCTCCACTTGTGCCTAAGAACGTCTTCAAGGAAGCCAAGAAACTGCCTCTCAGCTTTCTTCAGGAAAGCATATCTTGTACCCTTTGTGATTGTTGAGACTTTAGGAGATTTTGTAGTGATTGCGCTGTGGTTTGTTTGTGTTTTTAGCTGACCTTAGGGTGCGAAGAGTCAAATTTACAATCGTGGAAGACCAATCTATCAAAAGGTCACGAAGGTTGCAAAAACTTCCTCTGCTTATCACATTGGAACCTCCACCTCCCCCTCAAAGGAGAATATTAGACACAGACGGTTCTTTCGAACCGATATGAGTTAGTGAAGTTCCGGGTGAACCGGAACTTAGGGAAAACCATTTTTTAAACACGGTTGAGATAGAAGACTTGCAGGCTGACGAGTTTACAAGGAATTTTAATTCACCTCTAACTGACTTAAACGATCTGGTGATCGTTCAGGTTCGTCCTTTCAATCCACCCATGATTCATGTCCCTTTGGGCATAATAATGTCTACTGTAGGAGAAAGTTCTTCTACTTACACCTTAGCCGCTCCGGATGAAGGGGTGCTACCTCCCCTGTTAGGTGCCTCTAGAAAAATTATACCTACTACACCGTTAACTCCACACTAGTAGAAAATGAGAAATTAATGACTAAAAAAATGACTAAAATCAGGCTATAAACAACTATTTTTAAGTCAGTGACTAATAGTAGCAAATTACCACTATCTTATAGCTAGTCGTATTTCACTAGTCATTAATAGCTTGAATTAGTAGTCATTGATTTAGTCATTGATAGACAATGATTTAGTCATTGATAGTCAATGATTTAGTCATTGTTTTAGTCATTGATAGTTAATGATTTAGTCATTGATTTAGTCACAGATTTAGTCATTGATTTAGTCACTGAGTTAGTCATTGATTTAGTCGCTGATTTAGTCACTGATTGCAACCATTAATGACCAAATATACGACTATATAAACTACTAGATGTTAACATATTAATGATTAAGCTAAATACGACTAAGATACAGGAAATTAGCTACTAATAGTCGTATATATGTGAATTTAGTCATTTTTGTAGTCACAAATTTATGATAGGGCACGGAGGAATCAAACCATCAACCTCCTGCCTATAATTGGGTAGGCATTCTACCATTGAGATAGCACCCTTTAAGAAGTTGTTATTGCTTTACAATGATGATATTCAAACAAATTTATGATAGATATCAATCTACAAACTACATAATTATTACTATTACAACTTACCAGTAACTAGTATTTATGAAAGTAGTCATTTACGCAGCAGAGAATTGTAAATAAGAAGGAGTTGCATTGGATGATTTCACAAATCTCAACGTTTCCATCCCTACTATGGGCTAATCATTAGGAGACAACTGAAGTGTGAGGTAAAAGACCAAGAAGCTCATCAGTATTTATAGTTAGTGTGAAGCATAATAGGTTCTAGGTTTTTAAGTCGGTTTTAAGTTTTAAATTTTTTAAATTATTTTATTTTTAATTTTTAGAAATCATTATTATGAAAATATTATAATAAGGTTTAAATATCTAAATTTAGGTGCTTTGGGAACTTCTCCAAAATCCCTCCAGACACATCATTAGCATCATTAACTTTAGGCATTTGCGTAGTGCATCTTTGCATTCTCTTATGCCTGGGGGGTCAGCGGATTTTATAGACATTATCAGATAAGCATAAAATTTCAATCATCTGAGTAAAAATAGGCCATCTGAGTAAAACTAGGCCACTGTCAAAGCAGATCGGGAGAAAAACAGACTCTTCTTGTACTGGAACGAAATATGAAGCCAATTATGCAAACATGCTTGAATTTTTTTAAGATTTAGACAGTTAAACTTAAACATGTCTGCAGCACAAGATCAATTCATGCATGGCCATTAAAATGTAAAAGAAGATAGGAAAAATTCAAAACTCATAAAAATGATGAATTCAAAATGTATCTTTGACTTGTATTCAAGATATAAAGTTGCTAATCCCTTGAATCTTGTAGCATTTACAATTAAAATCACAAATTATAATAGGTCAACGGCCATTCTATCAATTGTTGCAAAGCAGTTCTCCATATTTCTACATGTCAGAAAATTATGACAAACAAACAGACCATGTACTTCAGCTTAATAGCAGTGCAAGTTTAAATTTTTCATAGTCAGCCACACTGACATTTTATTTCAAAGGAATCCTACAACCACAATGCACTTTGTAACATATCCATTGCAAGATTGATATCCAATTTAGAATTTGGCATGATATTAGTCTTCTAAAGGAAAAAAAAACCAATAGAAGAATACTTACAAGGACAGGTGTTAAATGCTCGTTTAATAGAATAACAAATGTAGCCAATACCTGGAATCTAAAAGCACATTCTAGGAAGGACAAAAATAGGTTTTAACTGTCAAACCCCAGGAATGTATTGGAGCCTAGATTTAAACCTAAGAATACCTACAACATTGAGCTTATGGTCCTACTTAAGCACAAAAAATGTCTGGGTTACAAACATTGCTCATAAATATAATCACTTTGTTCACCAGCAATGAATTTTTGAAAATAGATTTTAGCACACTATCGATCTGATTATGTTCTGTTATAAAATTACGCTACATAAACTGTATTCAACTTTGAGCTATGAAGTTTAGGAACTTACCAAGAATCATTTGGATTTCTTGATTCACAGGCAGGAGGTGGGTCAATAGTATTCAGGCTTCTAGGACAAGAACGAGTATTAATTCTCTTTTTCCAAATGGAAAGATCACCTTTTTCATACTTCTTTTCCCAGCACAAAAGTTCTGCTATTTCTTCAATTTTCTCTTGTTCCTACTGGAGCTCCTCTTTTGATCTCTACCAAGATTGGTAATATTGCTTCCAATTGATGGGAGGACCAGAGAGAATCCAATATCCACCTGGTCTCAAGACTCTATCCACTTCTATCAAATACATACCATATGCAAACAAATGAAGCCACACAAATCAATTTGAGAATCAAATCAGTAAATTCAAGGCTCTTCTATAGCTCAGAATTTTAACTTTAACAAAAGCATTAATCCTATAAAAGTCCCCAATACCATTTGCAGTCCAAGGTATCAAACACTGTGAACATTGAGACATGTCAAAATCCCTGGAAGGGTAAGGAAGCTGTTGTGTCCCCATTACACCAATCACAGCAGGCATGCCTTGCTCCAAAGAAAACTACACTTGGGCTTCATGTGAATCCCTTGGTGCAAATGACATGGTCAAAACATTTCTCTTCAAAAGTTATGCACCCTAGCTTGCCACCTAAGCATGCCATATGGATTTCAGATAAGGGCATATCCTCAAATTCCATAAATCATTGCAAAAACAAAATACAGGACACTACTGTATGCATGCAATTGATGTACAACCATGAAATGGGAAATCTACAACCATTTTCAAATCTGTCACTATTTAAATCGATTCCAATTATTCGAGAAGCTCCTGTAATTGTTTCCCCTTCAGCAGCATACGTAGTTAAAGGCCAAATCAGAAGTCTAACAGATAATTAAAGAGTAAACTAGTTGTGCCCAGAGGCATTCTCGAGCACAGGGGAGATGTTGTCACGTTTGTACAGCTGTAATAAAATATTATTAAAGAGTAAACTAGTTGTGTCCAGAGGTGTTCCCGAGCACAGTGTGGGGGAGTATGGGGAGATGTTGTCACATTTGTAGGTGACGCTGTAATAAAATAGTAATAAATTTTATACCCAACATGTTGATCTACCCAAAATTAAAATTAAATTGATCCCTCTAGACACTTGATAGAGCCTAGATTTGGATCTTGGCTGGTCATAATGATCCCAAAAAATTGCAGACATGGGAGCTGAACTATAAACTAATCATAATTATCCTCAACAAAATTGCAGTTTTTGAACTTCAGTGTATACACATGAACAAAAAGGGAGAGAACACTTGTTTTTAGAACTTACAGCAAGCCCAACACCCCCAAGGCCAAATATTGCTACTGTTGAACCCTTCTTGGGTTTGGCTACGTTCAAAGTTGCACCCATCCCTGATTCCACAACAAAATTAATTTTGAATAAGAAATCCAATCATGGAAATGATCATGGATGGTTTTATTAACAATCCAACAAACCACACTATAAGAATTGAATTACCCACTTTGTAAAACATTATATAGTTTAAATCAGTATCAAAAAGTCTAGGAAGTGATTTACCTGTTGAGACACCACAACTCAGAATACAGACTTTGTTAAGAGGAGCCTCTGGATTAATTTTGGCAACACAACCGACATGCACAACAGTTTACTCACTGAAAGTCGATGTACCAAGGAAATGGTAAATTGGTTTTCCATTGATTGAAAACCTTGACTTTCCATCATTGATCATAACCCATCTTTCAGTATTAATCCTTAGCAGATCACACATGTTTCTCTCCACTGACTTGTAGTGTCTGCATTCTCCACATTCTCCAGTAAATACAGGAAGCACACTGTCACCCTCCTTGAGGTCAGTCACCCCTTCTCCAACACTCTCAACAATTTTGTGTCAACCATGTTATAATTATAATTATAATTAGTAAGCAACAAATCACCAGAAAATTCATATCATTTTTCCCTCTTGAAATTCTACATCTCTGCTACTATGACTAATCAAATTTTCTCAAATTTTTTTTAATACAAACTTCATGGAAAGAATAGAGTGTATACCTAGCTGCTTCATGTCCAAAAATGTGGGGAAATAGAGGAGTTTGTCCCTGCAATGACAACAATGTTAGACGTTTCATTATTAAGAAAATTTCAGAATACAGGCAAGAAGAATCAGTTTGAGAATACAGGAAAGAAGAATCAGCAAGTTTCTGAACAGTCAGTGATGGATTTGAGAGAAAAAATTAAAGAGTTGCCAATTTTGTCAAATTTCTCTGAGCAACATGGTTCATTGTTTGCGGTCAATTCCTCCTTAGTCATGGATTGCAGGCCTGCAAAAAACAAGTATTTTGAGTATATTCCCATGATTGGGGCCTGTTCCTATCCTTATAACCTAGCACCAAACAAAGATTCAATACCATAAGTAAATGCTAGAAACAAGAATAGCGGAAATGAAGGTTTGGGTTTTCAAACTGAAGGAGCAGAAAAGTCTGAGGATGAAATGCTATTGAACTCTCTGTGGGCAGAGGAGACAGAAAGGATGAGCCCTGGTAACTTTTTGGAGTCTTAGGATAGAAGAGAAGGGAAAAGAGGCAAGCATCAAAGCATGGTGATAATGCTCCCTGAAAGGAGAGATTTTGATCCTTTTGTTCAATCTCAGCATGAAGCAAGCATTGCTTTTGGTCAAGTAGACACTCAAATGTCAAATTCTATATGGGACGAAGGTGATGGTGGTAGCCAGGAGAAGTAGCTGGACAGGGTTTCACAGGAAGATATTCTTTCTTCAGAAATGCAAGGATTGTCAGATTTATGCTCATTTAAAAGAGATGAGAATAATAAAAAATCCCTTTATTTTTTGCTCGAACAATCTGTAAATTTCCAGCAAAGAAATATTAATTTCAGATTGATTTTTAGATCCTTAAACCCTCATTTTCAATTATTTATTTTATCTAATTTTCTGTATAACAGATCTGTAATTTTCAGAATATAAATTGAACTTTCAGATTTGTTTTAGCCTAAGAATATCTCTATTTAATCATTGTTTAAAAGCTGTGTAAATCTGGAATTTACTTGCTACAATTCAAATTAGAACCAGATTTACCCTAAGTCCATTTACCCCTTTCTCTCCTTGAATACACCTTGGAATTAGATTGTTGTCAGGATTCCCCCCTTTGAGCTAGATAGGAGGGCTGACCTAAACTGAGAGATAATACTATCAAGGTGATAGTGGGTAGTTTTTCTTAGTCACCCATGAGTTCTCACATGTATGCTTGGGACTTTCACATTGAGTGAGAATGTAGGAGGTAAAAATTTGGAAATAGAACCAATTTAAAAAGTGGGAGAGAGTTATTGAGGTGATAGTGGGTAACCTCTCTGAGTTGTTCTTATATCTTCACCTTGTGTCTTTGGACTATAACACCATAGGTGAGGGTTTTAGAAGTAATAAGTACAAAATTGGAATCCTCATCATCAGTGCTAATAGGGTAGAAATATAATCCGAATAGCTATTTTATAAACAACCACAACCACAAACATTATTTTCAAAGGATCCTAAGTGCATTCTCATTGTTATTATATGACTAATTCATATAGATAATATCTAACTAAGCTTTATTTTTCATTCACTAGAACAAATGCATGGCCTCTTAATGAAAAAAGGAAATTAAAAATAGATATTAATTGAGACACTGCCCTAAAATTCTTCAGAAAATTCAATCTGCTTCTTTATGACTCACCTGTATTTTATTTATGGCTTCTTGTGGGCTGTGTTCAATTCGGAACCCAACCTATGAAGTTAAAAACAAGAAATATATCCTCAGAATCTAAAAATAGAAAGTGACCAATCTGTTGATTAGTGTAGAGACCCTAGGGAGACACGATCACATAAAATTTATTGAAGAACATTTCAAATCAACAAGCTTGGCTATAATGTATAGACATGAGCCCAATATTCATGATGAAATTTTCCAAGGATCTTTCACATAAAATGAAGTATTGAGTAATATGGAAAATGACAATCAAAGAAGAATCTTGCATACAATTTAAGAAGCTAACATGAAAATAACAGTGGAAGTCAGACAAGTATCATTTGGCAATGAAATGGAGAAAATAAAGGCAAAAACAAAGGTTGATGCCACCAAAAGAGAATATTTAGAGAAAAATGTTTTTGAAGCCAAAGATTAGTTGAAGCAACAACAAATGCAAGCTATAGAGGAGGCCAAAATAAGGGCCAAGGAGGAATCTAAGGAGGATTCAATTACAGAGCTCTATTTACTCTTTTTTGCATGATTCCTCAATGTCAAAACTAAATATCCATTCAGTTGATGCTATGACCCATTTTGCTCCAAACCAAGCCAGGATTACTACATATCAGCACTATGTACATCCATCAATTACAGTTACCTAGGATATGTATGAACAGAATTAGTCAAGCACATGCAAAAATATTATAAATGGACAAATAGAAGAAAACAATGTAGTTTAGACCTTCCTTAATTTCTATACTCATATTTATAATACGATCACACTTTGTCTCTTAGGAGACAAGTCACTAACGAAACAATGGACATACTTGAGAGAGAGAGAGATAGGTAATTATAGGGTAGAGTGAGACAAATACCGACCACAAGGTCACAGATCAATACTGTCAACCTCAAAACATATATAAAAAACAAAAACATCTATTTTCATTTGCGGCAGCTATCAACCCAACAGCTCTCCACCCACAAAACTCAAAATCCCTAATCGAGGTTCTACACCCAGCTTGATGAGATTAAAACTAGATTCAGTTAATTTTTTTAGGCCTTTCTAGCCACAAACAACTGCACCTAACTGTCTACACATTACACTCTAGTCTAAAGTGATCTACCTCATAGAGATGCACATGACTACACATTACACTCTAGTCTGTACCCTGTTTTTGGACAATTACTAGTCCTAGAATGTTGGTTATCAAGATTTTACCCCCACATGGTTTCAGCCTAGAATATGACCACTGAAGGAAACTTGTTTGGACCAGACATTGGTGAGTTGACAAGAAGCTCAGATGATCGAGCAGAGGCTAATATGTGGAGTGTGTCAAAGGGCTCAAAGAGAGAGTCTTTACATTCAAAATTGTCAGACATTTTGGGAGATGAGTTTGAGAATACAAGTGAGAACAAACCTGAGTTTGAGAATACAGGCAAGAAGAATTGGCAAGTTTCTGAACAGTGAGTGATAGATTTGAGAGAAAACACTAAAGAGCTGCCAATTTTGTCAAATTTCTCTGAGCAACATGGTTCATTGTTTGCGGTCAATTCCTCCTCAGTCGTGGATTGCAGGCCTGCAGAGAACAAGTATGTTGAGTATGTTCCCATGATTGGGGCATGTTCCTATCCTTATAATCTAGCACCAAATAAAGATTCAATACCAGAAGTAGTGCTAAAATCCATTAGTGTTTACTTGTTTGCAATCCCAGAAGGCATCTACAAAGGTCACAGTAAAAGGCACTGGAAAGACAAACTTTGTGGAGACGCGTACATTCTGGCACATCTTTCGAAGTTTTGATCGAATGTGGACATTCTACATTCTAGCATTGCAGGTATGGTTTCAGGAAATCCAGTATATATTTCTTATTATTGTAACCAGGTTTCATCATTATATCATTCCTGTAAAAAAAACTCATTTGTATTGTTGTGTAGGCAATGGTTATTGTTGCTTGGAATGGATCGGGTTCTCCAATGGATATTTTTCAAAAGGACCTTTTTGAGCAGGCCTTGAGTATATTTATTACAGCAACAATATTTCGTCTTGTTCAGGGTAAACATGTCAAACTGGGCCCAAGAGTTTGCTCCTGAATTCCCAATCTCTAAGACTATTTATCAAATCCAAGCCATCGTAGAGTTCCAAAATACTACATCCATTTGTAACAAGCTATCCTGTTTAATAATCTCTAGTTTGCATGTATGGTTTTTACATATATCAGTGTTGATGCATTTTCACGACTTTTCCCTATCGGATGAATGTATTATGTTTGCTTGTATTTTTCATCATCACAATTTCTTGTGTTTCTAATTCTTAAGATAATCAATATTCTAAAAATTTAAGCATGACAAGGTTAAATAAAAAATCATCCGCATAGTTTTTAAATTATTTAGTTGGACCGCAAATGATTTAGACTTTCTCACACTAATATTTCTTCAAATCCTCAGGTGTCTTGGATATTGTTCTCAACTTTAAAGCTTATCACAGCATGAGACTGTTTGATATGTTCAGGCACTTTCTAAAGCTACTTGTTGCTATTGCATGGTTTGTTATCCTTCTGACATGCTATGTGCATACCTGGGAAAATCCATCTGGGATAATCAAGACTGTCAAGTTGTGGCTTGGGCAAACAGGAAATATGCCTTCATTGTATATATTTGCTGTTGTTGTATATTTGCTACCAAATATATTGGCCGCCGTCTTTTTTTTATTTCCATTGTTGTGGCAATGGATTGAAAGTTCAGATTGGCTCATTATAAGGTTTCTCCTCTGGTGGTCACAGGTATCCTGACAAACCTTCATGATTCCATACATGCAATATGAAAGCAACTTTGTTTGATAGAATTTTTGCCATCATCTATGTTTGTTAACAGAGAATGTTTTTTCAAATAGTTTTACTTTTATAATATAGATGATGGTCATCAACCTCGGTCTTAAAGATGGTCTATTTAAAAACCTGTCTTTTATGTCAGTAAGTTATTTTTGAGGTGACTAACCTAGAAGAGGATGCTACATGTAAGTTATGTCAATAAGTTATTTTTGAGGTGACTAACCTAGCAGAGGATGGTCTATTTAAAAGCCTTCCTTTTATGTCAGTAAGTTATTTTTGAGGTGACTAAGTTATTTTTGAGGTGACTAACCTAGCAGAGGATGCTACATGTAGCCAAAAATTTACGTCGAAAGAGGGATGCATGAGAGTCAATTGACACTCTTAAAGTGAGTTTCCATGCTTCCTTTGGGATATTTGTGTAATGGTAGGAAGCATTTTGTAATCTTACATTTATCTATTTATTTTTTAAAGTTCTTCCTTTACACTTGAGGGAAGCATTAAAACAGCCCCAAAGGCAGTATAAGTGGCTCGAGGAGGTGGGGCACCACAAGTGGGCCTCTTACACAAGAAAAATGGCATTCAAGGGAAACCCAATCATCACAAGCATTTCTGTTCAGCTAAGCTACCATAACAAGGGGTGTACTATTATGTCAAATTCACCCGAATTGCTCCTTGACCCAATTGCTTATTCGTGTCTTTGGGGGAATATAATCTTGATTAGTTCCTTGACATTCCACCAACTTCACTGCTGAACCACGTACCCATGGACAAGTTCATATTTATTAATATAATAGTCAAGGTATTCATGTGAAAATAAAATTAACTGGATATGTACATGAAAGATAATTTGTTCATCCTTTGTACTTGCAGGTATACTGTATTCTGGGTGCTTCTACTTATCAGCAAATTGTCTTTCAGCTACTATATACAAGTAAATAGAAAACTTATCATATATTTAGGCTCTTGGAAAAGTATTGTAATAGTACATCTTTTGAGCAAACAGCTATTAAGTTTTAACTTTTTTAGAGCACTTTTGCAATGCAGATAAAACCTCTTGTGCAACCAACAAAGGACATACTGAATGTAAAAGATGTTCATTACCAATGGCATGAGTTATTCCCAAATGGTAATGGATTGGAAGTTTACAATTTTTTCCATTATAGCTATACGTGTTTTATATTTATGCTTTAGTTCTCATCTTCTACTATATCATTATTAAAAAATTGTTTCCCTTGCAGTACCAGGAAAAATGGGTGCAGTTATATCTCTCTGGGCTCTTGTCATATTGGTACGTGATATTCAATGCATTGCACTGCTTCAAAATATTATATAATTTATTCCCTTTGGATAAAATTACTACCCTCTAAAACTGGTTAGAAGTTGTAATAGTCACAGGTTTGCAGAAAGGGAAGTATAAAATCTTCTCATTTGTACAAAACTTCTGTTCCAAAGGGGGCATGTATTAAACATACCATTCTATAGCAAAATTCTATTATAGATCAATTCTGTTCTTTCTGAAATATAAGCTAGTATCATAAGAATCTAGGTAGGATTGAAGATTTCAGCAATAATTTGTGCTTCCGTTACAGATCTACTTCATGGATACCCAGATATGGTATGCAATATTCTCTACATTATCTGGTAATATTTTTGGAGCTGTTCGATGACTGGGAGAGGTATGGGAACTTGCTTAATATATATATATATATATATATATGTTTACTCTTGGATGACTATTACTATCACATATTTTGAACATCTTTTTTTGGCAAGTAAGAAGTTTTACATTAACAGAATATATATAGATAATACAAAATGTGAGGAGCCTAGTTTGGCTTTCCACTATAGAGTTTAAAATAGATGGCGCAATGATAGCAAAGCATTAGAGGTGGCCATTACTGAAGATTAAAATATGTTTATACCAAGTTGGAGTATATAAATTTTAAACTAGGATACCCTCTATTCTATTAAAACACCTCTTGCCGATGACCAAAACTTAGTACATTTGCTAACAAAAACCCTGGAAAAAAGGAAATCCAAAAAGGACATTATGAAAAGAGTTGCTGTGTACTTTTAAACCATGATGAACTCCATCTCCCGAGTCCTCTCTTATTTGGCTCCCTACTTCATTCCCCCACTTCAAATTTCATTTTAACTCCAAGCAATTAAGCAGGAGATCAATGGCATGTTTGATGATGTTTAACTTTTGTTCAAGGTTTTCCACAATTTGGGCCAGGGTGTTGTTGTTTTGATAGTTAACAATAAGTAGAGTGTGGGCACTTTTGAAACTGCTACTTCCTCTGGACCTTTCCAACTGTTTGGCTCTGATAATTCCAATTGAGAGAGGCTTAGAAGTTCATTGTGTCCTTGCATGTTGGTGGCATTATTAATGTTCCATGCCACAACATCAATGATTGAAGTGAGACGTCCTTTTCCAACATGGTAGAGAATGATCAAATAGATCATTTGATTAATCTTTTCTATCATCTGATTTGGACATCTAGGCAATCTTTCCTCAAGACGAAGCAAGGGAGACCAAGAAAAAAAGGAGGCAGCACTTGACGTAGAACGAAATGACAGCTTACCACCAGCTAACAACCTCATGAGTCAGAACCTTACTCTACTCTAATATGCATACAAATGCAGCACTGCTGGAAGCAACAGAAAGTACATCCATGCAATTACACACAATTGGAAAAAAATAAATGTGCATAATTCTTTTTATTAACTGCAACTAATTTACATAGTGCATATGCATCCTTTGAACCTCTTTCCATTACAATAATCACAACAGGGATTTCAAGGGATTCTACTTTTACAACCATGGAACTTGCCAAAATTGCAAGGCTGAATGCCCTTTTCACAAAACACAGAACACCCTCCGGTTTCAATCTCTATTGGGTTTACAACATGCAGAACCAAAATTCACTTGACAACTAGAATTCTTCTTTGCTGGTCTGCTATAGCTCCTTTCTTTCTTCATCTTCTTCTCTGCTGGTAATTTTTGAGCTGATGGTTTTCTTTGTCTAGAGTTGTAGGCTTTTGTTCTACATCATAAATCTACTGCAAGTTTGTGTCTCTTTTTCCCGAGATCTCCATCTTTTTGGATTTCTCTATCACTCTATCATCTTCTTCTTCTCACCATAATTCTTCCCAGCAAGCCAATTCCTGGAATTGTGTCCTCTTTGATTCAAGAGATATGGGCTTTTCCGTCCTCTACAAGTTATGAAGGGTGACCCCCTTCATATAGCATCATTGTGGATGGCCCAGGCACCCTCTTGACTATTCTTCTGGACATCATTTCATTCAAAGTTTCTTTCATTCGGCATCGAATGCTAGGAGAAATGGATCTAGTGGACCATGACACACCAACAACACCATCACATTTTGGGTTCCAACCCCTAGTACCTTTCCCTCTGAGCATCTCTCCAAAGGGGCCACTCGTTCTCAAAGTTTTGAACTCCCCAGACTCTTACATCGATGTGTTTTTACTTTTTGTTGTATTTCTTTATCCGAGCCACTTAATGCTCATTGTACTCAACAATCCCATTGACCTATCTTTTGGTCACCTATTTGACATTAATAAAATTATCTTATATTATCTATATCAACTACCTCTTGTATTTCTTCCCAATGACTAGAAATGGAACTACATATTTTTCCTTTCCAAGTGTTTCTATCTAGTTTGTAACTGGAACCTTCTATTTACAAAACTTTTTGGTTAGATTTACCTAACATTCTCTACTTTCCAAAGTTCAGGTGGAGATTGTTCACCATATTCCTCGACCAAACAAGATCTGCTAGATGTGTCACCCTTAGGAACTAGAGACAGAGATTCACCTAATTTTCAGGTGTCTCTTCTCCTGTGAGATTAGTGGGTGATACCATTGTCTCTATAGGGACTCGAGAAACAAATTTTCTAATTTCTTTCAGTATTACAATCATAGATTCATATCCCTCTTCATTAGGGAGTTACTCAACTAGAGATCCTAGTTATTTCATACCCCACCCTACCATGAGACCACCAGGAGGATCACCTCATATTCTCATGTCGTCCCACTAGATTGGAGAAACAAGAGATAGGGGGTCTTTAAAGTATCTCAGACCAAATGGTGATGAAAACCTATGTCTCCCATTAACCTCCCCTCTAGGAGGTCAAACAATATCCTCAAGACTGGTTCAGAGGGGTGGGACCAAACCTCTAATTGCACATCATTGTAGTGATAGAAAAACCAATCCCAGACAGACCTAGAGCAGGGTGCCTCATGTCCATTGGATTACCTCCTAGATTTAGCTGAGCTTGGATGGTAGTAGAGCAGTATTTCTTCATTTTTATGTCCCCCCCGCCACCCAAAGATCATATAGAAAAATCCCATTATGGTTCTTGATGATTTTTATAGCAAGTTAACACCTCAATTGGGACTAGGAAACTTTGACATCATCCTCATTTCTCTCTCTTTCTTGATTAAGACCAAGATGTCTAGTCTTGGACTCTCACTTTGTATCACTGCACCTATGACTCTATTCTATATCTTTTGGATTTAGTTTTAGTTAGACCTAGTGATTATCTTAGCTAGAACGTATCTAGGTTACATGTTTTCTTTCACTTTCTTTATTTTACTTTTAACATTACCTAGGAGTTGCTTTTGCACTCCCACATTGTATTCACACTGGATGTATCTTTTACAGGATCAGGCAGGCTATTAAGCCTATTCTGTCAAATATATGGAAGGCTATAGTACAACCATTCCCACTAGTGGGTAAATGGATGGCTTGGAATGTTGGTAACAGAGTTAAAGTATGGATAGGGGCAGACCCCTGGGTGGGAAGTGGTGAAGAACATATACTCTCTGAGGAGTTGGTTGTCACATTGCAAAACAAGGGAATCCATTACTTGGCACAAACAACAGATCCAATTTCCACAACTATTTGTAAGCAGGGATGTAAAAGTGAGGTAGAGTTAAGGTTATTAGAGAGGGAGGCAGAAAGGTGTAAGGAATATGTAGCTCAGTTTCAGAAGAATAACATCAGGCTTAGAGAGGATGATTCTTTAGTCTGGTAAAAGAATCTTACCTTGGGGTTACATACTCCAAGGATAGGATATAAAGCTATGTTTGTAGATAATTCATGAGAAGTAGAAACCTGGTGGTGGAAGAAGGTCTAGAAATTCAAAGCTCCTCTAAAGCTAAGGTCTATATGTGGCTCACCAAACAAGGCTTATCTTGGGAAGAGATCCAAGGGCATAGTAGGTCAGGTCCTGGTTGTTGTGTTTCGTGCAAGCAAGCCCTAGAATGCATAGATGCCTGTGAGGTCTGGTCAGAGATTGAAACTTTACTTGGGGATTCCTGCTAAGACTAGCAGTAGTGGAGAAGATGACTGAACTCCAGGTATTTCAGAAATCCTTGGCCATCAATTGGATGATTAGTAGATTTAGGGTGGATGTGTTCTCTCAACCCATCATGGAGAATATTAAAATGGTGGAGGCACAGTCATTCCATCAGATTTACAGAGAATTTAACTTAGAGACGGTTGGACTGTCTGAAAAGGGATTACTGGTGACATAAAACTCTGGTTTAGTATGGGAAAGTAGGAAAGGTGTACGCCTCCCGGAGAGGTCATTGCAAGGACAGGGCCTGTGACTTTATATTTATATTTCTGGTTTGAGTACTGATGCTGTTTCACATTATAGATGGAATTCTGCTCTATTTTTAGGTCGAAGTTGGTAGAAAGACTGCATTTAAGGACGATAGTGCTATGTGGAAGCCAGTGATATTTTGTTACAATGTGTTTTTTTAATGTATTAGTCACAGCACTATGGTCAAATGACCCTGTCAAAAATGCTTGTAGGCATTAGTAAAAGAAGTATTAGATAGAAGCTCCTTTTTAGATAGCTTTTTGGTGAGTTAAACTTTTTTAGATGTAAACTATTCAATTTTTACATCTAATCAAAAGTAACGATTTTTTAGGAGGACAAAAATCATCTGAGGCCCTGTAAGAAATTTATCAAGCACAATTACATATTAACCATGTTAGTCCTGAAGTTTGTGTAGCAATACATTGATTATCTATTATAAACTTCGTAATTTCATCAAACCAATCACAAATTAGGGAAATCACCATATATGCACTTGAGGCGTGAAGTCTCTGTAAGCCTGCCTTAATTATTTTCTTAATTTCATGATTATTTAAATTGACCTCTAACTTCCCCTGGAGCTCAACCGAGGCAAATCCAGTCAAAAAGATCGCTCTTTACAGCCCAGGAGAGTGTCACTTTTGTTAAATAGAGCTCAAAGATTTCGTGGTCTTGCACAAAGACTTCATTTCCCTAACTAAAAAGTGTGAATTCTCATTTATTTTGCAACACGGCCTCACTCTCGCGAAGTAGGTGCCAAAATTCTCTCTTCATTTACCAGATGGCTAAAGATGCCTCTCTACCACTCAGGATAGTCTTGCTTTTGCAAAATAGAGCTCAAAGCTTCGTTATCTTGCACAAAGTTCTCATTTTAGAAACTATCACCTCACAGAGCAAGTATCAAAATTATCTATTTATTTTCCAGCAAGCTAAAGATGCATTAAATCCCAACCTCCCAGGGAAAAGAATTCAGTTATAAAGCCAGAAACTAGATCTGACATCACAGTAAATAAGTTAACCTAAAATACTGAAACTGAACCTCAGAGAACAACAAATATTTACCTGAAAATGTCTTAGCAGTTCGCAACGCCCGACTGAGGGCTCGAAAATCCATCCTTGGCGTCAATACTACGGCAAACATGCCCGATCAAAGGCCTACCATCCAGGGATCAAATTTGAAGGGTAGGGTCCCATTTCATGAGAAATTGAACCATTCAATGTTGAAATGTAAAAATAAATCATTCTTTTCATTTGAAACTATAAGTTTACAACAAAATTTTATTATTTACTAAAAACAGTGTATAGAAGAAAATGATAATAAGAAGAAATCCCCAGTGATTAAACATTTACATGGAATTAGTGAGCTAACAATGTACTCTCTCAGTCCTTGGAGCATATAGTTTATTGAACCTAGACAAGGGACAATTTTGTTAGGCCAATGAAATACTTAGTTGTTAGGTCATTGATAAATAAAATAAGGCATTGGAATTTGGAAGGACCTTTGAATGGAGGATTGATTCAGCTTGATGGTGGCTCTATTGGTCAAGTGTGATTGGGCCTACCTAAAAGATAAACCCTAGAATGTAATACCTAATGCTTTCATGGAGGAACTTTTTTATTAACCCTAAATTCAGAAGTTATTTTTAGAATTGAATCATGTCCTCCCCACATGCTCGAATCAAAGTGATCAAACAAAGGCCCCAATTTTAGGTGGATTATGGATAGTCCCTCCAATGTATATCAAGTTTATACCCCAAATCGAAGTGATCAAACAAACTCCCCAATTTTAGGTAGATTATGGATAGTCCCTCCAATCTATATCGAGTTTATCCACCCTATCAAAAAGGTTAAGTATTTATTAGTCCACTATAAGGAAGAACTTTAAATTCTCCAACAAATATCACTACAAGTTGGGTGTCTAGTTTCTACGAAATTCAATAAGGAAGACGAATAATAAACACATGTTTGGGAGGTTTGCGACAATGAGAATGTTGAAATCATGTTCTTTACTAGATCATTGCACTCCCAGTCCCTCATTCATGAACGTCCGTCGAGGGATTCCCTTGTTTAGATATATTGGTAGAAAATTTGTACTTCTTGTTTCCATTATTAGAAGGATGAAACGAAGGGGTTAGAGTCTACAACATTTACAGTGTCGTTTGTTAAATATTTTATCCTTTCAACTATTTGTTTCATCAAGGAAATTGTAACAATTCAAACACTTATATTCAAATATTGTTCTTTCTTTCAACCTAATGTTTACAATTCACGGTAGATAAATAACATTAACAGATTTGGAACTCAGATACAAGGCTGTTTCTTCTTACTCCTCCGTCCAAACGAATTTGTGGTCCTAGACTATGAAAAGTATAGATTATTTTGGTTGTGATTTCATTTAAATACTGGGTTTTTTAAGGTTACATCTATTGAGTAATTGAGACTTAGTCTCGTGGAAACGCATCAGCATAATACATTACAAATTTCAAACAACATTTTGGATGGAGAAATTTTAAACCCTTATATTTATAGAACTAGAAGGAACTCCAACAAGAAACACATTTAACTTTTATCCACATATAAAATGTTACACATGTGTAAAATGCTATACATACCTGTAAATTCACAACAGCCAAGTCGATAGCTTAGCTCTGCATAATATTTTGGAGGAAATAGAAATTAGGGAGACACTGAAGCATAGAATTGGAGAGTTGAGAGTCTGAGTACCGACCTCCAACTGTCCAATACTCGTAAACCCAAAATATTTTTTTTTCACAGACTTCACCAATCTCTTTAAGTTCAGGGAAGCTCATTAATCCAACCTACCCAACGTTCTACCTTTGCTTCTCTTTCTCCTACCTGTGAAAAAGGAGGAACCACTAGGTATTGTTTTCCTAAGGTTTCCAGATAATTTCAGAGATCATTCTTCGGTATGAGGGCACTTAGGGCATAGATCAGAGAGCCCATAGGAGGAGGAGGAAGAAGAAGAAGAAGAAGACTCAAGTAAAAAGGTGAGGTGAGTGAGGAGGGGAGACATAATAGCGATATTTGTAGGAGAAAACCACTAGTGCTTTGAATGATGGGAATGAGCCTCTCTAAATCGTAGCCATTGTAGACATAGGAAACCCTCATAAATAGCTCGGGCGCAAGAGTTACCATGTAAGCATCTTGACAAATTAAGTAATGATAATATTCAATTAAGTATATGACAAATTTGTTCATTTCTTTTAGAGATGACTATAGGCATATTGTACAACCATTCTCTATGGCTGGCCCTCCATTCCAGTTGCCTTTGTCTCTACTGCCTAACACCCTTCCTTCGATGAGACAGGTAGAACAAGTGGCCTAGGTGGACCGTGGGAGACTGGGAGTGATGATTGAAATGATTATGACCCCAGTAAATGAATGGAAATTCGATTAAATCCTATAATACTAGACTAACTAGTATAGGATATGATTCATGAGCACAAACAAAGGGCGGCGTGCTGCTAGCCTTCTACCAAAGATCCGTCATCCCAGTCTTGTGGTGGTCATAATAGAAATGTCTAGCATTGGGTGAAACCCTTGTCTGGAAACTTACATACCCATTGGACCAGGTTAGGTTCAAATCTAGAAAAGATTGCTCAATGCATTGTAAATTGCAACTTGTAAGTTGTAACCCAAAAAACAACACAATTAGTTTTTCCTTACATAGCCTTGATAGTGGAGGGTTATCAAATCAATTCACCATCCATAGATATGACTCATATCAGTATTTAATTTCACATTATATACTCAAATACTCAAGTGACTTGTAAGTTGTGATATCAAGTGACTCGGTGAACAATAAGATGATAGATGGAAAATCGAGTTGGCAGGTGGCATCATCTCATACCAAGATTTAATAAAGTTGATGAATCAGTAATGCATGCTAATGCCATTAAATGCTTTGAAAGTGAACATCGAATCATGGGTCACAGTCCTGACTCACCGACTTGAACTTGGCACTAGGAAGCCTAGTGGTCCACCGTGGTCCATGTCGATTGGGACTGAGATCCTCATCCATGATCTGACTATTCAAGGGCACTTGGGAAGACTCTGAGTCTTGAATCTCCCATAGTCCACTGAATCCCTGGATAGGAAAATTTTGTAGCTACCCTTCTGTTGCAAATTTACCGAGGCTTACTCAATTTCATTATTGAAGTGCTGGGAATGAAACTAATTTTTTTTGCATGGTAAAATTCCTTGTGGCCTTCTATGACGTTTAAAATGGACTTTGAAGGGCTCTGAAGGCTTCAAATTTGAAGCCTGCTGCCATCTCGAGACTCTTTGGATTCCTCGACCTTCACACTGTAACTTCACGCATCCACGTTTGTTATCTATATTTTTCTTTGTGTGTTGTCCTTGTTATCTCACCTTTTCCTCGTGTGTTTGTTGCAACGTTTATATGCTGATACTTTGGATCAATAGTTTAATTATTTATTTTTATTTTTATGATTGTTAATTTCTTCTCATCAACATTATGACATATTGAATTTTTGTATCCATGGAAGTGTTCCTTTAGTGATTTTGTGCTTTGGTCACTAAAAAGGGGGCAAGTTATATGATCCTTGTATTAATAATTAATAGAAAGAGGATCATGAGGCCTATAAGAGTTCGAGGAATCGAAATATTTACCTGAAACTTGGAGATGGGGTCGAGCCTCTACCTTTATACTGCATATGGATTTGAGACCGGTTCTGGGTCAGCACCCCAGTTTAATTATAATTGGATCAACTGCTACGATGTTTAAAGGAACTGAGCTTGGTGAAGCTACGTTGACTGGTGCAACTAGTTAGATGGTCATAGATCATAATACTTATACTAAAGTTACAAAAGCACCTCAGTATGGGACTTGCAAGGAATCTTACATTGAAGGACCAACAACTAGCTATGATGCTTCTAGGTATCGATATGGTACTGGTTCTAGTACCTAATTCATAATTGACGTATAAGAAACGTAATTTTCCTTTGGCACGCGCTTAACCGGGTTTGCTTCAATGGTGCAGTAGGGATAAAGATGGTCAAGAGAAAATTCATGCAATTTCTTTGTTGGATCTCTGAAGATTGAGGTGCATGGCACCAATATTACTAATAGAAGGTAGACAATTTACAAAATTTTGACTTTATTGTCAAAATTGCAATTTTCCATGACACAATTAAAAATGACTAACATAAATGACTAATTCATATTCTTCTAGCTAGTCATTTTTTATGTCGTGACTAAATTAGTCACTTATGTTAGTCATTTTTAACTCTGTCACTTATTATCTAGTCATATTTGTTAACTGGTGACTAAATTAGTCATTAATTTTAGTCGTTTATAGTTGGGTCAATCAAAATTGCTCATAATTAGTAGTAAATCACTTGAAAAACCCGTGGTGACTAGAATTTCTAGTCACGTTGTAGCTAATTCCTCATTTTGTACTAGTGCCAGCTAGCTGAGTGTTTCAACCATCGGCTTCCACAAGTGTAGCAGGTGCTTCTGGTGGTATGGTCACTGGGATTCCTAGTGTACCTACAGTTCTTACTTCCTTCACACACACTGCCCAGAGTGGTCCTATAGGATCCTCGACTTTTGTCCAAGGTTTTCCTTGGAATGGGGGACACATTCCCCCATCCACTCCATACATAGGCCCAACACCCGCATATGTAGGGGTGTAGTTTGGAAACCCTAATCCTTATGGTCAAGGTTTTCAAACTCTGGTTTCAGCTCCATTCACAAGCTCTCCTTTTTCATTCTTTAGTGGAGGGATACCTGCTCCTGTATTCCAAACCCTAGCTTTGATTGGGGTAGCTAGAACCTCTTATACTGCACCACACATAAACAATACGTTGGCTTATGGATGGAATCCTTTCCAAAGCAACCCATCCACTTCACAACTGGTAGTAGGGGGAAACCCCACCTTCACATATGGGAATATGGGGGCAAGTCCCTCTAGTCCTCGAACTAGTACTTTTAATGCTCTGGTTAGACCCAAGCTTCCTTTCCTGGCAACGTTATACTTGCCAGATTTGTCAAAACTGATGAATGAACCGATGAGACATGACCCCTCCTGGCCACCTGTCCCTACCAAGATGCCCTCGGATATCTCAAAATTCGAAGGAAAATTTGGTGATGATCCTAGAGCTCATGCCACCACTTTCCATTTATGGTGCTCTTCCAACTCACTGAACAAGGATTCAGTTCGGTTGAGGTTGTTCCAAAGAAATTTAACTAGCACGACAGCAAAATGGCATATTGAATTGCCTTCTTCTATGTTTAGTAGTTTTTGGGACTTAGCTAACACATTCCTTAGTCACTTCCAGCTTCCTGTCCGATATGATTTTGGAACATACTTGTTTTCTACCTTTTGCCAGAGCAAGGCCACCCATATCTCGGATCATATCCAAGAGTGGAGAAGACGGAAGAGCCTTATCAAAACCACTATTCCTCCCGAGTTCTTATTAGAATGGTTCCTTAAATCCCTATTTCCTTATATATCTAAGGATGTATCTACTTTGGGAGTGACGAATGAGGAATAAGCTATCCTCAGGGCCCAACAACTAGATTTGATATATTCTCAGTCTAGGATCTTATATGATATTATCCCTGAGGCACCGAGGCCAACGCACAATGTAGAGAAACCTAATCCTAGAACCCATGCCGATGGTGTGGTCGGTTCCATGAATTCTCCCATTGTAGAATCTTTGGATAAATATCTCCATCAGTTGTCCGTCAAACATTCTATGGTGGAGGAAGCAAAGGCTGCCCCCTCACCCCAAAATGCAAATGTTTTTGCACAAACCTCTTAGAAGGGAAATCAGCAGTCCAGTGGGAAAAAGAAGAGAGGAAAAAAGGGTGAGGGAAACCAAAACAAGCAAAAACCCACAAACAATGATGATGGGGGCAAGAAGGAAAAGAAGAAGGTGAAATTCCCATGTAAGTTGTGCCATGAAGATCACCTGACCTGTCTGTGTCCCCTTATGGAACAAGCTCAGAAGTTGTTAAAAGCTCAACAACTGGCTATCCTGAAGGATCCTTTTCCCCAAGGACAGAATTTTGCTTCAGCTTCAAATGCAGCAGGGGGAACCCCAAATGCTCTTGACCCCAATTATATCAATCTGGTTCGATCAAAAACTTAACTACAGACCAAGAATAATAACTATGAAAAAGAGACCTCGAAGAAGGGTAAGTCAATAGGTGAAACTTCTAACCCTCTCACGATTGAGAAACCTGTTGAAATTATGCCCAAGATATCTGTCTTTAAGAAAACCTTGCATAATCCTAATGCTAGGGCTGTAGCCAACTACTCTGTGCTTGAAGACTTGGCCCATACTTCTTGTGTAATGTCAGCTTTAGAGGTGTTACAGAGTTGTCCCACCTAGCAGGATGCACTCTTAGCAGCCTTAGGCAATATGGACTCATTTAGTCTCATGGTGAAATTTAATCTGTCTGATGTCAAAATTCGCCTACCATATCATGTAGCCTTATCGATAGACGTTATCCATGGGGGAAAGACCATTGGAAGGGCAGTTATCGATGAGGGTGCTTCTACATGTGTTATGTCCTTGTCTTGTTGGAAAACTCTTCGATCACCAGAGCTGGTTCCATCAAACACCCTACTTACTACTTTCAACAGAAGGTCATTTCATCCGCATGGTATCCTACCAGCTTTCGAAATCAAGCTGGCAGGGATAGCAGTGTCTGTTGAGGTAGAGATGATTGATGCACCTTTGTATTATAACTTGCTCTTGGGGATAACTTGGACTTACGGCATGTCTTCTATTGCATTGGTCATTTTTTGGGTGGTAGTGTTTCCACATGAAGGGAAGTTGGTTACTATTGACTAACTCAATTTTACTTGAAAAGGCTACATGGAAACTAATGAGTCCACTATACCATTGGTTGATCAGTTTAAACCTACTTCAGAGAGCTTAGGGGCTGGAATGTATGCATCACTGATGGGAACATTTGATTTTCCAGCTCCGATTAATTATATAGGTTCTACTAATGTGGGGAAGTCCATAGCTACGGTTGTTGATAGGAATGATCCTTGGGTTCTTCCTTCCCACCATGAACTTGAAGTGCCCTTATCAGTAGTGGAAATGGCTTATAAAGCTATCATCCATACCACTATTAATCCCATTCCGGTCCCTCTCATGGTCTTAGATGAACTAGAAGAAGCCTATTTTCCTGCTTGGGCAGAAAACTCTTTGATCCCAGAGATTGCTTAGATATGGCTTTACCTTCGGATGAAGCCATTCTGGAAGCCATGTGCAGATGAGATAAGATCTGTGAAGATCTTCACCATTGATCCTATTTTCTTCTAGAGTTAAGAAGGATAGAGAATCAGGAGTTTCATATGAGACTGGTGGGTGATGTTGATACACTTGTTAATCCCTTACCTAGGGAAGGAATGTTTGCTAAGGGGAATATGGAAAATGTCTCCACTACAATCCCTATCAACATCTTTGTAAATCCAAATGTCATGGAAAATGTACACATTGGCACAAACTGCTCTCCGAAGGAGATTGCAATCTATACAGCCTTGTTTAAGGAATTCCGCGACGTTTTTGCTTGGTCATGCGAGGAGATTCTAGGCATTGATCCATTAATAGTCGAGCATGAAATCTGAACATACCCTAACGCTAGACCCATTTGACAAAAGTTGAGACCTGTCAACCCGCGTAAAGCGGTAGCAGTGAAGGCTGAAGTTGAGAAACTGCTGAAAGCTGGTTTCATTTATCCCATAGCTTTGATAGAGTGGGTATCCAACCCTATTCTTGTTGACAAAAAGCAGGGGACTATATGCATTTGTACCAACTTTCGAGATCTGAACAAATCCTGTCCTAAGGACAACTATCCCACGCCATTTATAGATAAAATTATTGATGCTTGTGCAGGTAGTGAATTCTTTTCGTTTATGGATGGTTTCTCCGAATATAATCAAATCCAAATTAAACCAGAAGAGAAACATAAAATAGCTTTTATTTGTCCTTGGGGTACCTTCGCATACAAGAAAATGCCCTTTGGATTGAAAAATGCTGGGGAAACCTTTCAGCAAGAAATGAATTTTTCCTTTTATGACATTAAAGCCATTGTCGAACCCTACCTTGATGATCTTCCTGCACATTCTCGTAAGAGGATTAATCACCCAGATTACTTGTGTTTGATTTTTCAGCGATGCAGATACTATAAAATTCGCTTGAATACCCACAAGTGATTTTTCTGTGTCGATTCAGGGATATTAATTGGATTCATTGTTTCTAACAAAGGCATTCAGGTGGATCCTTTGAAAGTTGAGGCCATCGTAAATATGCCTCCTCCTCATTCTATCAGGCAGCTTTAGAGCCTGTAGGGGAAGTCCAATTTCCTTTGACGTTTTACTGTAAATTATGCCAATATTGCTAAAGGTTTCATGCTCCTATTAAAATAGGACACCCCATTTGTATGGGATGAAATTGTACAACTCGCATTTGAGGCATTAAAAAAGCTTTGTTGTCGGCACCATTATTGCGTCTGCCAGATTACTCTAGGGATTTTATATTGTATCTGGCCACATATGAGTTTACCATAGAGGTAGTACTAGTCTAGGAGGATGATAGGCTCCAAGAGCATGTCGTCTACTATCTTAGCCATGCTTTAGCCAGACCTAAACTTAGGTATTCCCACGTCGAGAAGTTGGCCTTAATAGTTGTGTATGTTGTTTAGAGGTTGCGTCACTACGTCTTATTCAGGACTACGATGGTAGTGGCAGATGTTAATCCATTTCAATATGTTTTGTCTCGATGAATAGTTGGAGGCAAATCCAACAACTGGGTAGTCATTCTCCAAGAGTTTGACTTAGATTTTCAATCTGCCAAATCCAAGAAATCCTTAGTTTTTGCTGAGCTCATTGCAGAATTTCTAGTAGAGGAAGATGTATCCATTGAAGAAGACTCATTCCTAAATGAGCATATCTTTTTGATTTCTACCTCTGACCCCTGGTACGAAGATATACTTCTTTATCTCCAAACTTTGAAGTACCCTGCAGCCTTCCCGCTTGAAGAATGGCGTAAACTACACGTACATCCCAAGAACTACCTCATTATTGGAGATACTTTATATCGTAGAGGGGTATATTCTGTTTTGCGTCCATGTCTTACCCACGAGGAAGCAGAGATTGTCCTAAATGATGCCCATAGTGGAGCGTGTGGGGGTCATTTATCTGGGTTAGCAATGGCCTAGAAGATATTACGTGTCGTTTATTTCTGGCCCATGATCTTTAAAGATTGTGTGGAAGCCATGAAGCATTGTCATCCTTGTCAGCTTTACACCAGGAAGATGCGGTCGCATCCTACTCTGTTATTTCCCATCATCTTAGTGGGCCCCTTCATGAAGTGGGGGATTTATTACCTAACGTGCAACCCAGTCTCAACTGGGGGGCACAAACATATCATTGTCGATGTAGATTATTTCATGAAATGGGCAGAGGCAATGCCCACCTTTAAGCTGACAGGGAAATTACAGTTTTTTTCATTTTCAATCAAATTATCGCATGATTCAGTATCCCTAAAGTAATTGTCACTGACCATGGCAGTCATTTTCAAAATAGTATGATGACTAAATTGACCACTATGCTAGGGTTTAGACAAGAGCATTCATCTTCATTCTATCCTCAAGCAAACAGTCAAGTCGAGGCTATTAATAAAACTTTGAAGACTATTCTCAAACGTACTATTAATGCAGCCCGTTCTAACTTGCACATCATGCTATATCCCGCACTTTGGGCATATCGGAGCAATGTGAAAACTGCTATGGGGTTTTCTCCTTTCCAACTCATTCATGGAGTGGAAGCAGTTACCACGGTCGAATACGAGATCCTGTCCTTAAAAATTGATGTTCATGTGTTACTTGATACGACTGAGATGGAAGAACGTCTATTACATTTAGAACATCTAGATGAGCAACGTAGAGATGCGCTGACAGCAAATGAAGCTCATAAAAATAGGGTAAAAAGACAATACGATAAATCGGTCAAGCCTCGAATTTTCTCTGAAGCGGAGCTTGTTTTGCTCTGGGATCAAGAAAAAGAACCCCTGGGGGTAGGAAATTTCAATTCTATGTGGTTAGGACCTTATGTCATATCAAAAGTGTTGACGAAAGGCTAATATGAATTGATTGATTTCGAAGGGATCAAGCTGCCTGAGCCTATAAATGGGCTCTACCTAAAAAAGTACTATGCTTAGGCTTAGCACTCTTTCATGTATTTTATTGTATGTATTATATGTACAATATTTCATCAGTTTGTGTTTTTATACCTTCTGCTGGTTGTTACAGATGTCTTCTGAATGGTTCATAGGTTTCACCAATGGCGCCAGTCACCACACTTGTAATTTGGCTTCAGATGCATGGGTCATTATTCGCCCTCAGGATAGTTAGTTGCCTCAGGAGGCACTTGCTTGGGTCCTGCTACCAATAATGTGGCTAAATATAGGGTTGTCATTGAGCTTTTATGGGAAGCTTTATGACGTGGTATCACTCAGGTAGAAGTTCGTCTGGACTCTTAGTTGGTAGTTTCCTAGATCGATCGAGCTTATCAAGTGTGGAACCCTATTTTACTATGTCAGTTTATGCAAGTTAGGTTATTGGAAAGAAATTTTGAGTTTATTATATTCAATCATTTTCCAAGAAATCAAAATTCATTAACTGATGCATATGCTAATTATATCTTGGATTGGCATTTAACACATTTTGCATGAAAAATATACAGCAGACACATAAAAACATTTGTAAATAAACCAGCAATATATATATATGTGTGTGTGTGTGTGTGTGTGTGTGTGTGTGTGTGTGTGTGTGTGTGTGAATATCTGTCCATATAGATAGGTCAAGTGTCTGATCCTCAAATCCAGTCATAACTGTATAATATACAAAACATGGATCAAAGTCCATAAAATGCTCCTAAGTCTAAGCTTGACCACCCTGGTCACTTGGACCACCTTGGTCCCCCAAATCATCCTGATCACCCTGTTCTTGGGCTTCTTTAGCCTCCTCAGCTTCAGCAGCCTCAACAACATCTATATACACAAGTACTGCCCTCTCTACCCTCCTCATAAGGCGTATCCAGACAGGTAGTATACCAACCACTAGCTCCTGCATAACGGCAGGGATATGATCAATGTGTAAGGTAGGTACTCTCTAGGTAAGCCTGGCTAGCTTCCCCTCAAGAACCCTAATCAAACCCTAGTCCTCTCCCAACATAGGAAACACATACATGCGTTGATGCCCAGCAGGGTATACTGGTCCAATATCTGCATTTTGACATTTTAAAAAGGATTAGAACTTTTATACATATGTATATATCTTTATACTTAAAATTCATAAAAATCTTAAAATTTTGAAAATAAAAATACATGACTCTCCCCATGATCCTCCTAGAGGGAGGACAAGGTTAGTATCACCTCAGAAATCTAATCCAGCATATGGAAATTGCTCCAAGGCTGGTAACTGTTGCTCCCACCAAAATTAGAAGTCATCATCATAGACACTCTAGACCGATCCACCACCTCCCTTGTGGAGGAAGATATCTCCCCACCTACTCATCCTAACCTGATGGGGAGAACGAACTGACAATGGTACTGCAGGACTCAAACCTAGCACCCTCTCAAATAAGAAGGATACTAATGTGCTGGAATAACCAAAATTATTCCTCTTGCCTATTTTGCAGTCAGAGAGTTGTTTCCTCATTATCGGGATAACTCACGAACACCAATCATATAAGGGTCCCTGTATACAGTCCAGTTCTAGTCTCATTTGGTTCCAATTTGCAAGATGAAGTGATGATGACCCTACAACCCTCACTATAGTGCTCACCAATACCTGTAAAGGAAAGTTGTGAATGTGAACAATACCTATAAAGGAATGAAGCTACCCCTCTTTTGAGTGCCCTGCTCGTAGTGTATGTCTATATAGTTCTGTACACTTAGAGGGTCGTTTTCTCTACCGGTACCTTCTAAGTTCACTGGAGCTCCCCGTCGTGATAAAACAAAAATGAAATAGACATCTTCCGAAGTAACCTCTAGAAACTCACCTTGAAGGTCAAACATGCCAAGATCATGATCCCAATAGTTTATCAAAAACTTTAATATGCGGACATTTGACTGCATAGGTGAGGTATAGAAGAATTTCAAGAACCCACTCTGACGTAAAACATTCACCGTGGGGGCATCTTGTGCTTCTTGGTCCACATATTCATGTTCCCTCTCCCTCCACTCAAGAATCACTTTCAATCTAATAATCAAGCAATTTCAAACCATTAGATTCATATAAAAATTTGAAATTTTGACCCTATATATTCTTTTTTACCCTCACGCAGTGTACGCAACTGTCTTTTGGCCAAGTCGCGTACTGTATGTAACTTTCCTTCGGGAAACCTGCGTACAGAACGCGTGTACATGAATATTAACATAACATACCTGTGTACACAACATTCATGCTTTGAGGGCACTTGAAAACAAAAAAATGGTCTCAAAAGTGAAAATTGGTTGGATCAAATGAAAGAGCATGGAGTGTAGTTTTACCTAACACTTGCAGTTTCGAGAATTGTCCACCAAATCATCCACACCTAGAAACGACGCCAGTTTGTTAGCACTAGAATTGAGCCAAAGGTTGCAGAAGGCTCACTCCCAGGTAACAGCAGAACCACTTTCAAAGAGAGAACTAGCCTTTTGCTCTTCCGAGAGGGATCTCTCACCAAATGTTAACAATGCCAGATATATACAAGTGAAACTATAAATTGTCTGTAAAATTGGTTGAAACAAAATACATAACCATTGGGAGATGGAGTGAAGATATGTAACATAAATAAACAGAACTTATGCAAGCGATTTCAACACAGGGGCAAGATATCCACTCGATCACAGTCGATTTATAATTGTCTAGTGGAAAAGAAGAACATGAACAGACCATCAACACAGAGCATTGAAAAATGAATTATGTATTAACTTTAGAAGAAAACTTTGGTGAATATCTGAAACAACAGACGGAGCATAGCAAGTATGAATTTCAAACTGTTATACACTATGTTCAGATATGAAAGAAAACAAAATGGGAGAGATAAAGTGGAAAAACATTCACATAAGAAAGAAAGCAACAGACTACAAATACGAATGACACATGAATCACTGTATGAAACACCGATCACGGCTCTGCAATTTTATTAAAATTATATTGAAAGCATACACAACAAAATTACATTGGTTTTAACCATTTCTCCTTCTTTAGGAGGTATATTTATAGAATTTGGACATCCCAGACTGGCATCCGGGAATAAAAATTTGTTACAACAAAAGGACATCTTCTAACAAACTCTTAGGTGGCACATCGACTGTGATTTGCATGAAACGACTAAATAGTGAAATGTGGAATGCAGAAGTAAATATGCACGAGAGTTTCCTATACTTCCATCTAGCAAGTGATGATTGTACAAAGTTTTGAGAGAAGTGACCATTGGGATAGGCATGCAACGCAAAGAAAACTTCCTGCATATTATCATTTCCACTCCTATAGATGCATTTTGAATTTGGTCGACCAATATTGCTAAATGACTCTCAATAAATTAGGACCAGGCAGGGTTGCAACTGCCATGTCGTATGCTTGTGCTTTGAGCTCCATCATTTTTGGGTATGAAGTCTCAAGGACCTTGGCGCATGCGGCTTTAAAATCAAACAACAATTCAAAATCACTGGTCAATTTATAAAAAATGACCTTCCCTGACAACGATTGTTGCATATCTCCAAACTTGCTATTGTCCAATCGACAGTGCACCAAGCACTCCCGATACTCCTTTTGGGACATTAAAGGACTCTTTTCCTCCTAGAAAAAGGGGAGTCCTTTGCTTACCAGTGGTTTGAATAGATTGATGACCTCTAGGACTTTGTGCTCAATAAATTCTATTTTGGCCCATACAGTCTCCAGCATCCTGTGCTTAGCAACTACCTTCCTAGCTTCGAAGACAACAACAACCCTATTTTGGATATCATGTTGGTTGGAGGAATCGTCTGACAAAGAACTTAGGAAAGTAATGGAATTCTCTACTGTCACCAATAGCCTTTTCTGTATTTCTCTTAATACTGTCAAGAATTTTTTCTTGGCTTCTCCCATAGCGCTTTCCTGGTCTTCAATGAAATCTAGATAAGGCTGGAACTTGTCAGCTTCTATAATGATCCAATCCTAGATCAAATGTCTAGTGCCTTGCAAGGAAATTTTACCGACCACCTATTGGCTTAACTTGGAATTTTGTTGAATCAATCCTTAGCATCTCTCTTCTGTCTTTTCTCTTCCTTGCTTCTCCTTGACCCTTTTTTTTTATAGTTCCTCAATCTGTTGTTTTAGTTTAATGAGCTCTATATCTTTTAGGCCTATTTGGGACATTGCTCTAGAGAGAGAACTAGTATCTATCTCTCCAGCCACACCTGTGGGTTGAATTGTACTCTCCATACTTCTTCCTTGAAGCTCCTTTTCCTTCATCGCTAATCTAGTTTTTAATTATGCATCACTTTTCTTCAAAAGCTGGATATCTGCTTCCCACTGCCTCTCCTTTTCTTCGAGCTTTAGTACCTTAGATTTGCAATCGGTAAGCTCAGTGTTCAATGGCTCCTTTTCTCTTTCAAAGACAGCCAATTCTTCCACTTAAGCGAGCTTGGTGGTAGGGATTTTTAACCTTTTTTTAGGGTCTCGATCTCCTTCTCTTTATCATCGAGCAGTTTCTAAGACAAAATCCCTTTATGTGCCAGTCCTTCTATTTACATTGCTTCATTATGTAAATTGTTGATTTGGGGTTTGAGTGCTTTGTTCTCCACTCTCACCTTCCTTAAAAGGTTTAAAGTTTTTGCTTTACTTTCCTCCATCTTGGACATCTGTATGGTAGCCTTGAGCAATCTGGCATTCAATATATCTCTAGTCTCTTTGTTGAGGTGTATTATGTCAGTAGTGGGAACCTTTGAGAGGTTCACACTGACCTCTGACACCTTGTTCCCCATTTCCAAGGCTAAGCTAAGGGTTTCAGTGGCATGATCTCTTACCGTTTTCAACGCCACATTAGGGTAAGGAAACCACAATGCCTCGCTATATAGTTCTACTATCTCCTTGAAAGTTTTATCATCCCTCTCTCACTAAGATCCTAGCCAGTCCTCTTTGGATGCATGCTTGCTGGGAGTCTTCCCGTCAAATACATACTCTTGTATTTGCAATTCGACTGTCTTGGGCTCTTCATGTTGCTGTTCTTTCGCTAAATTCTTCTTCTTCACATGTTCCTTTGCCTGGACCTTTTTAACCTGCACCAACTGCTGTCCTCGTTCTATTTTCTATTTTTTGGGCATGCTAGTCATGTCCACTTCCTCAGTGTCCATGGGCTCTGGACCCCCTCTTTTTAATGAACTCGTTGAATAGCTGACCAATGCGGAGAATCCCCCGACTATTGCAACTACTTTAGCCAATTCTCTTTGGGGAGAAGCTACCCCCAGTAGCTGTGAGCCAGCGACCTGCTCTATGCTGGTATCCGTCGGGGCAGGATTAGGGAAATTGTCTCAGTTTTCTGCTTCTCTAAGTCCAGGTATTTTAGTGTGTTCAAAAGGACTGCATTTGTGAGATTTCCTCCTTTTGGAAATTATTTGGTGAGGGTCATAATTTACCGCTTGTCCTATGGAAAACTCCATGCCTTTGAGCAAGTTTGTAACAAGGGGAAAAGAAGCTCTGCTTCTAATAGTGTATGGTTTTACTTCCCATGGGAAAATCAAATTTGATCTTTTCTTAAAGTTCAAGAAGTTCTCTTCTTCAACAATGAGTCTTTACTGGATCGAATCTAAGGAGAAAACCCTGGCAGTTAGAAAAGTTGGCAGAATGTAGGGTGGATGTACAAAGCCATACAACCTTATGGTCATTCTGAATTCTATGAGGAACCAGTCTCCTACCTTCTTGCTATTTGACAGCTGCAGCATTTGCCTCATCTCAGGCAACACCCTAGGTAACCTTTCTTGAAAGAAGAGGTCGTATATTTTGGCCATCAATTGGTTCATGAGTTTACTGTAATCCGTGGCCATATCAGTAGTGATTTCCAGCTTTGGTACTTGTAGGTCCTCCTTATTATAAGCTATAAGCATCCTCCGTAAAAAGGACTGGAATTTGAACATTCTAGTGTTGTGAAGATTCACTAACTGAGAATGGATGTTCTTGGCTAGGAACTCATCAAACTTAAGGCAGCAATATTGATAGGATTATCCAGGCAATTTAGGTTCGGTCGGACAAGTACTCAAGATGAACAAAAAACTCAATAATGACTCTATGACATAAACGTCAGTATCTAGACCTAGAAACTGACTAGCCAGGGATATACACCATTGAGTTTCTTCATTGAATTGGTTGAGGTCAATAGGGTAAGATAGGTTGATGGGTTCACTATTGGGTTTAGAACAGGCCTTCATGAAGGTTTCTTTACTTTCATCTATAGACTTGCTAAAACAATGTATAATATTGTCTTCCTCATAGTCTTGGAATGTATGGACGAATTCATCTAGGATATGCAGGGTTTTGCGGATAACGGAAGCTTGGACTGAGCAAAGGATTTTAGACGTTGATTTATTCATAATGACACCTTCGGTGATGGAGAAATTGTCTACAAACCATTCGACAAACTCAGGGCAATGGGGAGGTTTGGCCAACAGAGAAGAAATGGAAGAAAGATTTAAAAACACCGCAGGTATCTCCACCTCAGTCCTTAAAAATTTCTAGTTTTCCTCTGGCTATTTCAATAGCTTCTCCCACTAGGATAGTATAAAAAATCTCAGCATTCTCATCTACCAGACTCTCTTCTACCCTTCGACCAGCGGCCTTAGGTTCTACATCATCTATCACCCCTACCACTTCTATTACATCCATTTTTAAATAGCACTGAGAGGGTATTAGGGGCCTACCTTGTTCTGCAGCACAGTCCCCTGGTTGGTTTGTGCTAGCGCTCTGTATGTGGTTGGATATTCAGGGAGTTTGAGATTTCAGAAAAGACAAACCTTTGCAACTTCTTTTGGACCCCTTTACAGCTTTTCACACAACATAACCTTCGTGCCCTTCCTAGGCGGCTTCCACCAAAGATATTACTCTTTGTGATCTGAACCGTAGGTATGTAAGGTTCTTTATGCTACATCTTTCCCTACTTTGTGCATGTGCATCTCAATAGTTGATCGAGACCGATTTTATTCACAACCATTGATCTGGGTGGACCCTACCATTCTTCATGAAGCAAGGTTCTGTTTCCCTCCGTGCTAATCAAGATTGTGAAATGAACTATGACCACTGATCTCCCTCCATTCTCGTAGTGACCATCGATCTGAGCAGCCCATACCACTTTTCGCAATTTGAAATTGCTATGGCATCCTCACAAATCTGGGATGCGAAATCAATTTCAGTCGTGGATCTTCTTGGATCCCATTCTTGACCGTTATATGCCTTCATCCTTTAAACTATTTTTCAATCTGGAAAATTCACTTTGGTCGGGCATGTATGCCGTGAAATTTTTTTTGATGCCATTGATCTGCCATTCGATCAATCTCAGCCTTCGATCATGATTCCCACTTAATGCCTTCAGCGCGCCCAACGTTCTCTTCTTTACCCTACTTCGTCGATCCATAGACTGTTTTACTGCCTTCAACATTCACCACCAAGCCTTATTCCAATGGCTGAGTGCTATCTTGTGTGTGCCATCAGCCCCTTCTGTGAACACTAAGCTACCTTCCCAACACCTCTCGACGAGGCTGAAATTCCTAGGTATCTCTTATGACCAAAACTTAACAGAGTGTTAACAAAAGGTAGAGGTAAAACTTGTCTTTTTGGTTAAAAAATCAAATGGTGAGTTTTTTATTCATATTTTGAACTATTTATAGAAAATTTATTTTCAAAGTGGGTTTTTTCCCTATAGTTCATAATTTGTAAAACTAATACCATATCTTTTCTTCCATATGACAGGTGCATGGTCATTTTAAGTAGTTTTTTCACTCATATAGGATGGTTTTTGGTCATTTCACATGCATTCTACATTTATACCTAATCCATCTTTATCCTAGTATTAACACTTCGACCACATACTATGTTATCTTTAACCATTACTTACTCGTTTATACCATTGTTCTTCCGTGAATAGGACTTTCCTCCCATGAGTATCCTCATTTAGAACCTACTTATTGTCTTTCAATACTCATGCTGCAACTGTCATAGGTTCAGGGGAGTCTTCTTAGATATTTTTCACACTAAATTGAGCCTCATTTTGGTCTCTTTTTACCAGCTATCCCTTTATAAGACTCGCCACCCTTATGGAGTTTCTTTAGGCCCAGGTCTAACTCCTCAAAATAGACTTGACTATTGAGTAAACTTGTATGTTCAAGCTCGTTAAGAATATGTGAATGGGCATCCACATTGGTGGTAGGTTATCTCTTTCTCATACCATGTGGAATAATATGAGAAAGGATCACTCTCTTTTCTATGAAATCAAGAAGAGTATTCTCAGGTACAAGTTTCTCACTTTTCTGGACCTGAGGGACTAAATTTTTGGAAAAGGAACACCCGGTATGAGCTCAATTTTCCCTTTTTCGTTCTCTGGACCTAAACATGAAAAAGATTCTGAGTGTACTTTATGTCTTTGTCATGCTCGTTAAACGCCAAGAACAAAGCATCGAGTTTTTTGTTG
This sequence comes from Pseudotsuga menziesii, assembly GCA_001517045.1. NCBI lineage: Eukaryota > Viridiplantae > Streptophyta > Pinopsida > Pinales > Pinaceae > Pseudotsuga > Pseudotsuga menziesii. Next base: position 296,450 of record LPNX010968000.1, on the reverse strand, counting down.
TAAGCCCCATTTCTTGTACTCAAATTGATCTTTCCAAGTGATCTTGCTTTCCTTCACACTCATAAGACTCTAGCTATATGCTGCTCTTGAAGGAGCATTGGGTAGGTGGTAATTTAACCTTTTTCGGACCTCCCTGACTAAGTACAAAAAATGTTCACCTTTTCTTCTATGGAAGTTAAGAGAGTTCTTTTGCTGTATGTTTTACACTTTTTCGGCCTTAGGTGACTAAATTGGACGAAAAAGGACCCCCCTAGAGTCTTCTTCGGATTTTTCAGACTCTTGAAACATGAAAACACCAAGTGAGCATGTACTAGTTCAGGCTCATAAAATCCATGAATCAGTGACATTATCAAGAATTATTCCCTCTTCTCTTCAAGCTTGTCAAAAAATGAAGAGAGACTCGAGTTGACTTTCCTGGACTCGTTAAAATTTAACAGGGAAGATAAGGAAGAAGTTTTCTCTTGGTTCTTAGTTAGTGGTAGCATTTCATCCTTGAACATAGCACTCTCTATCTTTTTCGATACTCATGTCTCAGTGTTCATTTTCAGTTCAACTATTACTTCAAGTTTCTTACTCCTCCTCTTGTCAAGTTCTACTGGGGGAATATGATCATGTCTCCTACATGACATATAAGTCTAGTTGTCCTATCTGTAAAGTTAAAAGCTGCCTTGGGTCATCTCTATGGCATGCTCACTTTTCAAGGAATTAACCCTATATCTGATTTATATCCTGATTCCATCATTGTCTTATGTGCTATTATTTGTGTTTTCCTTCCTTTCCTAGTTCCTAGTCACTCTTGTGATCCCATGGAGGATCTATTGCCTTCCTCATCACAGTATGGTTCTGCATCAACACTTCCTAACAATGAAGACCTAGAGTTTTTGATGATAGTACCTTGCGATTCAATTTCATTATTGGTGAATTCCTTTGCTTCAGTTGTTGATTATCACCTATTGGTTGACAATCTGTTGAATCCTATCCATGTTCGACTTCAATCACATCTATTCACATGGCTTGGATTGTACTGGTTCTTTGGGATTTTTGACGAAGACCTTAGTTTCATATTTATGGACTAAGCTACACAAGATTATGTTGTGGTCACTCACACAACTTCGAGATCTTTGAAGACTCATCATTATTGTATATTGTGGCTTTGATCCACCTTTGTAATACATGTGGTCTTGTACCTGTGCTATATGGTGTACTCAAATATTATAAAGCAGCTAGTGTTCCAGTATATTGAACATATCATCCTCAGATACATTATGTTTCTAATAATCAGAGGATCACCCACTCAGATCCTTTTGCTCCCACAGAAGCTTCTTTCTCAGGCCTTTCAGACCATGAACACCGCGGACAACACCAAAGCTATCCTGCTTGCAGAAAGAACTTACATAAACTACAGCACTATCAAAAGAAGCCTTCCCTAGGAATGTTTTCCCTTCCTAGAGACAAGAGTGCCATGGAAACCACCAATAGCCAAAATCAAAGGTCCTACTATCCAGGTCGAAATCTACCAGACACCCCGTTCAGACAGTTTTATTCTGACAGTAAAGTTAAAAAAGAATACCTGCCTCATAAGTCATCCGAGGTAAATGAAGTAGTGTCTGATGAAATCAAGTTAGCTAATTGGGGTAATTTCCAGCAACAACTTACTGCAAAAAATCTAGATAATATGGCTCTAGATTTACTCGAGATAAAAGGCACCATTTTAGAAGAAAAAAATAAGGTTTCAACTATAGAAGCCAAGTTAGAACTGATAGACCATCTTCTTTTAGACTCTAACGAAATAAAAATTGTTGTAGCACAAGCAGCAGAGAAAATTGAAAAAAGATTGGAGACAGTCATCTAGCTCCTTGCTCAGAACGAGAATTTGAAGAAAAGAGTTCCACAGGTTAGTCCTATGGCTCTGTCCTTAGCATTGCAAGGATATGATAAGAAGAAGCCCTCTGGTCCTCAACTAGAGCGCATTTTGTCCTTTGGGATGTTCAATACTCCTAATGAGACAGATGACAGATTAGAGTTTAATTTCGGTCAAGATGAGAAAGAATATGAAGAAGCCAAAGACTGGATAGAATTCATGAAGTCTTTGAAGCCAGCCCTTGAACCGAAGTATCTGCATATGATGTCTACCCATTAGATGATCAAAACTGAGCCCCATGAGCCAGAACAAGATGTTCCCATGACCTCTGCATCATCTGCTCCCAAATTCAATACCCAGTTTGGTATTGCAGCCATTAGTAACCTTATTTCGCAAATGCCTGATCACCCAGTATTAAAAATCCAATGCCAGAGTCGTGATGAAATCAAGACTGCCCTAACTCTACTATTTAATTGGACAATTGCCCAAAGAACTAAAGAACCCGCTTTGACTGGACAACATTTGGGAAATCTTATTGTAGCCGGCCTTTCTGGCCTTGCTTCAGAATGGCGGCGGCATTTACCTAGCAACATAAGAAATGAATTACTTTTAGCTAACGATGCAGATTAACAAATACTGAAGGCCCTCAGTAAACAATTTTACGGTGAAGACCAAGCAGATCAGACAGATCATTATGCTTCGCAGTTTATGACTGCCCGTCTTTGTAATCTGTCACAATCAGAACAGTATTTCTGCTACATGCAGAAATTGCTTATATTAGCCAGAAAAGCCAATGACCCTGCATACCTGAAACATTACTTGCGTAGTTTTCCTGGCCATGTACTTGATGCTGTAGAAAAATTTCTAAAGGATAGAAATTTGCGTTATGAAGATTTGTCCCCATTTGGCTGTCCCCACTTGTCGCCTTGGATGATTTGGTCTTGACCTCTTAGTGTAGGTTTTGATAACCAGATCCATCAGATGACCTATTAATGTCAGTCACTGGCAACCAGTCCACCGGGAGAAATTTGTATAAATGAGGGCCTCGGGCCTCATTCTAGGCAGAGTCATTTGAGTCTTTGCATTAAGCAAGTAGTCCGCTCTGCAACTCTGGGAGTTGAGTCTGTCAGTGCCTTGAGCAAGTAGTCTACTTAGCCCTTAAGTCTAGAGTCAGTAATAGGCATAGTATGCTCTGCTGGTTGGAAAAAGCTATAACACAGCATCAGAATTGCATAAGTCTATGTATTGAGTCTGTATCCAGACTGAGTATGCTCTGCAAGTTGGGTTCGACCTACAACATTGCATCAGAAAAGATCTGAGTCTTAGATTTGTCTGTAAATCAAGTCTATGCTCTGAGACTTGCCCTCGTGGTATAAGATCTTATCAGAAGCTTGATATAGGAGTATTCTGTATATTTACAGTGCCGACCTTCGCTCTCTGAAGGCTATCTGCTATAAGTGTTTGTAAGAATCCATAATGTATCTTACTGTGATAATAACAATTGTCATTTCTGTGTGTATCGTGCTTATTGCTGTATTGAGTCGTCTCATTAAGAGAGATTTGTTTGATATAATTGCTACATCCACGAATTAAAGGAAGAATTTGAAGCTGTTGTTCGATCACTGGCGTGTTTGGTATCAGAGCCATGGAACAGTGAAGAGCCGAGGAATAGTGAAGAGCTGAGTAACAGTGACTCTGCATATTTACTGTAAGCTAATCCGCACTATACCTTTACTGTTTACTATTTTGTTGATGCAAGTCTAAAAGTAATACTCCTCGTAGGTAAGTGGAAATGACTTACTACGTAATTGTAGAATATCCTAAGGTTTTCTAAGAGGTCTGTTTAGGGTAATTAGCCGTTGGTGAAGGTGTCGTAAATCCCGTTGTTTTGACCTAAAGTGAGACAGAAGCCTTTTGAAATGGATCCCACAATGGATATTACTTCTCACAGTATTCTAGACTATCAGCAGGATGGTAACAATGAAGTGTCTCTTGCAGAGAGGCATTCATCCTTCGTAGAATGCTCCTCTTTCGACCCATCCTCTTCAATCATTCACATTGATCATACCAATCCCTCTTCTGATTGGCAATTACCGACAATACTTCCTAAAGATGAATACAAACTCTCTTTTCGGGAATATGTTTGTTGTTCTCATATTCGCCTGTCTACTACTGATATTTGTTTTAATGACTCTGAGGAGCCAGTACACATTAATCTAATAGATAGAAATCAGATAGACTGGGCTAAAAAACATGGTTATAAATACGCACACCTAGGTGCAATACGACTTGGCCTTGGTCCCCTTGTCCGTCCTTTCTTAAATGTTTCTTCCTTGTGTGTTGCTATAGATACACGGCATACCCAATTTGTAGATGCAATAATAGGAGGTTTTACTGCTCCCTTACACAATGGTCCTGCATATGGCACAATATTTCCTAAGTTCAGTGTAAGCTTAGAAGACCCTCACATATATGACTTGTTAAAAGCATATGTGCTTCCTCAAGGTTTCAGTATGATGACTGGTTCTTGCATCCTTCACCTTAAAAGCCTTGTCTGTATACATTTTGGAAACGACACTCTTCCCCCTTTGAAAAAGTCTATCCATCAAAGTTCACACCTACTCAGCGTGGTGGAACAAGACAGATCCAAGCAAGCCCAGCTAGTTACCTTTGACTGGACTCACATAAAATATCCACAACAATGGGAAGTAAAATATAATGAGCTCCGAAACTCAGAGGCCACTCAGAAAGCTTTAGCATCCAGACCTCTACAGTTTAACAGACAAACCAGTTCATTCCGATACCCTGATCCTGATCTAGTACCTGCAAATAGATTCTCTCCTCTCTCTCGTTCTCATTCTGTTTCTAATAATCAGAGGATCACCCACTCAGATCCTTTTGCTCCCACAGAAGCTTCTTTCTCAGGCCTTTCAGACCATGAACACCGTGGACAACACCAAAGATATCCTGCTTGCAGAAAGAACTTACAGAAACTACAGCACTATCAAAAGAAGCCTTCCCTAGGAATGTTTTCCCTTCCTAGAGACAAGAGTGCCATGGAAACCACCAATAGCCAAAATCAAAGGTCCTACTATCCAGGTCGAAATCTACCAGGCACCCCGTTCAGATAGTTTTCTTCTGATGGTAAAGTTAAAAAAGAATACCTGCCTCATAAGTCATCCGAGGTAAATGAAGTAGTGTCTGATGAAATCAAGTTAGCTAATTGGGGTAATTTCCAGCAACAACTTACCTTTACTATTTACTATTTTGTTGATGCAAGTCTAAAAGTAATACTCCCCATAGGTAAGTGGAAATGACTTACTAAGTAATTGTGGAATATCCTAAGGTTTTCTAAGAGGTCTGTTTAGGGTAATTAGCCATTGGTGAAGGCATCGTAAATCCTATTGTTTTGACCTAAAGTGAGACGGAAGCCTTTTGAAATAGATCCCACAATGGATATTACTTCTCACAGTATTCTAGACTGTCAGCAGAATGGTAACAAGGAAGTGTCTCTTGCAGAGAGGCATTCATCCTTCGCAGAATGCTCCTCTTCCGACCCATCCTCTTCAATCATTCACATTGATCATACCAATCCCTCTTCTGATTGGCAATTACCGACAATACTTCCTAAAGATGTATACAAACTCTCTATTGTTGGGAATATGTTTGTTGTTCTCATATTCTCCTGTCTACTACTGATATTTCTTTTACTGACTCTGAGGAGCCAGTACACATTAATCTAATAGATAGAAATCAGATAGACTGGGCTAAAAAACATGGTTATAAATACGCACACCTAGGTGCAATACGACTTAGCCTTGGTCCCCTTGTCTATCCTTTCTTAAATGTTTCTTCCTTGTGTGTTGCTATAGATACATGGCATACCCAATTCGCAGATGCAATAATAGGAGGTTTTACTGCTCCCTTACACAATGGTCCTGCATATGGCACAATATTTCCTAAGTTCAATGTAAGCTTAGAAGACCCTCACATATATGACTTGTTAAAAGCATATGTTCTTCCTCAAGGTTTCAGTATGATGACTGGTTCTTGCATCCTTTAGCTTAAAATCCTTGTCTGTATACATTTTGGAAATGACACTCTTCCCCCTTTGAAAAATTCTGTCCATCAGAGTTCACACCTACTCAGCGTGGTGGAACAAGACAGATCCAAGCAAGCCCAGCCAGTTACCTTCGACTGGACTCACATAAAATATCCACAGCAATGGGAAGTAAAATATAATGAACTCCGAAACACAGAGGCCACTCAGAAATCTTTAGCATCCAGACCTCTGCAGTTTAACAGACAAACCAGTTCATTCCGATACCCTGATCCTGATCTAGTACCTGCAACTAGATTCTCTCCTCTCTCTCATTCTCATTATTTTTCTAATAATCATAGGATCACCCACTCAGATCCTTTTGCTCTTGCAGAAGCTTCTTTCTCAGGCCTTTCAGACCATGAACACTGCAAACAACACCAAAGTTGTCCTGCTTGCAGAAAGAACTTACAGAAACTACAGCACTATCAAAAGAAGCCTTCCCTAGGAATGTTTTCCCTTCCTAGAGACAAGAGTGCCATGGAAACCACCAATAGCCAAAATCAAAGGTCCTACTATCTAGGTCGAAATCTACCAGACACCCCATTCAGACAGTTTTCTTCTGATGGTAAAGTTAAAAAAGAATACCTGCCTCATAAGTCATCCGGGGTAAATGAAGTAGTGTCTGATGAAATCAAGTTAGCTAATTGGGGTAATTTCCAACAACAGCTTACTGCAAAAAATCTAGATAATATGGATCTAGATTTACTCGAGATAAAAGGCACCATTTTAGAAGAAAAAGATAAGGTTTCAGCTGTAGAAGCCAAGTTAGAACTAATAGACCATATTCTATCAGACTCTAACGAAATACAAACTGCTGTAGCACAAGCAGCAGAGAAAATTGAAAAAAGATTGGAGACAGTCATCCAGCTCCTTGCTCAGAATGAGAATTTGAAGAAAAGAGTTCCACAGGTTAGCCCTATGGCTCTATCCTTAGCATTGCAAGGATATGATAAGAAGAAGCCCTGTGGCCCTCAACTAGAGCGCAATTTGTCCTTTGGGATGTTCAATACTCCCAATGAGACAGATGACAGATTAGAGTTTAATTTCGGTCAAGATGAGAAAGAATATGAAGAAGCCAAAGACTGGATAGAATTCATGAAGTCTTTGAAGCCAGCCCTTGAACCGAAGTATCTGCATATGATGTCTACCCATAAGATGATCAAAACCGAGCCCCATGAGCCAGAACAAGATGTTCCCATGACCTCTACATCATCTGCTCCCAAATTCAATACCCAGTTTGGTATTGCAGCCATTAGTAACCTTATTTTGCAAATGCCTGATCACCCAGTATTAAACATCCAATGCCATATTTGTGATGAAATCAAGACTGCCCTAACTCTGCTATTTAATTGGACAATTGCCCAAAGAACTAAAGAACCCGCTTTGACTGGACAACATTTGGGAAATCTTATTGTAGCCGGCCTTTCTGGCCTTGCTTCAGAATGGTGGCGGCATCTACCTGGCAACATAAGAAATGAATTACTTTTAGCTAATGATGCAGATCAACAAATACTGAAGGCCCTCAGTAAACAATTTTACGGTGAAGACCAAGCAGATCAGACAGATCATTATGCTTCGTAGTTTATGACTGTCCGTCTCTGTAATCTGTCACAATCAGAACAGTATTTATACTACATGCAGAAATTGCTTATATCAGCCGGAAAAGCCAATGACCCTACATACCTGAAACATTAGTTGCGTAGTTTTCCCGGCCATGTACCTGATGCTGTAGAAAAATTTATGAAGGATAGAAATTTGCGTTATGAAGATTTGTCTATAGATCAGTTGCATCAATATATTCTTGAAACCTGGCAAGAACATTGTCTTGCTAAGCGAGTTGAGAAATATTTTAAGTGGCATCGGGATATGTTCACGCCATCCTTTTGCAAAAATGTCGCTCAGCTTCCTAATTGGGGTTGTGGTGCACACAACCATGGGCATTTACAGTCTGGATGTAAGTGTCATTCTAAAAAGAAGAAAGGATTTCACTCCAGTGAACCAAGATATCATTATCCAGATAAATCCTTGAAGTTTTCTAGAAAGCATAAATCTATGTTCCAAAGACCTTATCCTACAAAACCAAAGCAGAAACATTTCATTAAAAGAAGGTCTTATAAAGCTGATTCTAAAGCATGCTTCTTGTGTGGTCAACAAGGACATTGGGCTAATAAATGTCCTAAGAAGAAGTCCAAGCCTAAAATTGCAGCTTTTTGTGATAACTTAGATCCAAAGTGGTAGGATAAACCCAATGATGAGGAAACACCTTCTGGAGAAGTCATTTATCTCCCAGATGATTCAGACACTACTTCTGATTCATCCGCCTCAGATCCAGAGTTCTAGCCAGCCTTGAACAAATTTGCTCAGTCTTCCTCCTCTTCTGATTCAGAAGCCGAAGCAAATTTGGGGGGGTTTGAGATACCTGAATTTAGCTTTTCTCTTAACATGTTTTCTCTTGATATGTTGGCCCTTTCTAGGAAGCAATAAATAGAAAAGGAAGTAGCTGCTATAGACCTTAATATCTCTGAGCTCAAACCATATCAGTTCCAGTAGAAAGAGAATCTCAGAAGAAGAAAGGGTCAGCTCCTCCAACAGCTTACCCCATACAAGGGAAAAGAGAAACGGGCTTACGAAGCCTCTGTATCTTACAGTCCTGCAGAACTATATCAGAATTACCCAGAAGGACATGAAGATCGACAGAGATTCAGAATGGATAGAGAATCTAAGCTCAGACTCCAAATAAAGGAAGAACAAGATAAGCTGAGAAAGCTTTGCATAAAGATAGAAGATCTCAAAAGCGAAGTCAAGATACTTCAGATGGAAAGAGATCAGTCTTCTGATGAAGACCTTAGCAAGCATTATGAAAGTGCTCTGAGTGCTGAATGCATAATAGAAGAAGAAGAGTCTCCTCCTTCCTCGCCCTCACATCCACCACAGCAGTCTGTAAGTCTTTCCATGCTTTCTGGTCTGAAGTTGTATATTCTAGTTACCTTTCATCCTTGTGAATATAAACCCTATAATTTGAGTTGTTTATTAGACTCTGGATGCCAAGTCAATTTAGCTTGTGGGTCTGCTATTCCATCTTTTTACTGGGAAAAGACTATTGATGGTGGCACCGCCATAAATGGAGTCCCTATCTAGTTACAGGCCAAAGCTAAACTCTCTGTATATTTTAATAGCATTCATGATACCTTAACTTTGTATAGAATGGATGATCTTAGCGAAGATTGTGTCCTAGGATCTAACTTCCTGCACCAAGTTAATCCTTACCTGGCCAATCATAGAAAGGGAACCTTCACCTGTGTTTTGAAAAATAAGAAGGTTGTCCTACCCCTGACTTTCAGATCTATCCCGAAATGCAGAATATCTGAGCTTCCTCCTGTACAGACCCCTAACAGAGCTCAGTTAATGAAGATGGATAGATGTAAGATTTTCTCAGAGATCCATGGAGAAAGAACATTAAAATAAATCACTGAGAAACTTAGAAAAGATTGTTGTTCAGACAGTCCGAATGCATTTTGGACTTGTGAGAAATATTTTGTCTCCTTGCCCTATGATCCTCAGCAAAAGGTCAGACCTATGAAGGCCTCTGCAGCTTTGATGTCTCCCAGCGAAGTTAAGTTCTGCGACGCAGAAATCAAAGAGCTTTTAGCCAAAGGTTTAATAGAGCATGCTAAAAGTCCCTGGGCATGTAGATCGTTTGTCGTGAACAAGCATTCATAACAGAAGAGAGGAAAGTCGAGGTTAGTAGTAAACTACAAACCTTTGAACACGACTTTACAGAAGGTTAGATATCCTCTCCCTAATAAAGCTAGCCTGCTACAAAGAATCACAGGTTGTAGCATCTTCAGCAAGTTTGATTTAAAGTCTGGTTTCTACCAGACAGGTATTAAGGCTGAAGACAGATTCAAGACAGCATTCGTGGTACCTAGAGGACAGTACCAATGGAAAGTGCTGCCCTTCAGTATAAACAATGCTCCATCTGAGTTTCAGAAACGCATGGAGGATATACTCAGAGATTACAGTTGGGCATTAGTTTATATTGATGATATACTCATATGTTCCAGAAGTCTGCAAGAACACTAGCAACATTTACAGAAGTTCTATGAGTTGGTCTACAAACATGGGTTAGTATTGTCTGAACCTAAAATGGAAATCGGGAAGACAGAGATAGAGTTCCTTGGATTCAAGATCCAGAAGGGACAGGTTATTCTTCAAAACCATGTCTTATCTTGCTTTGATAAATTTCCTGATGAAATATTAGACAAGACCCAGTTACAGAGATTCTTAGGATCTATGAATTACATTCGGCCTTTCTACAAGGGCCAAGCAGCTGATATCATTGTTTTGCAGCAAAGACTGAAAAAGAATCCGCCAAAATGGTCAGCTAACATGTCTGCAGCAGTTCGAAAAATTAAGCAGAAAGTGTTGGAGCTGTTGCCTCTCTCTTTGCCTACCAGTAATGGTCACTTGATAAGAGAGACAGATGCATCATCTACAACATGGGGTGGTGTCCTGTTAGAAGTTTTAGAAGGCATAGATAATGTTTGTGGTTATGGCTCAGGGTCGTTCAAATCAGCTGAACTCAATTACCCTTCCAGCCATAAAGAGATCTTGGCTGTTAAGAAAACAGTCCTGCACTTCATATTGTTCTTAAAACCCGTTAAATTCATCATAAGAACAGACTTGAAGATTATGCCTGACATATTTAAAAATGAAAGTCTCATGGATGAAAACAGTAGCAGAATCCTGAAATGGTTTTTATGGTTAAATAATTTTGATTATGAAATTATTTACAAACCAGGATATCTTAACTATTTAGCTAACATGTTAACCAGGGAATCAGCACAAAAACAGCATGCAGCTTTAAATATGTTTTCTGCCGAAAGTTCCAGTTCAGGAAAGGAGTCGAATGATGATAAAGGCAAAGCTCCTATGACAACTGAAGAGCTGATCGCTAAAGAAGAAAATATCGCTCATGAAAAGAAGCTCACATATGATGAGCTTATCAAGAAAGAAGGATTGTTCATCCTTCCATGGGATAACACCCTGCCATACGAAGTCCGGATTCAATCCCTTGAATACGCTTCTGTAGACGAAGCAAAAAGGTTTCTGCAACTTACCCTCATCAAGAACATCCAGTCATTGCCATTAAAGCTTGAAATATTGCAGCGATGGGAGAAGGATGCATTCCACAGTTTTGCTGATGCTTATCCAAAGCTCAGAGAATGCAGAGAGGTCTTCCTAGATGAATATTATGAAGGAAATAAATATGTTGACCTATGTGATGGACGTCTAAGATGGACATCATACAATCTGATCCTTTAGTATTGCAGAGAACATGGCAGTATCATCATTTGTGTCGATCCTGCCAACCTTCGTCATAACACCAGCTGGTCTGGATGGATTGATGTGTTTCTTGACATCTTCTGTCCGAGGAGGAACTGGGAGAATATACATGCAAACTTCATTCTCCACCTGAAAGCTGATATGGAAGTCGCTGATCAGGAGCACCAGTGGTTTAAATTCATGCTCCATCATGAAGGAGGTTCATACAAGCCACTAGAACATCGGATCTATGCTCAATAGAAGTTCATCAGAAGAAGCATTGAAGATGATCGTATTGAGTCCAGAGTTACTACCAGAGAAATTCCGTTGGACTATCGGGTTGAATCACTTTTTCGGGGTGAATTCATGTTTGGACCGAATCCAATATTCAAGGGTTCGGATGTTGAAAACTGTTTTGGTACAGATCTTTATCCACCAGATCCACCTCCAGATAATCCGCCTTTGGATGAAGATATTTTATTTGGTCATGATTATGACTTCGATGATTCGGAGATATGGGAGATGCTGTAAGGACGTGATCCTTACTATTAGCTAGAAGCAGCGGTGGGCCCTGAAGGCTGAGTGGACCAGTATTTCCCACATTGTATCCCTCGTGGGCGGGATGAAAGCCTCACATTTGTAATAGTTAGGGAATAATACTGTCGTGGGCCAGTTATGCTCCACCGTGTACTTTTTGTCTAGAGTTTGTCGGCCATGCACGAAGATTCCAGGTCCCTGTAATGCCAAAAGCTAATTAAGGGACGAGATAATGACAGTGGCTATCCCCACTTGTCGCCCTGGATGATTCGGTCTTGACCTCTTAGTGTAGGTTTTGATAACCGGATCCACTGGATGACCTGTTAATGTCAGTCACTGGAAACCAGTCCACCGGGAGAAATTTGTATAAATGAGGGCCTCGGGCCTCATTCTAGGTATATTCATTCAAGTCTTTGCATTGAGCAAGTAGTCCACTCTGCAACTCTACGAGTTGAGTCTATCAGTGCCTTGAGCAAGTAGTCCGCTCGGCCCTTAAGTCTAGAGTCCGTAATAGGCATAGTATGCTCTGCTGGTTGGAAAAAGCTATAACATAGCATCAGAACTGCATAAGTCTATGTATTGAGTCTATATCTAGACTGATTATGCTCTGCAAGTTAGGTTCGACCTACAACATTGCATCAGAAAAGATCTGAGTCTTAGATTTGTCTGTAAATCAAGTCTATGCTCTGAGACTTGCCCTTGTGGTATAAGATCTTATCAAAAGCTTGATATAGGAGTATTCTGTATATTTGCAGTGCCGACCTTCGCTGTCCGAAGGCTATCTGCTATAAGTGTCTGTAAGCATCCATAATGTATCTTACTGTGATAATAACAATTGTCATTTCTGTGTGTATCGTGCTTATTCCCGTATTGAGTTGTCTCATTAAGAGAGACTTGTTTGATATAATTGCTACATCCACGAATTAAAGGAAGAATTTGAAGCTGTTGTTCGATCGTTGGCGTGTTTAGAGGATGATACGACTTTGTATATGACATTATTATGTATTTGTTTCAGGTACTACCTTTTCTCCATTGGACTTTTGAGTTCTCCAAGATGATGATTATAATGTATTTCATCCATCATTTTCCTATGACCTCACACATTAGGGGGCATCTGTTATCAACCCAAATGGCACTTCTCCGTTCGAGTGCTGACATTCCCTATGTTGGTACACAAAAGGACATCTTAGGATTGAAGTTTTCCAAAACACTATAGATGGGCATGACATGGGATGCATTTACCCTTGAACTAGCTTGCCATATTATTTTTCTAAGTTTTGAATGGTGTACACGACTATCCTCATTGCAACTCGCGTATGTATGCGACTATACTCATTGACAACTGGCGTACTGTATGCGACTATCTCCATTACAACCCACGTACATCAGCATCCGTGGGTTTCCTTTAAGCAACTCATGTGTCATGCGCAGGTTGCCTATATTAATAGTCGCGTACATATTTATTCGACATTAAAAAATATAAATCACAATTAGTGAAGATCAGTTAGGTCCTAATCATTAACTATCCTAACTGTTTCAACCTCATCAACCTTCAAAACTACTCTATTTCCCAAAGTATAAATAGAGGCCTTGGGGAGGGCATTAATCAATCAATTTTGGAGAGCAAAGTTATGCTCGTGGTATATCTTCAGAAGTTTTGGAGCACCAGAACTCAGAGTCCTTTGGTTGTAGAGGAGTCCTTGTTTCAGAAGCTGGGTTGTACTCTTATCTCATTAACTGATTGTTAATACAGAGAATTCTTCTGCCAACATTGTGTTGAGTCTCTTTCATGTATCATGGTTGATGAATATATTTGATTATGCACTAGATATATTGTTTATCTAACCTCTCATATATACATGTATAAGATTGTACTTGGAGAATTTTCTCTTTGTAGGTGAAGGAGGTGCATCCCTGAAAGCTTTGGAGAGAAGCAGAATGGAAGAAGATCAAGCTTGGATCAACCATCGGTAATTGGGTGAGTCAAGAATTTCTTCCTATTTCCTTTCTGTACTCTATTAAAGCTGAATTTCTGCAAGGTTAGTAGTAAGTTGGTAACCCCATACCCTAGGTTACAAGGGTGTTTAACCTTGAACAACAAATACCCTTAACAAGAATTATACCCTCCCATTCCTCCTCTTCCACAATTTCCATAAAACCATTAATTTTCCCTTGCCCCTGATTCCACAATAGTGTCAATGCCTCATAACAATTGGGTACCTATTAAATTATCGATTAGAATTTACAAAGGCAATATTTTCGTGGCTCGTTGGAAAATGGAGGAATGGGCTCACGATGGAATCCATTGGCCACAGGTTTTGACCAGAGGATTTGATACTGTGGATGGGAGGAATGCTATAGAGGTCTCCAAATTGCCTTTTTTGGTTCCTCCAGAGATAAACAAAGATATTCCGGTTTAAAGTTTAAAGTTTAGAAGAAACCAACCCATGGTATGATAAAGAATCTAAAAATGGAAGAAGAGCCATCATGAAAGCTATTGAAGAGTCTCTGAAAATTGAGAAGGTAAATTGATACAAAGTGCCAATTAAAAGAAAAAAAACACTCAATATAAATAAAAAAATAGGGAAATCTTTTACACCTCTCAAAAGTAACTTTTAAGAAATTCCGGAGGAAAATTCAAACTAGTAAAATTAAAGATAATAATATGATTTATTTTAAAGATTGGAATTCCTCTCTCAAAAATATTTACAAATCCCCGAATGCCATAAATAACATTCAAAGCTCCGTTATAGTGGAAGAATTTTTATTGTTAAAAGACATTGATTTTGGGGTTAAGCACCTAGTAAAAGGAAAAGCTAAGGTCACTGAAGGATACTAAGCATAAATCCTAAAAAATTGATGGCATGTCCTCATTCCTCACATCATCAAACTGTTCAATCTAGCAGTCAAGTAAGGTTTCCTTAATCCATGGACTTAGAGGCTCGTTATTCCTATATTTAAAAGAAATGATCAAAATAACCACTCTAATTATGAGACCATCATGATTATCCCTCTCTTAGCCAAGATTTATAGGAAAATATAAGAAAAGTAACTCGATGTATGGCTAGAAAGAGAAGGTAAGTGGATTTCAGAAGACATCACTCTACCATGGACCACCTTGTTATGCCTAGGATTATTGTGGAGGATTTTTGTAATAGTAAATCCAATATGTTATGTTTCTTTCTGGACTTTTGGGAATCTTTCAATAAGGTGCCTAGAAATAACTTACTGAACAGATTAGAAGAGGTCAAGGTTCCTTTCGAGCTAAGAGATGTTGTGATAAGGTTGTGCAAGACTATCATTTCCAATTTAAGAGAACATATGGGCAATTGAAAGATATTACTTGTAATATTAGAGTTAAGCAAGGTTTCCCTCTCCCCTACCCTTTTCTCCATATACGTCACTAACCTAGAAGTTTATTTAGAAGAAGCAGGTTGCACTAGCCTGACCTTAGTTGGAATAATACCCATCCTCCTTCTCTATGTAGATGATATAATTCTTTTGGCAAGGCGCCCCTTTGACCTTGATAAGGAATTAAGAATTCTCAAAGATTATTATGGGTATGATTGCTAACAAAAAAAAATTGATTATTAAATCCAAGAAGGACACATATGCTAATTTTGTTTATGAAATTAACAACTTGGATGAGGTATCTTATTACACATATCTAAGAATTGATAATCATCACAAAATCAAATGAAACTGTAGCATTGAGAAAAGGACTAATGGAAGGTGAAAAGTTTATTTTGGTCTTGAAACTAATAGTAAGTCAGCAAACCTTGTGATGTGGGATAAAAAGAAGTTTCTTTTTGAAACCCTCATCACTCATGTCATATTGTATGATTGTGAAGTTTGGGGATACAATATCTCTCGAGAGTCCTAGATAAAGGTTGAGTAGATCCAGAAGCGCTTTAAAATTTGTGTAACCTCACAATTAAAAGCAATACACCCTACCCTAATATCTTAATACCAGTGGGTTTTCCTCCTATTAAGAGCATCACTGTGACTAGGTGCATGAGGTTCAAGCACATGATAATAGTTTGGGAGACTAGAGGATTCCTAAAATAGCTTTAAAATCTAGTCAATACTACCTATAGATTTCATGGCTTGGTTAAACCATTAAGGGAATGAAGAAAAATGTTACTTCACAAAATATCAATAACATTAAAAATATTATTGCATCTAAGCTTAAAGATAAAATGTGGGGTGAGAAAGATTTAGGGGCTAAAATAAAATTAAGATGTTATAAGGAGGTCATAAACCCTAATCTAGATCATTAAAAGTATCTTTTGGTTTTAACTAGTTCGAAGAAGAAAATTAATATAGCTAACATCAAAATGAATGCTCAAGGACTGCATAGTGAAATAGGGCAATCAAAAATTTCTAAAACAACATGGGTGGAAAGTTGTGGGACTATGAGCATTGAGGAGGAAAGTCACTTTCTCTTGGAGTTCCCCACATACAACCACATTAGATCATAACTTCATAATCTTTGCTACAATACAAACCTCCCTAACCTTCTAACATGTCAAAACTATGGTGACTTATGAATGTTTTTTTCCTAAGCTTTTTGAGTATAGGAATACAATTTTACAGCAAGCAAACTAATTCCTTTTTTTCTCTCTTAAGGTCCAATAGGCCAAGTTGGTCTCAATGGATGTTAACCATCATCATCATCATCATCATTATATATTCAAGTTGAACAATGATACCCATGAATATTTTCCATCAACCACTTATACAAATTTACTAATATAACATATTATATAATTAAGAATATTATATAATAAATATAATATAAACTAAGTAATAGTTATTCACAAATATTTATTGCATAGAGAATAGTGAGGTGATTATAGTCCATTATGGTGAAGATGTTGATGTTGTCACTTCCTAAAAATAAAAATAAAAAGTAATTAAAAATTCATGTTATTAAAAAAATCAAAAAATAAATTGTTATTAAAAAAATTCATACATCTCAAGAAATTAAGTTCCTCTTAGTAATCAAGTTTAAGATGAATCCAAGTTAGTATAGAGAAAATAACATTACAAAACATACAATTATAAATTTATTTTAATTAAAAAAATAAATATTTTTATTTTTAAATTTTTTTAATATTTAATATATTTAAATTAAAATCTTAAAAAAATGATTTTCTATTCTCAAATATTTTATTTAAAATATTGAATAAAAGTCATATAATTTTTTTTTCAATACAAACCATACAAATTTAAATTCATTTTAATTAAAAAAATTTAGCTTTTTTAAAAACTTAAAAACTTTTTTAATACTTCATAAATTTTAATTTATTTTAATTAAAACATTTAACTTTTCAAAAAAATATTAAAGTTTTTAATACTTAATAAATCTAAACTTAAAATAATTGAAAAACAATCCTCCAATATTGAATAACAAATCAAATCACTCTATGTAAAATAAACAAGAAAGTGTTGGGTTAAAAAAAATCATTTAAAAACCTTTTTAATATTTAACAAGTGGAATAAGCAACAAAGTTGCTTAGTACCTGCCTCCTAAGAAGAGATTGAAAATATATAGGAATAGGATAATTTTGCTATAAAAATATATGATAAAACAAATATAATTACAATTTGAAAGAAATTAAAATAGAAATGAATTAAAAAATGTCCATTTAAATACGATATAGGTTATTGCAATGTAGCATAAAACAAGCATATTCAAGCTTCCTTACATACTTCTAGTAATATTCTTGACTTATGTTATAAAAATATGCAAGTTTCTTTATAGACTAGCATAAATAGGAAATGAGAAATAATAGCTTATAAGACTATAAATTAATATCATTGTTGTGAGAATAGTTTATTTATATTTTATTATAAATTTATAATGTTATACAAATATGCAAGTTTTTTTTATAGACTAGCATAAATAGGAAATGAGAAATAATAGCTCATAAGACTATAAATTAATTTCATTGTTGTGAGAATAGTTTATTTATATTTTATTATAAATTTATAATTTAAATTTAAAATAAATTTAATTATTTTAAATTGAAAAAGAATGCTCTTTCTCGTCGCAGCCTGAAGGTTCTTGAAGGCATCATTTTTTTGGACTTTTGGCATGGTGGATCACCTGCATCTTTACTAGTCTCTCCTATTGGGGCTCTTAGTAGTTATTTTCTATGGGTTGACATGCTTCTTTGTTTGAATTCTTGTTCTATTTGTCTATGGACTACTGGTTTTTTTTTATGTATGAGTTGTGGTCGTGTACTTTTTACTATATGTACATATACTTTCCCTAATTCAAAGTATAACATTTTTTTAAATAAAAAAATATATCAAAATTATATATATATGTTTTGATTGATTACACAATTATATATAAAATAATTATGTATTGGTCTTCTCATCAGAACAGGGAATGTAAATAAATTAATACCATGTCTTCTCAGCACATATTGTTATCGACTTTGATATCTTCAAATTTTGATCCAGGTGTGTTTTTTGATGTGGCCATTTTAGGTTTTGTGAAATTTAATTAAGAAAAAATGTGAATGATTGAATTGACACAATCACATAAAAAGATGATTAAAACTGGTTGAAATGACGCTATCACCTTCATTTTCAAAGTAAAAAGTGATATTGTGTGGAGTTTATTGTTGTTTAAAACTGCACTGATATTGTGTCATTTTAAATGATAAAGTGATATTGATATTGTATGAATTTTTTAATTATAAATGATAAATCGATATTGATATTGTATTTTTTTAATTATAAAAAGATCAAAATGATAGTGTATATGGTTGGTTGATTATAATGGGATTTAACCCGAGTTTTGGCATAAACATCATTTCAGTTGGTAAAGGTGCCATTATTTAATTAATTAATGATTGCACTTATTTTATTGATTTTTATTTAAAGTTTAGTTAAAATTATTGGAAGTATTAAGTACAGTTAAACATAACATAATGGAAAAGTAAGACAAAAAATTATACCTCAAATATTGTAAAAACAAAAAAGAAATAGAATTCATCAATAGAAATTTACTGAACTTGCAAATGAAAAACAAGTATATATGTATAAATAATTTAATGTTACTTTGTCATTGCAATTTAGATCTGGTTTCCATTCCGATTCCCATTCTCGTTGAAGCTTGAATCTGTTTTCAATCTCTTGCTCTCACTGTGTTTGCACGACTTTTGATTGTTACAGGAATTTCATAAACAAGCTGGACCGTCTTATGAGCAGGTTGCAGGGAACACACCGATACCACGTTGTTTTTATATTTACAGTGGCGGCCCTGCCGTAAATCTCCTCAGTAGCCCCGGAGAATCTGTTCAAAGGCTTTCAAAAATTCCTCAGTCGGCCTTTGATGACCCAAATAAAATGTGTGGTCTCCTGCAAAAACATGAGAAATATATAGGCAGAGAGCCATATCATATTTACAATGATCGCTTATATTTGACTAGTCTACTCCGCCACACAGCTAATAATTTAGGGTCCGCAGTCGTTTATATTAACCGCCGTTTGCAAATACTCGGTCAAGCTTCGAGCCATGGTATTGTTGCAGCTCAATCAAGTTTTAATGGCTGCCTGGACTGGTTGTACTACACATACACTTAGGAACTGGGTAAGCCACCACATCACGCCCTGATTTATGGGTTCTGAATACTGGTTGCCCAAGAGATTCGTTATGCAGATGCCTAACAATGTCGTTGAAATCTTCTTCAGCCAATGTTTGGTCAAGGAAGTGAGGGAGCATTTGCCTTTTATTAGAAATTATGTGTTTTCTGTGGCGTGAGTATGCCATGTGGCCCTCTTGTACAATCATATATTAATAAATTGCCTGATTGAACTATTGATAGAATATGCGAGAGAATTCTAAGCACGGAGATTCAGAAGAAGAGAGCACCTGAATCGCACGGCCCATGTTTCCTCCATGTGATGCCATAAAAACATCGCTGTTCAGTGCCACAATGTAATCGATTGCAGCAAGAAGCGATGCTCTGTTACTCAGAGGTTCGAGCTCGCCTGGAAAGGCCAGGCTTTGCTTATTGTAAAGATTAGGGAAGCGTTTGATCAGAGGTTCCAGCACCTTCTTTCCTTCTAACGGTTCTCCGCCTGCCCAGTATATGCGGCTGTTTGTGGGCGCTCCCAAGACTTTAAGAAGTCTGTTGCAATAGCGAAAATTTTGAGGAATACGAGGCTTACAATTAGTGAAGAACAAACGGAAAGGGAAAGAAAATTACCTGGCGACTTCCATGGCATTAAGAGGGCATAGGCCAGCAAGCTTGCGCTCTATGTAAGTCATGTTGGATCGTGATGTGAGGAGAGACGGATGGCCTTTCCTCCCCTGTTGGATGTTTTGATCGTATTCTGAACCAGATCCGGGAAGGCATCCAGCTCTAACCCACACATCTTTCCCGAGCCGTAAATGAAGAGCTATGTAAGGACCCTCTTTCCACATTCTCTTTGCCAGTCTGTTTCCCAATGCTTGAATTGGTGCTGCAAATCTTATGGCCTGGAAGGCGACCTGGAACACAAACATACAATACACTATTAAGCGACCGATTGTCATCTAATTCACTTGCAGATTTAAAAAAAACAGGCAGGCATATTAACCTTGCAACAGAGCTTTTGAAGATCGGAAAGAAGATCTTTGGAAAGTCTCGAATCCAATCCACGAAGAAGCAGAACTCCTTCTTTGTTCAACTGTCATAGATTGACCATGGTCAGCTTTCTATTGAAATTGGGAAATTCTAAATGCAGGAGATGATGTCATAGTTGCCACTTGTCATCTGAAAACCAGATAACAAATTCCAAAGCTGACATCATTTGTCATTGGTCAATCACAACACAAATAAATACATTTTTATTATAATTAAAAATTATTATTTATAAAATTATAAAATTAAACATTGTAAACAGCATTTTGATTTTTTATACCTGCATTAAAAGAGAGCAACTAATACCAAAGTCAAACTCAATCGATTACAATATACCTGCTGAGGCAGGTATAATAAACCTACATTTAAAATAATTAGGAATTGTTTTTTCATTCTCAAATGTTCTATTTGAAGTATTGAATTGCAAATCAGTCAATGTAAGGAAACTACGAAAGTTTGAGATGACTTCTCTCTTTGCTGATTTTGGATTTTGTGCTTGGTTAAGTGTTCTGTTTGATCACTTCCTTGGCCAGCACCTATGAATTGGGACTCACTGTAAACTGTGAACTTTTTGTTAACTTTATTTGTATGTATCCCCTTAAAGGAAGCATAAGTTGATGTCCTTTGATTCAAATTAATGAATATCAAATTTTCTTCCTAAAAAAAAGTGGTTGTAGAAGGTAAACATTATGTACTTTAAAAGTTATGTTTAGAATATTTAATTAACAAACCTACAAAACTTTTGACTGCGTAAACGGTATTTAATTTATGTTTGAAGCTAAGAATTTTAATGCCTTAAAATATTCTCTTAAATCAACCTTCACCTCATTATCCATTTTTATTTACAATATCACAAACGCTAATCTGAGTTTTAATGCCTTAACTTCTACGCAAAGAAAAGTGGCCGATTCCCTAATCACCACTATATATATATATATAGATATATTTTGTGCAAAGGGCGATCTCCTGTCATGGCGCCACCTGTGTTAATGAGCCCTGTGCAGGGACACCTGGTTTACTTGTACATGGACTACAGCATCGTTCTGTTCTCTGTCGCGCTCTGTACCGTCATGATCCGGGAGATGTTCTTGTTTTACTTCTTCTTGGCGGCGGTTGCAGCCTGGTGCGTCGTCTGGAGAAAGCCGCCCGTCATCTCCAAACAGATCTTGGCATGGGGCGCAGTATTTGCTATAGTGTCCACTGTGCTCAGCCTCCGCTTCCGTGAGCTCTTCTCTTTCTTCTTGCTCCTCGCGGCAACCGTCAGCTGGTGCGCCCTGTACCTCTACCATAATAAAGAGGTGCTAGAGGGCTTCTACAGGGCACGCCTGCACTATTTGGGGGCGCTCCTGACCCCGGTGCTCGTGCTCACCGGATTTAAAGCGATCATCTTCCTCGCAGTTGCGGTCGGGTTTGCCATCGTTGTTCTGGACTCGGCATTAGATGGCTTGGATTACTAGGGTTAAGATTAGCGCTTGCAATTCCTTATTTTTTCAATGTAAATCTGAATTATTGTTTTTAGTGTAATAATAAATTTAAAGTTTAGAAAATAAAAATAAAATAAGTATGGTTTATTAAAATAAATTAATAACTGTTTTTTTCTAAAAACTAAAATAACTCTTAAATATAAAACAGAATAATTTTAAAAGTTTTTATAAATTTTTAATTATTAAAAAAAATAATAATTATAAAATATGTTAATACATATAAGATTAGATATTATGGGAAGAGTTTTTACCAAAATTATATATTATATAATTTGTAGTAACTTTATGGTTAATACAATCAATAGATTAAGTTTTAAATGGTAAACGGTTGTGGTATTTTTTAGCTATATATATTTGATTATATTACCAAAAAAAAAAAAAAATCTATCTTAATTTTGGTTTTATCAAAGGTTGAGAGAGATCAAATCTAAGTGAGAATTCTAGTGCTATATTTGAGTAAAGGTTGCACCTCAAGAGATTTGATTCATCTTTACACTTATAGAGCCAATATTCAAATAAAGATAAAAATGTGGCTTTTAATATATATATATATATATATATATATATATATATGTCTGTGTGTGTGGGTGTGTCATAATGGTGGTGGTTAACGTCTCGTGAGACCAAACTTTGGCCTATCCGACCTAAAGAAATGAATTATTTAGTTTGTTTTAAAATTGTATTTCTATGCTCAAAGAGCTTGGAGAGAAGAGTCTCGAGCTCACTATAATTTTGACATGTTAAAAGGCTAGAAAGGTAGGTATTGCAACAAAGATGATGAAACTGAGATCTAATGTGGGTGTAGGCAAGCCACTCTAAGAGGAAATGGTTTTCATCCTCAATGTTCATATTCTCACAGAGATGGCAGATCCTTTCCACCCATGGTGTTTTAGGAACTCACCAATGACTTGTTTCACTATGGAGCTCATGAGAGTTCATTCTTATCTTGGCTATATTAATTTTTTTCTTTGAACTAGTTAAAACAGAGATATACTTTTGATCTTCTAGAGTAAGGTTGATGAGCTCCTTATAATATCTTAATTTTCTTTTAGCCTCTAAATATTTCTCACGCCACATTTTCTCTTTAAACTTAGAAGTAACAATATTTTTAATGTTATTAATATTTTGCAATGCAATATTTTCGTCGATCTTCCAATGGTTTAACCAGGTCTTGGTATCTTTATACCAACCTCACTTGAGCCTTAGGTGGTTTTGGATGGAATTTAAAGATAGCTTAGAAAGTCTATGGTCTCCCATGTTATTGATTTTGTGCTTGTACAACACGAGCCTAGTCATAGCTATGCTCTCGGTAGGGGAAAGACCCACTGATTCTATAAGGAGAATAGGGTAGGATGCATTGCTTTTAATTGTGAGGTTATACTTTATAAAACGCTTATGGATTTGCTCAATCTTTCTCGAGGATTCTCTAGAGATGTTGCAACCTCAAACCTCACACTCATACAAGATAACAAGAGTGACTAAAGTTTCAAAGAGGAGCTTCTTTTTATCCCACATCACAACGTTTGCTCATTTACAATTATTTTCAATACAATTATTTTCAAGACCATAAGTCATTAATTTGTTGATTTGTTCAATATGTGAGATATATTTATTAAAATTTTATTTCTATTATATATAGAGAAAGAAAAGTATACCTGAAATTTTTGAGATTTAATAAGAATATAATTTAAAATTGAAATTTGATATACATTTATATAAAAAAAAGTTTGCAATTTATTAAAGTTTGATTTTGATTATATATGATAATGATGATTAACCTCCATTGAGACCAACTTTGGTCTATCTAACCTTAAAAAGAAAAATGTAACAACCCATCTACTACTTTGACTACTACTTTGAGTAACTAAAAATATAATTACAATCTATTTTACTTAAAGATAAATAATTCTAAAAACTATATACATATAAATTATTTAGTTCTTTAACTTGAAAAACGGTTAGGGTTTCTTTCCCCACCGAGTTGATCTCAACCCTTAAAAGAGGGTTTCTTTCCCCCACCCAGTTGATGAAGCCAATTTGCTAACGGTGGGTTTAAAAATTATAAATGAATGACGGCCGTAAACTTAGTCCTCAAGATATAAGAATGTCCCAAAAACCAAACTTCAATTTATTCGACATATATTTACCAATTGAACGATCTCTTTTTATATTGAGAGCTTGTCATTCGGTGAATGTATAACGAGAGAGAGAGACAGGTTCCTTCTCTTCAAAGAAGTAATTCCATTAAAACCCAAACCAGTCAGTATTATGAATATAAAAATACCATTTTATAAATATTGGTTAAACCCTTTGGCGTAAAGTTTTCAATTAAATAATATATTAATAATTTGTGTATAATAAACACTTGTGAATAGAAAGCTAGTTTCGTCATTATGTTAAGTAATCCCTTTGTCTTCCTTAGAGAGAAGAGGTTGAGTTTGATACATGTTTATTGAAGGTTGGATTTTCATATTTAAGATATTTATAATGAAGTGAAAAGAATTCTGAATTAATTTAGATGGTAATCTTTATGTTTAAAAGAAAGCTTTACAATAAAGTTGTAAAGCAATTAGAAGTGGTAGTTGTGAAAAAGACCTTGAGTAAAAAGAAAATAGATTGTAGACAATTTATGACTTTTTTTGCTCAACGAGATAATAATAAAGATTAACAAGATTAACAATTTTGGTGGGGTAACCCCATAGATGTGGTGAACCACATATACATCTGTGTCCCTCTCTTACATTGTGATTTAATTCTGTATTTTGATTCAAATTAGTGCTTTGTAATTTTGTGTTGTTAAAAGAATATTTATTCTCATTACTAATAGATAAAGAATGTTATGGATTCTAATCATGTGATTAGAAGTACTTACATTTTGAGTTGTTTACTTAGAGTTAATTTTTCATTTTACCCCATCTCCTAGGGTAAAGTGGAGGTTAGAAGTACTTACATTTTGAGTTGTTTACTTAGAGTTAAATTTTCATTTTACCCCATCTCCCTAGGGTAAAGTGGAGGCTAGAATTACTTACATTTTACTTAGAGTTAAATTTTCATTTTACCCCATCTCCCCAGGGTAAAGTGGAGGTTGGGTTTGTTACAAATGGATAGCAGGTTTACAACACTAGGACCTAATGGACTCGCTTACTTGCACATATGATGTGCACTTGGTGAAGAATTGATTTTCGAGAATATGAGATTTAATGGATGCTTATTGGAATGCATGTTATAGAAATGATAATGTTTTAATGTAATGACTATCAAAGTACACAGACTAGTTTAATTAGAAATCATGTGTTTGAGCACATTAAGTTAGTTGCATAACTTAAATGTAAGAATACATGCAAAAGAATGAAGTTTTGATTGAAGGTTAACAATGTGATATGCTTGATTTCATTAGATTGTAAAAGTTTGTAATAAGGAAATGAATTCCTTATCATGTTAACAATAACTTTAAATTCGATACACATGTAAAGATATGCTTATGCTATGTTACATGCATCATGTTGACTCAAATGCGAACCTACGTTAATTTATGGAGACTATGTTGGAAGATTTATGGAGACTATGTTAGAAGAGTTTTTGGACTGGAAGGACATGACTTTGATTATATGCAAAATTACATATGAAAAAATTATAGGGTTTGTGTATAATGTTAGAAATGGTTGCATCTAGGTTGTGCATTATGTATAGCTTTGGTGTTTAAATGCATCGAGAATAAACTTGTTGGTATATATAGTTTTAAATGCAACTTTGATATATGCAAGATTACATATGAAAAATGCATAGGGATCGTGCATAATGATAGAAATTGTTGCATCTAGGTTGTGCATTCTGTATAGCTTTGGTGTTTAAATGCATCGAGAATAAACTTGTTGGTATATATAGTTTCATGTTTTTCCTAAAATCACATCGACAAGAGAATGCGATGTAAATAAACCTTGCAAAAGTTGTTAGTGTAATGTACAGGTACACTTGTTAACAAGAAACTTTGCCAACTTGAACCAAGGTTAATTCCATTTGGTAGTGTCAATTCAAGCTTATATAAATTATGTATGAATTTGTGCTTAAGGCGTAAGTGAATTTACAACTAAGTTACTGATAAATTAATGCATTTAAATTAAGTAAAAGATTTTTTTTTATATTGAAAGTTGATAAGTATTCAAAGTAGAAAATTGCTTTTATATTTTATAGTTTCCTTGTGATATTATGATGCAGTAATTTCTGGCAAGAAATTGTGAGGGCCAAAGTGCAGTTGTAACAAAACACCATTGAATGGGAATCAGTAAGGTGGTCGAAAGAAAGAAATAAAAAGGTAACATCTAGAATCAATATGATTCTTGAGTATTACGAAAGGTTAGAAAAATGTTTTTTTGATTAAAACAAACACATTTATAGCAATATATATCTAGAATCAATATGATTCCTTGAGTATTACGAAAGGTTAGAAAGGTTTCATTATTCATTGTTCCGCAGCTATATTTTCACAGAAGAGAGAAATTTGCGGTGGTAATTTTTGTTCTCGACAGTTTCAGACCTCAAAGCAGGTCTATCGTTAGGGGAGGCTTCCTTGGAAGTCTTCACAAAGGTAAGCTTACTCATATAATTTTTATTAATATTTGTTTATTAAGTAGATTAGGGTTTTGATGTTGTCAGTTTTTCATTGAGTGAAATTCATTTTCTAAGATTTTAATTTATTGTTATTAACAATGTATTTTTTAGGTTCCTTTTAATTATTTTGTTTATTTTAATGTTAAATAATTTTCTTTAAATACAAGATCACTAGTTTTTGTAGAAATAATAGATCAATGCTATGAGAAATGATGCTAATAAGAAGCACAGGAAATAGATCTTGCTACTAAGAATTCTCACAAGCATACACAGGAAAAATAGAGAGAAGAAAAGAGACTTAATCACATGAATGAAGAGATGAATATTGGTGTGTATCCTTCCATTGAATAATTATGAATAATAATGTACATAAATAGTACATCCCTCATAGGAAAATCGAATTGTATGGAAACAACTCATAAAGCTCAAAAAGGCCAACTTACCAAAATATAGCAAACCCCCATACCTGGCTAAAGCACTTACCAAATCTATCAAGGACCTCACGAGTTGGAAAAAGCATGAGTGAGTTGTCAAGGAGATGAAAATAACATGCTAATCCTAGAAAATGGAGAAAAACTAAAGGAGGAAGGGTTGGAAACAAAAGCTCCCAGTTTCCTAGTTGACTAGCTTTTATCTTATCCATAGAAAAGCAGGAAAAGCAGGAAAAGCAAAAAGAGCAAAATAAAGCAGAATCTGCTATAAAGTCCTGTATACTAATTCTGGATTGTCAAAAGGTGGTCAAGATTAACCCAGAATTGGAAATAAATCATTCCTAGGATATAGATGGCATGTATTGACTTTAAGGTGCAAGTGGATGCCAACTAATTAAGCTAGTGGGTGACATTAGAGAAATTTTGGGGTCTAAAATGGGCCTCCTAAGGAAAATAATAAAATAATAGTTAAAATAATAAAATAATAGTTAAAATAATAAAATAATCTTGATTAATTTTGGAGGAAGAAAGAAAAAAACTACTTTTTGTGTTCGTATTTTCGACATATCTCCTTGGGTTTTTACTCAAATTTCGATCGGGAGAGCTCGTTGGATGCATAATTTGATTCCGCGTCCAATGAGTACCCACACTGCATACTTTTGACGGACCCCGCTACCCCACAAACAAGAAATACCTGAAAAAAACCTGATGATGACATCATCATCACATTTTTTCAGGTATTTCTTGTTTTTGGGGTAGCGGGGTCCGTCAAAAGTATGCAGTGTGGGTACTCGTTGGATGCAGAATCAAATTCCACATCCAACGAGCTCTCCCGATCGAAATTTGAGTAAAAACACAATGAGATATGTAAAAAATACGAACGAAAAAATAGTTTTTTTTAATGACAAATATGCCAATTCAACCATTATGGTTGACTTATTTTATTGAAATTCTATTGGTTCTTGAATTCCAACTCACAAAAACTTTTTTTGGCACGTTTTCTTATAAGGCCCATTTTAGACCCCAAATTTCCTCTAATGATAATTAATCAAATAATGATTAATTATTTTATCCTAAGTTGAGAGTGGGTTTAATATATTCCTACACCCCCCTATAAGTCTGACTTTATGATGGTATGACAAAAAATATGGATGCATATGGATGCATATACGGCCCAGCAACAAGGCTATGGTTACCCTTTAACAATTATTATGTCCAGAAAAGTGAGGAAAGAGGCAAAACCACATGAGGAAAATCCTCCCTCAAGATAGGACAAGGCACATAATTTGAAATGTGTCTTCAATATATCTTCATCTTCACTTTAATGAGTTTACTGAACTACTTCTGGATGAAGGACTTGTTGAAGAAATCATGAACTCCATGATCATGCGATGGAGTGTAGAACCTGCAAGAAGGAAGAGGAGATACTCCTTATATCTCATGAACTGATGAAGTAGGAGTATTATCTGAATGCTTCTTTCTGCTATCAAACTATGATATGCAAATATAATCTGGAATGGAAAAGAGATCTATGCATACTCCTTCCCAAAGAGTACAAAAGTTAAGACAATTTATTTCACACCCAATTCCCTAAATAGCTGCAAAATTGTGATGTGAATCACATGTCAATATTCCAATATGATGTAGCACCTGTATAGATATGATATGAGGCTGATAAAACTCTGATATAGGAGAAATATTATCAAATGGAACAGCAAGGACAAAGGCTTCAATGCCTCCATGAGGATATAGTGCTAGACTAGGAAAATTATGAGCAACTGGGGAAAACTTATAGGTGTAAAAATCTGAATGATGGATGGGCATAAGATTTGAACCATAAGTGTTTAGGAAAGATCCAAACATGTTTAATATCAGTCCATATATGACTAAGGTCATGGATAAGTAGCCACTAAAAGTTAGGAAAGACTTCAAATCATGTAAGATAAATATCACTGCATAAGAGACCAATGAGGAATCAACTAGTGAGCTTTGGATTTGTATAGTCTTTGTATTATTTAGAGGTATGGTAGATGGTATGGATGGTGGTATTATTTGTGTATCAACCTGCAAATATGCTTCTAAATCAGAATCCAAAGGATCACATATAAGCATATCAATAGACTCATGGGAATACACTAGTAATGAATCCTCTGTATGAAAGGAGGAAAGAATGAGATGTTCAAAATCTTCAAGAAGGCTATGAGTATTGATGCCAAGAACAAAGGAGGATATGCTGAAGCACATGATATCAAGTAAGGTAAGTGGTATGACACAAATAAGGCTTGATGTGGCTAGGCAAACATCCTGGAAGTCACTGGGTAGTGCACCATCAATGAGAGAGGTATGCAAGAGGTGTGAAGAATCTGGCACATAGATCTCATAATCTAAGATAGAAGATTTAGAGAGAAATGAATGGGTTATAGGATCATAATCAATATCAGCAGCAGCTCCATATGTTACTTCTTTTTCATCAATAGTATCACAAGAAGAAAAATCACCTTCAAGAGACACAGAAAAAGATGGCTCTTCAATATTTGCTTCTTCATTGAAGGAGGAAGCATTCAAATGAAAGAGGGAAGTAGCAACATGAACTGTATGAGAAACTTCTTCATCATGATCAACTTCATCAGAGAATCTAGAGGCCAATAAATCTTGATAAAGAGAACAAGAGGAGATGCTAGGTTCACTCCATGCTTCATCTTCAATTTCCTGCAAACCAAAAGCTTTGTCCAAAATTTTCCAAAGCTCAAATGGATATTCAGCAGAATCTATGAGATGATATATATTTAGAGACATTCCCAAACACATAATTCCATAAGCTCTATCACAATTATTAATCCAATCAATCTTCTCTTCATAAGACTCAAGTTCACTCAATGCACCAATGGAGACATCAAAGAGACATTGCCTCTTCAAGTATGCACTCATCTTTGGCTTCCAGTCAGTATAGTTGAAAGGAGATAGTAGAGGAACTTTTGAATCCATATTGAAGTTGTTGATATGCTCTAGGAGATACTCTCTGCAACCTGCAAAAACAAACTAGGAGAAAATCTTGTAAGCTAGACAAGCTCTTCTTCAGAGAGGGATAGGAGACTGGAAGCGCTCCTCAACTCTGTAGAACTTGATCAACCTGCTGCTCTAATAGCATGCGAAATAATAGATTAATGCTATGAGCAATGATGCTAATAAGAAGCACATGAAATAGATCTTGCTACTAAGAATTCTCACAAGCATACACAGGAAAAATAGAGAGAAGAAAAGATACTGAATCACATGAATGAAGAGATGAATATTGGTGTGTATCCTTCCGTTGAATAATTATGAATAATAGTGTACATAAATAGTACATCTCTCATAGGAAAATAGAATTGTATGGAAACAACTCATAAAGCTCAAAAAGGCTGACTTACCAAAATATAGCAAACCCCCATAGGTGGCTAAAGCACTTACCAAATCTATCATGGACCTCACGAGTTGGAAAAAACATGAGTGAGTTGTTAAGGAGATGGAAATAACATGCTAACTAGAAAATGGAGAAAAACTAGAGGATGGGTTGGAAACAAAAGCTCCCAATTTCCTAGTTGACTAGCTTTTATCTTATCCATAGAAAAGTAGGAAAAGCAGAATAAAGCAGAATCTGCTGTAAAATCTTGTATACTAATTCTGGATTGTCAAAAGGTGGTCAAGATTAACCCAGAATTGGAAATAAATCATTCCTAGGATATAGATGGAATGCATTGACTTTAAGGTGCAAGTGGATGCCAACTAATTAAGCCAGTGGGTGAATAATTAATCAAATAATGATTAATTATTTTATCCTAAGTTGAGTGTGGGTTTAAGATATTCCTACAGTTTTGATTTATCATTGTTTTAAAGTTTCAATTAGTTTCTTAATTTAATATGTTTTTATTCATAGTTTATTTTTGTTTAAGGTTTTAGATATAATTGTATAGGTTAATATTTTTATTATTTAGTTAGGTAATTTTTAGATGTAATTCTTTAGATTAATATTTTTAATATAATGATTAGTTATGTAATTTAAAGTATTATGGTTAGTAAAGTTATTAATCATTTGGTATATCAAAGAGTTTTTTAAGGTTTTAGGGTGTTTAGGTTCAAAGTAGTGTTTAAGAATTTTTTAGATTCTTCATAGATCCAACGTTTTTAATATTGTTAGGGTTAATATTTTTTCTAAATTAAACAATTAGGTAGTTTGAATGATTTTTAAAATTTAATAAAGTTAATGTTTAAATGGTTTATTAAAATTGTTTTCTAATTATAAGTTTAAAAAAAATTATTGAATTTTTTTTTGTGTTAGATGTTTATATTAAAGTTAATGGGTTAGATTTTGTCTTAGGTTCGTTCAAGTTTTCTAGTTTTGTTTTTAAGAATTTCAATGATTTGTTTCCAAGATTCATTAAGTTTTGGGCCATTGTCTCAATTCAGGTTGTTAGGGTAATTTTCAATTTCAAAAATCTCCCTTATCTTTTGCTTGAAGTGGTGGGGTACAATTGCAAGTACTTCCACTTTTTCAAGATGTATGTGGTGCTTGGTGTTGCACGAGTATTGTGTGACGATCGAGTTCTTGATCCTGGAGTGGTGTGTATCAACACCATGTTCCTTTAATCTTGTCTTGATGGAGCAACCAGTCTCGTCAATGTAGACTTTTTCACAGGAGCACGGTACGGTGTAGACTCCTTAGAGATTGTTTTCTCAAATGGATCTTTTGCAGAGTCGAGCATGTTCCTAAGGGAATTGAGAGGAGAGAAGGTTACCCTAATGTCTCTTTTTCTAAGAATCTTAGCTATCTTGTTGATGGTGCCATGGATGTAGGGGAGGATTGCTAAGGGTGTCTCTTTGTTTTTTTTTCTTTCTCATTTTTCTTAATGTTGTTTCTTTCTATTTTTTTGGCTCTTTTGATGGTTTCTTTGATTTGTGTGTCCCTATATTAGTTGTTTATAAATGATTTTTTGAGGTGCTTTAGCTCTTTTTTTAAGTGGGCTTTATCCACAATTCTGATGGCCCGAGTCACTAGTGTGTTAATTATGTTGATTTTTTGGGCAGGGTGGTGGTGAGAATCAACATGTTGGTATCGGTTAGTGTGTGTTTGTTTCCTATATACCTGGTGCCTGAGGGAGCCATCTTGTTTCCTCGCAATGAGGACATATAGGAATGGAAGACAACCTTTTTCTTCTCTTTCTGTACTGAATTTTATGTTGTTAGATGGGTTATTGAGGTGGTCAATAAATTCCTTTAAATCTTCTTCTCCATGTGGCTAGTTGCTATATACGTCGTCTACAAATTGTAGCCACCATTTTGGTTTTAGGGGGAAGGACTCTATTGCATCTTTTCCCAATTTTTCCATAAAGATGTTGGAAACTACTGGTGAGAGTGGTGATCCCATTGCCACTCCTTATTTCTTCTCATAGATTTCCCCTCTAAAGCTAAAGAAAGTGGACTTGGGACATATTTCCACAAGTTTCATACTTTGATCGTTGTTTACTATATCTTTGATGACTTTTATGGTGTCGTCACTTGGTACCTTCATGTAGAGATATATTACGTCAAAACTTGTGAGAATGTCACTTTCCTCAATTTTCCAGTTCTCCATCATCCTTACTAGATGTTTTGAGTCTTTCACATATGAGAAGGTGTTTCCTACGAGAGGTTTTAGTTTCTCCACCAGGTATTTTGCTCGATTGTAAGTTGGTGACCCTATTGTGTTAACAATGGGTTGTAGAGGAGCCCATTGTTTGTGGATATTGGGAGATCCATAGATACGAGGCATTACTGAGCCCTTTGGGATGAGTTTTTGTTTCAGGTTGTCATCCAAAGATGAGTCCTTTATGGCTGCAATTACCACCTTCGTAACTTTATTCAATGGATCTTTATTGATCTTCTTGTAGCTTCCACATGCTATATGTTCTCTCATTTTTTGGTTGTACTCCTCTTTCTTCATTACAACGGTCATGTTTCCCTTGTCAGATTTTAGAATAATGATGTCTTCTCTCTTCCTCAGCATTTTTAGATCATCCCTCTCCTTCTTTGATATGTTGCTTTTTGGTGGTCTGAAATTCTTTAAGACAATGGCACACTCCTATCTGATGTCCTCCGCGTTGTTCTTTGGCATGTTCCTTATAGTATTCTTGATATTTCACACCAACTCTTCCACCAGGACTTGATTTGGTGCTACGACGAAGTTCAATCCTTTCTCCAGTAAACGCATTGCTCCTTCATCAAGAAATACATCTACCATGTTCACAACCATATTCTTTGTTGTCGTAGATGTCAACGATTTCTATTCCATCTCCAGTTTAATATGTTTTCTTATCTTATTTCTCTCTCGCACATTGGAATGGTGTTTGGGATTTTATGGCCGTGTTGGCTTCCACAATGACCCAGAAGTCAACACGTAGGGTCTTGGAGAGTGCGAAGTGAGTGTCGTAGGTTCTATGTGAAAGGTTGTCTAAATCTCATCTGGGTCACTTAATCTCACTGGGCACTATGGAGATGCTCAATTCACTATGGGTGCCTTGTTTTAAGATGATGTTTTAGGGTGGCTAATCAGGGGATTAAAAAAAATACATTTTTAGCAATATATAGTTTAGATCATTTGATATGGCAAGAATGTGCTTCGTAAAAAGTTTTGAAATTTCTAGTGAAGTACTTGAATATGGTAATTATATTATCATGACAATTATCAATTTTGCAAACAATATAGCTGTGGTATATTTACACCAACATTGCTTGAGGCATTGTTGGTTTTGACTTGAGTTTAAAGCAATTTTATAGATAGAAAGATAACAATACTTGAAATTTCTCGATTTGATAAGAACCTAATTTTAAATTGAAATTTGATAAACATTTTTATATAAATTTATTTTTGCAAATTAATTAATTTAAATTTGGTTCCCACATGCAGATAGTTTTATAATTTTTTTTAAAATATTTTTTTGGAGCCCCATGTGACGACTTACACATCTCCCTCACTTGGGATATAGAAAGGGCCTCTTGGCCCAATAAATCTATACCATATTTTCTCAATACTTTTGAATATATATATATATATATATATATATATATATAAGTGGTTCACCATGGAATCCTAGCCTAATATTTGTCGCTAGCAAGATTCTAACTCGGGTGGGGAGCGTAATAACCAAATATCCCAACCACCCAAACTAAGCCCAAATGGACATTTTCAACACACACACACACACACACGCATATATATATATATATTTCAATATGAAAATATCTGCCATTCTAAATAAATAATGACCATAAACTGTTCCAGAGGAACTTTCATTATAGTAGAACCAAAATCCTCTCATCACAAAAATTCTCATATTTTTTCTTTTGGTTTGTCCAAAAATACAAGTTCTATATCCAGGCTATGCTTGGAAAATCTTGGCAAAAAATATTGAGCCTCATATGTTTAGTGCTATGATCCTATGTCCTTTATACATCTTCATTGGAATAAATGAAACTTCAGCAATTGAGTTCAAATTCCTAGAATTGCCTCTGTCTCCATTTTACCTGGATCCAGTAACACAGCTAGCTTGGACAGTCCATCTGCTTCCATGTTTAGCTCTCTGTAAATGTGAGATATTCTGAAGCCTATGAATAATTTCAACAACCTTCTGATAATTTTCAGTAGTTGTTGTAAATTTGTGGAGCATTAATTTGAATCTTCTTGTTCACCCAATCCACCACCATTTTGGAATCCCTAGAAACTTGCAATTGAGATATATTGTTGTTTATGGCCAATTGCAGAACCAAATGCAGTGTTGCAAGTTCTTCCTTATTATTGGTGCAATGTCCTGGAGCAAACCTTGCTTGGGTCTTATGATTGTTTGAGAGGTAAAGAACTGCTCTCGATCCACCCAGCGGAGGGTCTCCTTGACTTGTAGCATCGAAAAAGGCCCAAGGAATATCTTTGTTTATCTCTGGAGGAACCGAAACTCTGATTTTTTGCTCTTTTTCTTGGGATTTATGTTCCCTGACCCACTATATCACAATAGGTGATGTTACTTCAGGAGCAATCAATTTATTATTGGGTGGTGGATTGTTGGGTTTTAAGCAGCTTCTAAGCTTGATCAATGAGAGGGAATTGATGGGTTAAGTGATCTCCTTGGCACAACTTACAGGGAAATTTCAGCTTCTTCTTTGTTAATGTAATTGTAACTTCAGAATGTATTCACTTATATTTTTTATGTATTGTAACCTGATGTTTATTCCAGGATGTACTTGTGTCATGTCATGCCCCGATGTTCCTATTGGGAGGATCTATAATGTAAACAAGTCATGTCAAGTCATTGTGGGTAACCCTCCTCTTGTCTAAGGGTTAAAGTCCCCGCAGTTTTGGGGCACTAGGGTTATTAGACTCTCCTAGAGAGGTTGGCCGTAGTAGGGTTTTAGTCATGTCAAGAATTAGTATAAATAGAGAGCTAGCCTCTCTATTTATCACACACTCATCCACACTCAGTTGTAGCGCATAGCTGAGGAAGAGAAAGATGTTGGGGCAAGGAAGAAATGGATTACTGATGTCGAGAGATCATCTTACTGTTTTGGGGTTTTACTTTTGGTGCTGATTCTATCTCTAAGGAAATTGTGGGGTTTTCTCCATTTACGGTTTCCCCAAGGAAAAACATTGTTTTCATTGTCTCGTGTGCTTGGTTGTTGTGCTTGTTGTTCTCTCAGTTAAAGATCCTAATGTTATGCTAGCTTGATGTTAAAAATCTAGCATGGTATCAGAGCTAACCTGAGAAGAAGACACTGTGCAGCTGCATGAACTAAGGATTCCTACTTTCTGGATCCCTCTCCACATATTTTCAGAAAAAGAAGGTTGGAATAACTCTCCTCCTTAGGGCGCATCTTTCTATCGAAGCAGAATCCAATTTTGAGGTTTTTTAGTTTTGGATCCAACTCTACTGCCGAAAATTAGGGCTTTTCATAGAAGTGGAATTTTTCAGTGATCCCAGGCCTGGATTGATATCCTCCCTAAAATCAAATTTAGGGATCAAATTCAAAGCATTGGGTTGGACAGAACTCTAGAAAAGCAAAACCCTAATCTGCTCCTGAACCAACACTACAAGATTTTAGCTCCAAATTTAGATCTGACATCTTGACCTTGTAAGATTTAAATATTTTGTATTTCCATTTAAGGTTCTCAGTTAAGATGTCTCATCATACCAACCTTGATGAAAATCTTGAGGGAGCTGATAACTTCCGAGCCTGGACGTATAGGATCTCCCTCATCCTGGAAGAAAATGAGTCGGACTCCTATATCAGTGAGGAGGTTCCAGTTCCAGAGGGAGATGAGGCAAAGGCCTTACATAAGAAGAAGTTGGTTATGGAAAAGAGGATCATTGTTGATTCTATCAAGGATCACCTCATACCACAGGTGTCTTCCCTTAGGAAACCTAAAGCTATGTTTGATTCCCTAACCAAATTGTTTGAAGGGAAGAACATAAACCGGAAGATGACTCTAAGAAACCAACTGAAGAATGTGAAGATTCAGAATGTAGAAACAATCTAGTATTACTTCACAAGAGTTTCTCAGATCAAGGAACAACTGGAAGTAGTAGATGAAGAAGAGGAAAATGCAAAGATTGTAATGACCACCTTGAATGGTCTCCCTAGATCATGGGACTCCTTTATTCAAGGAATCTGTGCTAGAAAGAAGTTAGTCAAGTTCAACAGACTATGGGAAGAGTGCTCTCAAGAATAATCTAGGATAGTAGATCGAGAAGAAAAGATGGTAAGTGAATATCAAGCTGTCACAGTTCACTCCAAGAAACCCAGAAGAAGTTCTCATCACCCCAGAGGTAAGTCCTTTCATAAAGATAACTCTAGAAAAGATTTGTCTAGAATTAGATGTTATACATGTGATGAGAAAGGACATTATGCTAGAGAATGTCCTAGAAACAAAAATGTCCCTCACAAGAAGAAGGGAAACAAGAGAAGACATCATGCTCATGCTACAGAGGATGGTGAACCTTCATCAAAGAGAACCAGATATGAAAGTGAAGATTCTTCAAGCAATGAATAATATGTTTTGATTTCCGCTCTCACGGGAAACATTACTCATGGAAGCAATGACTGGCTTATAGATCATGGGGCTTCCAAACATATGACAGGATTCAAGGAATCCTTTGTGAAACTTTCAGAACATGAATCACCTCACAAGGTGAAGCTAGGAGATGACTACCAGTATCCAATAAAAGGTAGTGGGGAATCCTCCTATAAGCTAGACTCTAGAAAGTCTATGATAATGAAGGAAGTATTGTTTGTACCAGGACTAAAGAAGAACCTCCTCTCCATATCTGCATTAGATGCAAAAGGAATGAGAGTTGCATTTATAGATGGTCAAGTCATCATGTGGCCAAAAGGAAAGATTATCGATGAAAGTGATTGGGGAACAAGAAGGGGGATTGTACAAATTGAAGGGCCATCCAGAACAAGCCTTGGTCCATGACACAGTAGAGCCAAATGAACTTTGGCATAGAAGGCTTGCACATGTGCATTATAGAGCACTACAACTTGCAAGCAAAGTTGTTGAAGGTCTTCCTGAAATTCAAGAAAAACATGATGGGGTCTGCAAAGGATGTGCAAAAGGAAAGAACACAAAGAAGACATTTCCAAGTAGCGAGAGAAAAGCGAAAGGAATCTTGGAAATCATCCACTCCAATGTATGTGGTCCAATTCCATCAAGTTCACTAAGCGGGTATGTATACTATGTTTCTTTTATTGATGACTTTTCCAGGAAGACATGGATTTACTTTATGAAGAACAAAGATGAAGTATTCAGCAAGTTCAAGGAATTCAAAGCCTTGATCGAGAATCACACTGAAAATAAGATCAAGACCTTTTGATCAGATAATGGTGGAGAATTCACTTTGAATGAATTCAAAGAGTTATGCAAAGACTCGGGGATTAAGAGGGAGTTGTCCACTCCATATAATCCACAACAAAACGGGATTGCAGAAAGGAAGAATAGAACTATCATGGAAGTTGCAAGAGCTATGCTTCATGATCAAGATATTCCTATGCATCTATGGGCAGAAGCTGCAAGGACAAAGGTGTATGTACAGAACCATACTCCACACAGAGTACTTGAGAACAAGACACTAGAAGTCAGCCATATTCTGAAAGAGAAGAGAACAAATTAAGATGCTTTAAGAAAGAAAGGTATATTTGTGGGATACTCTGAAATCTTGAAGGCTTACAGAATATATTTCCTAGGATTCAAGAAGATTGACATCAGCAGGGATGTGACATTTGATGAAGACACAGCTTACAACAAATCTAGAAAGAGACCTGCTGAAGAACCTAAAGAAGCATAAGCACCCAGAATTCATGATACAACTATGAACGAAGAAAATCAACAAGAAAATCGAGAATTTGAAGAAACACAAAGACCTGTAGATCCACCTTAGGAGAAGAATACTCATAAGAGAAAACCTGCTTGGGTAAGGGAAATTATCTAAGGTGCGAAAATATATGGGGCTTCAAAAGAGAATCACAGAGAAAGAAAGAGGACCAGATCCTGCTCAAGGTATGTAGCATTACTATGTGATTTCATCGATAAAGAACCTTCCAATTATGAAGAAGAGACAGAACATAAAGAATGGAAGGATGCTATGATCGAAAAGTATCAATTGATAATGAAGAATGATGTTTGGGATGTTGTCCCAAGACTAGAAGGGATGTCAATTGTAACTTCCAAATGGATCTACAAGATCAAGCATGCTGCAGACGGTAGCATTAAAAAATATAAAGCAAGATTTTTTACTCGTGGTTTCTCCCATAAAGAAGGAATAGACTATGAAGAAAATTTTGCACCTGTAGCCATATACACTTCTATCAGATCAGTACTTGCTTTGGCTGCAGTAATGAAATGGAAGATACACCAAATGGATGTCAAGACTGATTTCTTGAATGGTGTAGTGGAAGAGGAAGTGTATGTAGAGAAACCACTCAGTTTTGAGACACATAACAGAGAGTCTCATGTATGCAGATTGAAGAAACCCCTGTATAGTTTGAAACAGGTACCCAAGACTTGGTACGACAGAATGGACAGATTTCTATCCAGTTTGGGCTTTACTAAGAGTAAAGCATATTCCAACCTTTACTACAAGGTTGAAGATGGAAACCCAATAATTCTCCTACTGTATGTAGATGATCTGTTTGTAATAGGTATGGATGGGTTGATTGCTGATATGAAGAGGAAGCTTGTTGCCGAGTTCGAAATGAAGGACTTGGGTATGATGCATTATTTTCTAGGCATGGAGATGTGGCAGAATGTAGATGGAATATCCCTCGGACAAGGGAAGTATGCAGTAGAGATCCTAAAGAGGTTTGGGATGATGGACTGCAAGGCTATGGCCACACCAATGGCATCAAACCTAAATCTATTGAGCAATTCTTCATCAGATTCGGTTGATGCTACGATGTATTGTTAGATGATTGGGTCCTTAATGTACCTGACGAACACAAGACCAGATATTTGCTTTGCTATGAACACCTTGAGTCAGTTCCTGATAGATCCAAGAAATGTTCACTTGATTGCTGCAAAGCATATTCTGAGGTGCCTAAGTGGTACAGTTGATTATGGGCTCAAGTATGAGTCAAATCAGAAGATTAACTTGGAAGGTTATGTTGATTCAGATTGGGTAGGTAGTTCCATCAATAGGAATAGCACTTTAGGGTGTTTCTTTAGTATGGGATCAGGTGTGATCTCTTGGTTTAGCAGGAAGCAATCCTGTGTGGCACTAAGTATAGCTGAAGTAGAGTATGTCGCAGCTTGTTCAGCTAGTTGTGAGGCAGTATGGTTGCGAAAGCTACTGTCTGATTTATTTGATCTCCAGTTGGATGCTACTTGCATATATTGTGACAACTAGAGTTGTGTGAAGTTGTCGGAGAACTCCATGTTCCATGACAAGCCAAAGCATACTGAGATCAAGTATCACTATATCAGGGATATGGTGCAGAGAGGAGCAGTGAAGCTCAAGTATGTTGCGATGAATGAACATATAGCTGATGTATTGATGAATGCATTGGCTAGGGTGAAGTTTGAGTAATTCAGGGAGAAGCTTGGTGTTCTCCAGATCGAGGTTCCCTCCAAAGGGAAGTGATGATTCTGTGAGCCATTCTAACATGGTGAGAGGATTGGTTCCTTCCATGGTCAGATGTAAGGGCCGAGTCATTCTGTCATGGTGAGAGGATTGGTTCCTTCCATGTCAGATATGAGTGCTGATCCATTCTGATATGACTATAGGATTGGTTCCTACATGATCAGATATAAGGGCTATTGCCATTCTTGGAATGGAGTTGCCTGGTGAGGTACCAAGAAAACTCAGTCTCGGACTGAGGGCCATTATGATATGACTATGAGATGTGTTCTCACATGATCAGAATGAGTGCATGGCCATTCTATTGTGATAGAGGGATGTGTTCCCACTTGATCA
This sequence comes from Pseudotsuga menziesii, assembly GCA_001517045.1. NCBI lineage: Eukaryota > Viridiplantae > Streptophyta > Pinopsida > Pinales > Pinaceae > Pseudotsuga > Pseudotsuga menziesii. The sequence continues at coordinate 255,985 of LPNX010968000.1, read as the reverse complement.
GATGTAAGGGCTGAGCCATTCTGTCATGGTTAGAGGATTGGTTCCTTCCATGTCAGATGTGAGTGCTGGCTGTTTTGACTTGGTGTCAAATATAAGGGCTACCACCATTCTTGGAATGGAGCTACCTGGTGAGGTACCAGGAATTATCAGTCTGGGACTCAGAGCCATTCTGATGTGACTGAGGGATGTGTTCCCACATGATCAGATGTAAGTACAGATCCTTTCCACTGATGATAGTAGGTGTGTCCTATCATGCTAGTGGATGTGAGTGTTGTCCTTTCCACAGATGATAGTAGGTGTGTCCTATCATGCTGGTGGATGTGAGTGCTGTGCCTTTTCACAGATGGTAGTAGGTGTCTCCTATCATGCTGGTGATTGTAAGTGATGTGCCTTTCCACAGATGGTAGTAGGTGTGTCCTACCATGCTGGTGGATGTGAGTGATGTGCCTTTCCACAGATGATAGTAGTTGTGTCCTATCATACTGGTGGTTGTAAGTGCTCAGCCTTTTCATAGATGATAGTAGTTGTGTCCTATCATGCTGGTGAATGTGAGTGCCAGGCCTTTATGATGTGATTATAGGATTGGTTCCTACACGATCAGATGTGAGTGCTGGGTGGGCCATTCTGACTTGGTGTCAGATGTAAGCACTGAAGAAGACCTACATGGAGGCTAGGCCTACAACCAGCATGAAAAAGGGCTGGCTCTGTAGAACTTCCTGTGATGAGAAGAATCATGACATAGCACCCTTGATGATCAAGTGATTATGATCCAATAGTGATGATCCAGATCCAGTGATGATGTCCAGTGATGATCTAGATCCGATGATGAATATGACTTGAAGATGCAGATGATGAGATGATCCAAAGAAGAAGACCAGTGATGAAAATTGTGTGGAGAGAATACCTTCCTAGTTAAGAGGGAGTGTTGATGTAATTGTAACTTTGGAATGTATTCACTTTTATTTCTTGTGTATTGTAACCCGATGTTTATTTCGGGATGTACTTGTGTCATGTCATGCCCTGATGTTCCTATTGGGAGGATCTATAATGTAAACAAGTCATGTCAATTCATTGTGAGTAACCCTCCTATTGTCTAAGAGTTAAAGTCCCCACAGTTTCGAGGCACTAGGGTTATTAGACTCTACTAGAGAGGTCGGCCCTAGTAGGGTTTTAGTCATGTTAGGAATTAGTATAAATAGAGAGCTAGCCTCTCTATTTATCACACACTCATCCACACTCAGTTGTAGCGCATAACTGAGGAAGAGAAAGACACTGGGGCAAGGAAGAAAGAGGTTACTGCTGTCGGGAGATCATCTTACTATTTTGGGGTTTTACTTTTGGTTTTGATTCTATCTCTGAGGAAGTTGTAGGTTTTTCTCCATTTATGGTTTCCCCAAGGAAAAACACTGTGTTCATTGTCTCTTGTGCTTGATTACTGTGCTTGTTGTTCTCTCAGTTAAAGATCCTAACGTTATGCTAGCTTAATGGTTAAAATCTAACATTCTTATCCTTCTTTCCTCGATCATCATTGTTCATGGGTTTAGGCTTGTTTTAATTTCCCTCACCTTTCTTCCCTTTCTTCTTTTTTCCCACTAGGATGTTGATTTCCCTTTTGGGAGGATTGTGCAAAAACATTTTCATTCTAGGGCGAGGGGGAATCCTTTGCTTCCTCCACTGTAGACTGCTTGATGAACAAATCATGGAGTTTCTTGGCCAATGAATCTATAGTGGGAGATTTCATTGAACCAACCAGGCCATTGACATAGGGTCCAGGCTTGGGTTTCTCGACACTATGGGTAGACCATGGTGCCTCAAGTATGATTTCATATAATATCCTAAACTGAGCATATATCAAATCCATCTGCTAGTCCCTGAGGATGGCCTCTTCTTTAGTGGTTACACCCAAATTGGATACATCCTTAGATATATAACGCAATAAATATTTAAGGAACCACTCTAACAAGAACTCTGGGGGGGATGGTGGATTTTATAAGCCTCTTTTGTCTTTGCCACTCTTGTATATCATTCGAGACGTGAGTGTGTTTTTCTTGCCGAAAAGTAGACAAGAGGTCTATGCCGACATCATACCAGACAGGAAGATGGAAGTGGTTTAAGAACACATTTTCTAAGTCCCAAAAACTGTCAAATGCAGCAGAGGGAAATTCAATATACCACTTTGCTATGGCACCAGTCAAATTTATTTGAAACATCCTCAACCGAACAGTGTCATCGTTCAATGACTTGGAAGAGCACCATAAATGAAAACCGGTGATATGGGCACCTAGATCTTCACCAGTTTTGCCCTCAAACTTGGGAATTTTCGAGGGTAACTTGGTTGGAACAAGTGGCCATGTGGCACTATGTTTCACTGGGTCATTCATCACCTTAGATAAATATGACAAGTTTAAAGTTTCCAGGAACATAAGTTTAGGCCTAACTGAAGCATGAAAAGCATGAGTTTGGGAGGTAGAAGGACCTTCCCCCTAGTTCCCAAATGTAAAGTTGGGGTTTCCCCTAGCTGTCAATTGTGAAGTAGATGGACTACTTTGAAATGGATTCCACCCATAAGCTAGTGGATTATTTGTGTGTGGTGCAGTATAAGTGGTCTGAGCCCCTCTAGATGAAACTAGAGTCTGAAAGACAGGAGTGAGTATCCCTCCGCTAAAAAGCGAAAAAGGGAGAGCTCGTAATTGAGGAAAAAAACAGAGTTTGGAAACCTTGACCATAAGTATTTATATTTCCAAAATGCATCCCCACATATGCAGGTGTAGGGCCTACATAAGGATTAGATGGGGGAATGTGCCCCCCATTCCATTGGAATCCCTGGACAAATGAAGCGGATACAACAGGACCACTCTGAGCAGTATGCATGAAAGAGGGTGAATAAAAAGGTGCATTGGGAATCCTAGTGACAACCCCACTAAAAGGACCTACTACATTAGAGCAAGTCGATGGTTGAACCACTTGACTACTTGGTGATAAAGGTGCATTAGATGCACTTGGTCTAGGAGTACCAACCAGGGGAGGTGGCACTCCTCCAGCCAACATGGTTGAAGTGGGGGTGGATATACCCTTTGTTGAGCTTGTCATAATGCTACTCATGGAAACACCAATCACAAGTGAAGTGAATGGAAGAACTTGGACAATCACATGATCATTTAAGTCAGTAAGAGGGGGGTTAAAGTTCCTTTCAAAATCGTCATCTTGCAAGTCTTCAATCTCTACTACATTTGTATTAACATGATTATTCCTAAGTTTCGGTTCACCTGGAACTTCTCTTACTCCTACCAATTTGAAAGAACCATCAGTATCTAATCCCTGCCTTTCAGAGGGTGGCGGAGGCTCCATTGTAAAAGTTGGAGGAAGGTTTTGCAACCTTCTTGACCTTCTGAGAGGTTGGTCCTCCATGGCTAAAAAATTTACTCTTCACACACCTAAAGGCCGACTAAATACAAAAAAACCACACAACACTCACTAAAAATATCCTAAATCCAAACAGACAAACATGTATAAGATATGCCTTCCAAAATAAAGATGATAGATGGTTACTTGGAGTCCTTGTAGATGTTCTTAGGCATAAGCAGAGGAATCACCCAACCACTCTCCCAGACCTTCTACCGGGGTTACCTTCCAAGCCCATCCAAGGTAGACGATAAATAGCCTTCCGGTATACCTGTGTATGAACCCTAGATGTCAAAGAGACTAAAGGCTACCACAACTATACTAAAGTATGGGGGGACAGTCACAATCCTGATTTGTACGCATGGGAAGGATATCAAAGTTCAAAACCCTGTCAACACCGGCAGCACATGGGGCCCAAGAGTTGGTATTGACAAAAGTCTCCATATGTGGAAAAATATTGGTCTATGCTCAAACAAGGAATCGTAGGGTTATCTCCTCATTATAGGTCCTCACATGGCCTCGTGCTTAACTCCCATGTGAGAGGATCTTCCTAGATACAGTTAATATAGAGGAGGATTTACCTATTTATTGGCCGACTACATTTGAAATCAAATACTTGTGGAGAGTTAAAAGGTCCTAATCCACAAGTCTAGCCTAATCTAGTTGGTGTAAGAGCCTAAACAGGATAATTTTTAATTACATCATTCTTTTTAATAGGTTGTTTTTAGTTAGAGGTAAATGGCATGAAACTTATGTGGTGTTATAGACTCGATAAAAGAAAGAAAAAATGATGCATAAAAGTAAATTTTCAAAGCAAATTGCAACTACTAAGCCAACTTTTTCTTTTATTTTATAGAAGCTAATGAAATTAAAACTAAGCATGAGAAACTACAAGACTTTTTTTTAAGAATTTTTGAATTTTTCTTTGAAAAATAACAAAAAGAAATACTACATGAAACCTAATGCAAAATATTTTTACCTTTTCTTTTAAAAAAACTTCAAAAATTACTGTGCAAATAAATGCAAGCTTGAGCAAATTTGACTAATCTAAGCATACAGTAGTGAAATGAGGAAAAAAGAATCCCAACATAACCAACTTCAACCAAAAGGAAGAAATTGGAACAAACCTTGACTTGGAGGAACTAACAAAATTAAAAGCTTACTAGCTCGAACCACAAGAAGAAGTACAGAGCATAAATTATTCAAAGGACTTGATCACTGACCTAGAACACAAGCACTCAAACTTACAAACCAAGCAGGAGGACCACCTACACTCACCAATGAAAGAAAATTAAACGCAAAAGATCAAGGACTTGAAGAAATAAAGTGAATGATGTGACATACAGACTTCAGACTCACACAGTCAAGTCATAAACAAAACCCTCACAAGAAATCAAAAGGACAAAAAATTGGGAAAATAAAACCCTACAAAAGTAAAATACTGTTAAAGGAAACACACCACTGTCTATGCAGAAAAACCGCATACCACACGCGATTGTCCAAGAAGGAAACTTGCATGTACATAGTGAAACACGCGATTGTCTAGGCAAACAAACCGTGTATGCTACTAAATTTTTTTTCAAAGAAAAAAGGAATAGAAACAGGGATCTAAACAAGATAAACTATAACTCAAATGCCAAATACTAAACACACCCAGAATAAAAAAAGAAGTAAATTCTGGTAAGGGAACCTAAAGAACGGACCCATACTAGGCTGGACTCCCCAATGGAGTCGCCAGTTCTATTGTTTAGGACAATGCACCCTTGTAATATAGGGTCTCTAGGGTTACCAAATTACTGAGACACTTACAGATAATCATCTTATCTACAAAATGAAAGAGGAATATGAAGGAATCTTAGCATACGTCGTTTATGATGGTTTATCCAAGCTTGACTTTCTCCTCTTTCAGTATCTTCCAAAGCTTTCAGGAATTCTCCAATTCACCAGCAAAAGACAAATTCTCCCAGAAATATCTCATATATATATCAATGGTTAGTGAAATGCATATTCATAATAACATAATTGAAATCTTTCATAATCCATCATACATGAGAAAGATCAATACAACGATTGGAAGAAGAAATTTCTTTACTAATAAACATAGAATGGTGAGATTACAACCCAGCTTCTAAAACAAGGACTCCTCTGCAAACCAAAGACACTAGGTTCTGAATCTCCAAGAGGTCTAAAGGCATGACACTAGCATAACTTTTCTCTTCTAAGAACGATTGATTAGCCCCATCCCATGCCCTCTATTTATACATGTGAAAATAGAGAGGTTTTGAAGGTTAGGATGGTTGAGACAGCTGAGATAGTTATTGATTAAGGCTCAATTGATCTCAACTAATCATGAATTATATTTTTTAACATTGAATTAAGGTACACACAAGTATATATATATATATATATATATATATATATATATATATATAGGAAATGAGTGTATGGCACGCTCCTTTCTTTAAGGCAAGTCGTGTATTCAATGTACATGTGGGTTGCAATGTAAATAGTAAAGTGTTTAACCCTAGTTTCTAAATGAAAATATATTAAGTTGGGAATGAGTTTATGTATCAATGGTCATGCACATCTATAGTTTTTTGGCTTAATTCAATTCTATTGTCCTTTTGTATCTTGACATATTGGATGTCAGTACTCGGATGGAGAAGTGTCATTTTGGTTGATAACACACAAGTAGCATAGACTTATTTTGTTGTTAAATTTTCAAATGGGAGCAACATTAATACATTCTCTTTACTACTTTGACTGTGATTCAACTATGAGAATTCCTAGTCCTTACCTAGACTAGAAGAGCCATTTAATTATGGACTTGATTCTTGATAATATTACAAATCTATTTGTATAAATGTTTCTAAGTTTGAGGAAAACTGAAAGTCCAATGTATTGACATTTTGTTATAATGGCCTATGCTTGTTATCATTTGACCATGAATTGCGTGGTGAGGATATCGATTGGTGTATTTTTTATGGATATTTACCCACCATCCGATAACCATTAAGCTTGAACAACCTTCTATTAATGTTTTTTTTTGGTAATCCAAATTCTTTTTGGTTAAAATAATATTTGGATTAGTCATTTAACAGAAATTATGACTTTTAATTATGTAAGTATAAACCTATTTTTCATATCCCAAATATGTTATAATTGTACAAGAATTGAGAACATTGATAAAGAAAACCCCATATTGTTTCATATTTTCCAAAACTATCTTCAAACACATGTTAAGAGTAACATCCTCATCATATCCATTCTGGGAATTTGATCCTACAATCATTTCCTTCCATGAGATTGCGTCCCATTTAGGTAGTCTCTCAAATTTTATTTGTGCATTTAATTTGCTAATGCTCACTACCTGAGATACATGATTACTTGTTTAGAATATTAAGGTCGTAGCCTTGTATTCCTTCAATGTAAAGGAAGTCATGATCAAGTTGTTTCGCTTTTGTGGATGGTCTCATATTCCCAACAAACTAGTGCATGCAAAGGTATTTAGAAGGTGTTTCTCGGCATTCAAAAGATTACTGCTAGTTATGTAAGATGCACTGATTTGTCAAGTGAAGTTGAATTAAAATGATTTCAGGACGTCAATTGACTAATACATTTTCATATCTTTTCAAAATGATCCAGAATTTTGAAGTCAAAGATGATCCATCAAATGATATTTGATGGTTTCTCAATTTAGTTGTGTATATCATCTAGCACTTGCAATTTTTTTCTATTAACAGATGCTTTTTACATTTCTACTTTGTTGTATTTAGCAGTGGAATATTATTCTACTCGTCAGGTTAAATTTCAGGTGCAAGTCCTGGGTGATTACAACATAAGAGTATGCACTTAGACAAATGAAAAATAGTTTTAATTACTGATTCGTATTTTTAGGGGCCATTGTATTGATAAAAACATGCTGCTTTTGGGCCTAACGAATTCGTGCCAATTGTAATTCTATTAGAGCTATACATAAGCAATTTCCACCTTAAAAAAGACAAACTTGCATCCATTGCTTGGGTTTAAACAACTAAAAACAAAATCTTGTATCCAACGCTTTGGTTTAAACACTAATATCTGATATAGGGTTCAATTTCTCATGTAGGATTTTAGAGAATCCCCATGCAGCAACCAATTTTTGTAATTCCAGGATTAAGAAGAAAATATCGGGACATATTGGGAAATCAAAAAAGACCCCAATAGCCATTGCAATCGGTGCAATGGAAATGAAATCTTATGAATATCTATAAACATTCACACAAACCTTTGGACGACAATCAGAAATTAAAATAGGGCACAAGAAGTATATAATTTGATGTGCCAAATGCAAATAAAAAAAACAACATACATTTCATACCTCAAATAAGGGAAAACAAATGGGGATGAAAAATAGACTGGCGTACCTTAGAGAGCCATGCTGGAAATCCCTTAACCTTGGAGAGCACAAGATCTTTGAGCCTCCATTGTCTACAGGAAGCAATTTTTCCTCCTCGTCTTTTAGTTGGTGCCGTGTCGTAAAACCCAGATGGAAATGGCAAATGTAACCCTTCTTATTATTCCTATCTGGAATACTGTTATCAACCCAAATGGCACTTCTCTGCTCAAGTGCCAACATTCCCTATGTTGGTACACAAAAGGACATCTTAGGATTGAAGTTTTCCAAAACACTATAGATTGGCATGACATGGGATGCATTTACCCTTGAACCAGCTTGCCATATTATTTTTCTAAGTTTTGAATGGCATACGTGACTATCCTCATTGAAACTCGCATACGTACGTGACTATACTCATTGACAACTTGCATACTGTACGCGACTATCTCCATTACAACCCGTGTACATCAACATCTGCGAGTTTCCTTTAAGCAACTCGCGTGTCATACACAGGTTTCCTATATTAATAGTCACGTACATATTGATTCGACATTAAAAAATATAAATCACAATTAATGAAGATCAGTTAGTTCCTAATCATTAACTATCCTAACTGTTTCAACCTCCTCAACCTTCGAAACTACTCTATTTCCCAAAGTATAAATAGAGGCCTTAGGGAGGGCATTAATCAATCAATTTTGGAGAGAAAAGTTATGTTGGTGGTATATCTTCAGAAGTCTTGGAGCAGCAGAACTCAGAGTCCTTTGGTTGTAGAGGAGTCCTTGTTTCAGAAGCTGGGTTGTACTCTTATCTCATTCACTGATTGTTAATAAAGAGAATTCTTCTTCCAACATTGCGTTGAGTCTCTTTCATGTATCATGGTTGATGAATATATTCGATTATGCACTAGATATATTGTTTATCTAACCTCTCATATATACATGTATAAGATTGTACTTGGAGAATTTTCTCTTTGCAGGTGAAGGAGGTGTATCCTTGGAAGCTTTGGAGAGAAGCAAAATGGAAGAAGAACAAGCTTGGATCAACCGTCGGTAATCAGGTGAGTTAAGAATTTCTTTCTATTTCCTTTCTGTACTCTATTTAAGCTGATTGTCTGCAAGGTTAGTAGTAAGTTGGTAACCCCAGACCCTAGGTTACAAGGGTGTTCAATCTTGAAAAATAGAGCTAGCGACTCTGCTAGGGATCGAACCCAGAATCTCTGGTTTCACAGAGCATCCTGCTGTGGGTTAGTCCTGTAGATCCTTGCCCAGTTTTTGCTTTGATTCTGTGTGTGGTTTTTTTTATCTTGGTTTGGACTTATAGTAGTGTTTTAAAGGCCTTTATAATTTTTCTTTTTCTGAAATTTTTTTCTCCTGTACGCGGGTTGCTGTGCTAAATAGTCCCGTACAGAGGTCTATGTACGTGGGTTACTATATTGAACAATCGTGTATAGTATGCGGGTTGTTGCACTAGACAGTCGCGTACATACCTTAGCAGCACAATTTTTGGGTTGGATTGTTTGTCCCTATCCTTATTTGGATTTTGTTTTGCTTTATGGTCTTTAGTACTAGCATTTGACTGTAGGTCTAATAGCATTGTTAGCCATGCTTCGTGCTTTTTAATAAGCCCTTGAGTTTTTTTTGTTGGTTGGATTGTCTTTCTTTTAGCAATTTGAAGTAGATTTGCCTGTTGGGTGATAGGTCCAAGTGCTGTGTGTTTGAATCAGTAATCAAGGTTCTAGATACAGTATAAACCACTTATACTATGAAACAAGAACTTTATACTAAGAATGAGAACTCTAGGCATAAAAATGATGATTTTTGCCAAAAAAACACCAAAAACACCCCCAAATAGAAAAGTGTTGATACCAGTATACATGATTTTTTTTTCGGGGATAAAAATAGAGTCATGGCCTAAACATCCCATAGTGTTGTTTACAAAAACTTTAAAATCAACCCCTAAATTGGAAAACTATTTTTTTGTCCAAAAGATAAATTACATCTTTTTTGAAACTTGCACATTAAACAAACACAAAGATTTCATAAATAATTTTACCACTCTAACAATATAAAATCTAAGAAATTATGATGTGATTCATAATGAAATCATATATTATAGCATACAATAATGAATGATTCATATAAATATTCAAAATCTCCTTTAGAGTTTCAATTACAAATATCATACTAAAAAAAAATCTAAAATGTTAATTCCTAGAATTTGTAGTTTGATTGTTTTTTTATTTTTTTTTATTTTTTAACCTACTTGAATGTCATCTATCCCCCTAAACCCCTATCCCTCCCAACATTACAATTAAAAAATTTAAAAATAAATTTAAACCTCCCTATCCCCTTAACCCCTTTACAACAATACATTTAAAAAGAAAATCAAAACATATAAAACACCCTTCGTCCTACTAACCTCTTTACACCAATACCTTTTTTTTTATATATGGATTTTTGAGATGTGTGACAATTTGTTAAACTACTTGTAAAAGAATTATATAAATTAAAATGTGTCAATAAATTTAAAGTTGTTATATAGACATCTAAACTACATGCATGTAAACTATATAATTGAAAAATATTAAACACATTGATAAATAGTAAGTTTTTTTTGTTAAGAAATAATATCATAAGTTTTGTATACATTTCTCTCCCTTAATATTTGTTTGTTCAATATATACAAGCCTATAAATACATTGTTATGTTGTTATGAATATATTATTATGTTTATGTTGTTATGAATATATTATTATGTTGTTATGGTAAAAATTCACTTAAAAAATAACTTTTTTAAAAATTTAATTTTATTTATAAAAATTAATAATTCAGTTAAGTTTTACCAAAAAAAAAAACAAAAACCTATTTCTCTTTAAAAGTCAACCGTTAACAAAGATAACAATATCACAACAAAAAATAATTTTTCTTTAAACGACAACCGTGAGCAAAGATAACAATATCACAACAAAATTATTGATTGATAAGTATTCACTTTTATTTTTTAAATATTAGCCTAATCACACTGGCTCATCTTAAAGAAAACTACTAAGGTATTTGTAAGAATCCTGATTTGCCCCAATAAAGGAGTACAATTTATAAACAATATAGAAACAATTCATGGATGATAAAGACATGAGTATATTGTTAGAAGAAGAAAATAATTGAAGACCCATCCGACTTTTAAACTCGTCTCAATAACACGTAGGTTCGAGTGATTGTTCTTCTTAGAGATGGAGAATCAGAGTCCTTTTTTTCTTGAAATTTGGTTTATTTAGAAAGTGTTTCGAATACTTGATGGTTTGGTGTATGCTTCGAATATGATGCATATACTTTAGTCATTAAAATTGTTTGATGCCTCTCATATTTCATAAAAGTTTTCTTTATTTTTTTTTTAATTTTTAACATAAATTATAATTAAATCATATAAAGGAAAACCAATTTTAACATTTGAAAATTTGAAATTTACAAAGTTGTTTTCTATTTATAATTATCATAAAGTAAATAAACATAAATAATACTTTGGAAAAATGGAGGACTGCTCTCTTTGAAGTTGTAGAAATAAAAGGTTTCGACCGAGGGATGTATAATGGGTGAGAACTCCACCTCTCCCTCTAAATGTGTTGTATTGATAGATAGATGATACTTTATTTTGGCATTTCTTATTTGGTTTGCATTTAATTTGAACGGGAATGAAAGCGGTGAAGATGAACTTCATATGCAGGCTAGCAATAAGCATTCTTGTAATATCAATAAAAAATATCTTCTCCACTAACCTGAAAAGCCACAAATGCATAGTTGTTAAAAGGGGACAAGTAGGGAGCTTAAATATAGTTAAAACTTGTAATGGATTGCGACCATAAATAAACTCAGCTTTATTTATGTTTAATTATGGTAGTGATAAAAGATAAAACAATATCTTAGATAACATATCACCAACTGTTCAAAAGTTCTTCACGTTCATTCCCTCAGTTTAGTCAGTACACACTTGTAGATGAAAAGTGAGTCTGAGTTTCTCAACCACTGTTCATGTTTGATTTATTTTGCTACTTTAGTGTGAAGACAGGTGTTTTGCAGTGCCTTGAGGGGGTCTTCGAACTCTGCAACCTTCCCTTCGCATTCCGCGCAAAGCATTTCATGTAAGACATCATGGAAGGAGTGTCGAAAAATGTAAAAAAAAGGTTGCATGTGTCCGAATATCCAATAGGCTTGGAAGAAAAGTTAAAATATTTTGAAACCAAAGTGGCATTGCAGTAGCAAAGCAGGTAGATTAACGTTATAGGGATAGTGGGCCTTGGCGGGGTTGGCAAAACCACCGTAGCAAAAGAATTTTTTAATCGTCAGAGATCAAATTACAAGCGATCTTCCTTTTTATTTGATGTAAGAGGAAATGATTTACCCACCTTGCAGAATTACTTTATCAAGGACTTGACTCACCTGAGAGAGCAAATAGTAATACGCAGTGCTGAAGAAGGTAAAGGAAAGCTCAGAAGGTATCTCTCGTCTTCTGAAGCTCTCATTATTTTAGATAATGTGGATCACATTGAGCAGCTGTATGCATTACTATTACCAGCGAAGGATGTCCTTAGTACCGGTAGCCTAATTTTACTGAGAATCGCGCCGCCAGTGAAGGGCGGCCTTTGGGTGCCCAAGGGAGCGAATCTCCCTCAATACGATGGTGGAGGAGGTGGAAAGGGGAGGAGGGACGGCGGAGGAGGTGGAAGGGTTTCACCATCTCAATTTAAATATTTGGCATTGCTGTATGAAAACAATATTCAAGTGCAATCAAGGTCTACAATTTGAAGAAAAAATACAAACAACGGATTTGTAAAAAAATTAAAATATTGAAATTGACATGGTGAAACCCTTCCACCTCCTCTGCCGTCCCTCCTCCCCTTTCCACCTCCTCCGCCATCGTATTAAGGGAGAGCCGCTCCCTTGGGCACCCAAAATCCGCCCTTCACTGGTGGTGCGATTCTCAGGAATTGCGCCCCCAGTGAAGGGTAGCCTTTGGGTGCCCAAGGGAGTGGCTCTCCCTTAATACGATGGCGGAGGAGGTGGAAAGGGGAGGAGGGATGGCAGAGGAGGTGGAAGTGTTTCACCATGTCAATTTCAATATTTGGTATTGCGATATGACAACAATATTCAAGTGCAATCAAGGTCTACAATTTGAAGAAAAAATACAAACAACAGATCTGTAAAAAAATTAAAATATTGAAATTGACATGGTGAAACCCTTCCACCTCCTCCACCATCCCTCCTCCCCTTTCCACCTCCTCCGCCATCGTATTAAGGGAGAGTCTCTCCCATGGGCACCCAAAGGCCACCCTTCACTGGCAGCACGATTCTGAGAATCGCGCCGCCAGTGAAGGGCGGCCTTTGGGTGCCCAAGGGAGCGGATCTCCCTTAATACGATGGCGGAGGAGGTGGAAGGGTTTCACCATGTCAATTTCAATATTTGGCATTTCGGTATGACGGCAATATTCAAGTGCAATCAAGGTCTACAATTTGAAGAAAAAATACAAACAATGAATCTGTAAAAAAATTTAAAAAATAACATGACTACCTGAGATTCATCTTGCCAGAGTGTTTCCAAATGTTTCCCCTCTATATGTAGCACTCTTAAATTCTTTAATGGAATCGAGGAAGGTAAAGAGGAGATTGGACATTTCGACCAATGGAGATATATTAGTTGCGGAAACTGGCCAACGCTGAATATGCGTTCAACAAAATCACCTTCAGCACTAAGCAACTGCAACGTCCTTAGGTTGCCGTTGCCCAAAATGTTTTCAAAAAATTCTTCAGGCTCATTTCTGTCATCCAAGCTGATTCCACGAACCTGAATTATTCACTAGGAGCTGTTATAAACAAGATTCATTATTGCAAAGTTCTAAGAATTCAAAGCTTGCTGACAATTTTAATAAAACAACGCTAGGCTGAAAGTCGATCAAATGCTTCTAAAGACTTACACGTGATTGGCCGGAAAGATTCCAAGGAAATTTGTCAGTTAGTTGTGAAAGCCGAAGTCCATATTTATGAGAATCCTTTTCTGCTAAATATCTGCCCAGGTCTTTAAGGTGGTCGTGCATTCTTAACTGATTTTTGCTGTCGACCTCTACAAGGCATCTCTCTTTCAACTTCCAAAGACCCAGCTGTCCCTGCCAACCGGATCCATCCCATATATTTATGGCAGTATTCTTGTCTTTTCCAATGAAGAAACAGGCTATGTCTAAAAGGATTTGTTCTTCCTGTTCATCATCGAGACCATCGTAGCTAATTTCAAGGGTGCTTTGTATATCCTGGGGCAGTATTTTGGAGATTTTGCGCAATTGCACTTCCCAGTGATTCAAATCCTCTCACCCACGAAGAAGCGCCCTAAGAACTTTAAGGGATAATGGCAATCCCTGGCAGAAGACCAAAAACTCTCCAAAGACTTTCTCAAAACGTACAGGAGGATGAGACTGGCCGAAAGAATGCGAGCAAAAAAGCTCATTGGAGTGCAATCGACTGAGACCTATTAGGTCATAAATGGATGACTCTGGGATGCCTGAGCCTCTGAGAACATCTTTATTGCGAGATGTGAGTAAAATTAGGCTACTGGTAGTAAGGAGATCCTTCACTGGTAATAGTAATGCATACAGCTGCTCAATGTGATCCACATTATCTAAAATAATGAGAGCTTCAGAAGACAAGAGATACCTTCTGAGCTTTCCTTTACCTTCTTCAGCGTTGCGTATTACTATTTGCTCTCTCGGTTGAGTCAAGTCCTTGATAAGGTAATTCTGCAAGGTGGGTAAATCATTTCCTCTTACATCAAATAAAAAGAAAGATCGCTTGTAATTTGATCTCTGACGGTTAAAGAATTCTTTTACCAGGGTGGTTTTGCCAACCCCGCCAAGGCCCACTATCCCTATAACGTTAATCCCTTGATTTTTTTCCCTTTAAAAAGTGATATTTTTATGTAAAGTAAAATTGAAATGCATTTCTCAACCTTATATTTTACTAAGTAATTCACTCTACTTTTACTGTAACTTTTTATCTTTACATAATTTAGAATTAACTTTTTAGCCTTTATGGTTCTATTATAAAAGACAATATTACTCATAAATACTTTATATAAAAAATAATATGCATTCACTTGATTGCCTCGAAGAGGCACATTCTACAGCCTACTAGGGGAGCGATGTGTAACTCCTTCCTTGCCCATCCTAGTGTTAGCAAGTGT